>BLBF01000092.1:245770-263193 GCA_015471245.1 Laticauda colubrina | reverse complement strand
GTATCTCTCTCTCATTTCTCTGTATCTCTCTCCCTCATCTCTCTCTCCCTCTCTCATCTCTCTCTGTATCTCTCTCATCTCTCTCTCATCTCTGTATCTCTTCTTTTCTCTCTTTCTCATCTTTCTCTATCTCTTTTCTCTCTCATCTTTCCCTGTGTATCTCTCACATTTCTCTCTCTCTCATCTCTCTCTCTCTCTCTCTCTCTCTCTCTCTGTCTCTCATCTCTCTGTATTTCTCTCTCACCTTCCTCTTTTCTCTCCTCCCTCTCTATGTATCTCTCCTTTTCTCTCTCTCCTCTCTCTCTGTATCTCTCTTTCTCTCTCTCTCACTCTTTTTTTCTCCCTTCCTCTCCCCCCCTCCCCCCCTCTAATTTATATAGCCTCCCATCTCACACACAAATGACTCTGGGCGGCACGCCACAAAACTAAAACAAGTAGCTAAACACATTGTCATTCACCAGATTTTTTTAAAAAAATAAATCTTAGTTATAAGATGAACAGCTGCTGGAAATGCCTCCCCCAACTCAACATCTGCTTACGTCACCACGAAGGGTCCCCACTCCCATCAGGCTCCCTGCGGACGTTCTCTGATTGCCAAACCCACTGAGCCCTGGATGATGGGTGCGGTAGGACACACTCCAACAGGATAGCAAGGCGTAACAGAATAATGGAAGGGACCTTGGAGGTCTTCTAGTCCAACCCCCTGCTCAAGCAGGAGGAGACCCTATTACTCCTTTCCTTGCTGTTGGTTTCTCGCCTGTGATTTATGCAGAAAAATAAATAAATAACCCCTGCATAATTTGGTGAAGAAGACTCTGTCAATCTATCTCTTTGTCTCTGCCTGTCTGTCTGTCTGTCTCTCTCATCTGTCTGCCTCTCTACCAAAAGCAACGAGTTTCCCCTTAATTTTGGCGAATACCCCCTTTGCATTTTTGAACCTTCTTCCATTCCCCCCCTGCCTAAATTCTTTGCTTCTCCCCCATACTACCTTCTTCTGGTTCCTCTTGTCCTTTCCCAGCTGTTGAAGCAATTTTAAAAAAACCCTCTTCTTTGCAGAAAAAGGAGAAACTTTTGCTCCCTCCCATTCACTCCCCCCTTTCCCTCCCTCCCCCCATCTTCCTTTCTAGGAAGCCCAGCTCTATAGGTTTAACCCTTTAGAAATACAGAAGGCAAAACTTTTTTTTTTTAATTTTAATTTGAAAACCACCATTTAATTTTTGTGACTTGGGAGGCACAGCTTTTATTATTGGTCAGATCAAACAAAGGAAGAACAATCCTTGTTTGGAATGAGGAAAGGGAACTTCAGGAGGACAGTGGTGTCACCCAAGCAGGAAAAGCCTGAGGGGAACATCAGGCCAGCCATAAAACAAACTTGCATAAGAAAAGAAATCAAATAAAAGGTATTAAAAAAAACCCCTAGACAAAAGCCAAGTAATTAAGAAAGCTAGGGAAACAAGGACAAGAAAACCCTTACAAACAAGGACATGCCAAATCAGCAAAACAAACAGACAAAAGATACAAAATAAAGCCCCTGTCACACAGCATCAATGGATGGAAAGAGGATGTAAAATGGAGAGAAACACTTGCCATCCGTTGGTTCACGCAATGCATCCGTTCTGTACTCACTGCGTCCGTTTTTTATCCTCTCTATCCGTCCAGCATCCGTCCACTGACATTTCATCCGCTCAAAACGTTTTGAGCTGCACAAAACTTTTTGAGCGGAAAATGTATCCAACGCGTCCATTCTACATCCGCTATGCATACGGGGAACATCCATTAGACATCCGTCGTCATCCGTTACGCGTCCGCTATATCCGCTAGGCATCCGCTGCGCATCCGCGCAACTTGCATCCGCTCCAGTGGAAAACGGACACAGGCAGGAAGCAAAATGGATGCGGAACGGACACGCAGCGTTAGTAGCACGGACGTAGAAAGGATGAAAGCGGATGCAGCTCGCATACAAAGCATTAAAACGGAAAAAACGTTCGTATAGGGGACGTATCTTGGATATTTAGGATGTCTGCAGGATGCCTAGAGGATGCAAAAGGACACCTAGCGGAAAACCTATATTTCCTATAAAAAGGGGAAGAAATCACCTGGATCTCACTTTCAGTCCAGTAGCCCTGCTGTGCAGACCTCTTCAGCCTTCATCTGGCTCTTGTTCTTCCACAGCATCCAGTCATCTCCACCATGGATCATCACACACTCCTTTTGGTAGCCACCATCATTCTACAACAGTGCGAAGCCATCTACAGGCTCTTTCACCTGTTTTACACGAAGAAAAGGAGGCGTCCAAGAAGTGTCTGGGTCCGAAGATGAATCGGGAGAAGAGCAGAGTATGGACTGTACAACAAGCTGATGGTGGAGCTGAGGAATGAAGACACTCGTGCATTCCAGAACTTCATGAGGATGCCGCCAGCCATGTTTGACGAAGTTGTGCAGCGGCTGAGACCCAGGTTGACCAAGGCAAACACCAACTTCCAGCCCAGCCTGGACCCTGGACTCAAGGTCGCACTGACTCTGTGCCACCTGGCCTCTGGGACCACGTACAGGAGCATGCAGTACGGCTGGAGGGTGCCACACAACACCATCAGCATTGTGGTCAGAGAAGTGGTGCAGGCCATCATCGAAGAATACCTGGAGGAGCTCCTCCAGTGCCCCTCCGCTGAAGAAGGCTGGAAGAAAGTTGCAGAGCAGTGGTATCAGAAGTGGAACTTCCCCCACACCGTTGGAGCCATAGATGGGAAGCACGTGGCCTGCAAAGCTCCAGCCAACTCAGGGTCCACTTATCACAACTACAAGGGCTTCTTCAGCATCTTCCTCTTCGCCATGGTCGATGCTGACTACAAGTTCATGTACATCAATGCTTCAGGCAATGGCTCATCTTCAGATGCCCAGGTATACAATGCCAGTCACCTCAAGGAGGGGCTGGAACACAACCTCATCATGGGCTTCCCAGATCCAGACCCCTTGCCCAATGACACGCAAGATGTGCCCTACTTCATCGTGGGGGATGACGCCTTCTCCCTCAGAACCTACCTCATGAAGCCCTACACTTCCAGATGCCTCACCCATGAAGAGAGGATCTTCAACGACAGGCTGTCCAGGGCAAGGCGGGTGGTGGAGAACGCCTTTGGCATCCTGGCCAATAGGTTCCAGGTACTTCTCACCACCATGCAGCATTGCCTACAGACCGTGAGGAGGATCGTGGAAGCTTGCTGCATCCTGCACAATCTCATGCGCACCCGCTACCCAGTCTTGCAGAACAGGCTCGTGGACCTCCAACAAGGCAATGGGGACATGGAGCCTGGTGAATGGAGGCAAGGGTGAAACCTGATAGACATTGTGGATGTGCAAGGCCCCAACAGAGCTTCATGTGAAGGGAAGAAACAGCGCAACCTCCTGAAACACTGGTGCAACTCTCCAGCTGGAGCAGTGGAGTGGCAAGACAGGATGGTAGATGCTTAATGGATGCTTCCTTCAGCCTGTCGCATCACACTGATGACATTGTGCCATGTATGTTGAGTGGCCTTACAATGAATAGGGCATTAATAAAGAATTTTGTTTATGTTGAAATGTGTTGATGAATGATGACATTGTTATTGATAATAAAGGGCCATAGGTGTGGAGGGTGGACCATACAGTCCCACTATGCTTGCACTGGAGGTTTATCTATCCCACAGCTATTACCCCTCCCACAGGTATCCCTGCCCAACCCACTGCTATCCTAACCCATCCAACAGCTATTACTCATCCCACAGGTATCCCTGCCCATCCCACAGCTATTACCCATCCCACAGGTATCCCTGCCCATCCCACTGCTATCCGTACCCATCTCACAAGCATGCAAAGGCTTAAACCATTTCTAAAAGTTTCCACCAAGACTTTATTGACTAAAAGAACTGAACCAAGTGTGTGAAGCAAAGATAATCTTTATTAATAACAAACTGTAAAAGCAAAATGACCCAAGTAAAGTGTCCCAAGCAAAGATAAAGTCAACAGGTAGCAACCCAGTCTCTGGCACTCTTTTCAGTCACTCTGAGGCATGCCCATAGTCTCAGGGGTGAAGGGTCCAGGTGCTGTGGAGGTGGCTGCTGCTGGAGTGCTGGTCTGAGGTGTCATTGGGGTGCATGGCCTCGAGAGGACAACAGGGGACGGTGTGTGGAGTAAGCTCTCAGAGAGCTGGCTCAGTCCTGTGATGTTGAGAGCCTCTTCCTCCAGGACATGGGGTATCAGTCCCAAGACTGATGACAGATGTTCTGAGGCCGGGCTTGGCTGTGGGGTGGAGGAAGGAGGAGTGTGATAGGGCTGTCTGGTCTGCAGCTGAGCGAGGTGAGGCGTGGGTGGCATCTGTGGCATCTGTGGCATTGGTGGCATCTGTGGCGTGGGTGGCATCTGTGGCGTGGATGGCATCTGTGGCATCGGTGGCATTGGTGGCATTGGTGGCATCGGTGGCATCGGTGGCGTCGGTGGCATCAGTGGCACCAGTGGCACCGGTGGCGTTCGATGAACGTGTGGCTGGACTGGGAAGGGCTGCCTGTGCTGCTGGAACTCCTGGTAGCCGTAGCTGGTAGGTGAGGGCCTGTGGAAAGCCTTGGAAGGGCAGTGACATCACCTGGGGTGGAGGAGCAGACCTGAACTGGGTCAGAGCAGGTTCAGCTGGGCCTGGAGGGTTGTGCAGAAGACCGGTGATCCTCTCCTTTATCACCTGGAACTGTGATTCAGACATGTCCATGAGGGTCTGGTTGACGTAGGTGAGGAAGGGCTTGCGGTTGGAGGATGGTATGTCGGTGTGTACCAGCTGAGAGAGGAGATCTACACTGCTTTTGATGGTGTCCCTGATCTCCAGCAGGACAGTGTGGCTCTGCCCCTCCGGTCTGGCTCTCTGCCTGCTTTCTGTGGAGGTGGAGCTGGGGGTGGATATGGGTTGGTCTCTGGTGAAAGTGCCCTCTCCTTGCTCCCACTGTGTCAGGGGGTCCTCCACGTGCTCCGCCATGGGGAGTGCAGCTGTCGGGGGGGGGGTCCGTCGTGGGACGCTCCACAGATACCTGCCTGGACACAGGAGCTGACTCTTGGCCAGAAGAGGACTGGCTCTCTGTGGGCTGCCTGAGAGAGAGGGTTCTCAGAGGGGCTGCTCCTCGGTGGCGGATCTCACCCTCCAAGAAGCTGCACTTGGCCATCACGTAGGTCTCCCGGTCTGTCAGCTTGACCGTGGCCTGGCCAGATTTCTTGAGGTGCAGCTTCCTGTACCAGGTGTGCATGTGCTTCCACCAGCCGAGAGGACCTCCGAAGTGTAGCCCAGGCTCTCCGCCTTCTCTCTCCAAGCAGCTCTCCACCTTTTCTCTCCAAGCAGCCTGCTTCCTTTTGGTATCTCGATAGAGCCTGTGTCCCTTCCACCACAGATACTCGTTCTCCCTCAGCCATTCGAGCACCTCATCCTCATGTTCCTCTTCGATGGGGTATTGCCTCCTCTCCCGTTCACATGTATGCCTCTTCCTCCCTCTGGCAGGGCCATCTGGGCCCTCATCAGAGGGGCTTCGAGGTTCTAGGGGCTGCTCCACCACACCACCACCACCACTACCAGCAACAACAACAGTAGCAGCAAAAGCAGGACCAGCAGGACCAGCAGGACCAGCAGGACCAGCAGGACCAGGAGCACAAGCAGGACCAGGATCAGCAGCAGCAGAGTAAGCACCAGCAGCACCAGCAGCACCAGCAGCACCAGGATCACCAGCAAGACCAGCAGGACCAGGAGCAGCACCAGTAGAGTAAGCACCAGCAGAAGCCTCAGCACCAGGAGCAGCGCCAGCAGAGTAAGCACCAGCAGAAGCCTCAGCACCAGGAGCAGCGCCAGCAGAGTAAGTACCAGCAGAAGCCCCAGCACCAGGAGCAGCACCAGCAGAGTAAGCACCAGCAGAAGAACCAGCACCAGGAGAAGTGCCAGCAGAAGCCCCAGCACCAGAAGAGTCAGCCCGAGCAGCAGAAGCCCCAGCAGAAGCAGAGTCAGGGCCAGGGGGTGAGATGGTGGCCCTGTCCTTCTTGCCAGGGCTGGCAGCAGATGGCACAGGCTTCCTCTTCTTCCCCATGGTTGTTGGCTGGCTGGAGCTGTGTCTGGCAGCAGGTCTTTCTTCTGAATGGTGACCTGCTTGCGAGCTGCATCCCTTTGTATCAGCGGGGCTGACGCAATGCATCCTCCCCGCATGCGCAGTGAACGCTTTGCATCCGCTAGGCATCCGCTCTGCATCTGTTCCTTCCGTTGCGCGTCCGCTTCGCTGTGCTCCCCCGGAAGCCCTGCAGATGTGCCATCCGCTTCCATCTGCTAGGCTTCCGTGGAGCATCCGCTTAACATCCTCGCTACATCCTCCCCACGTCCGTTCCTTTCCGTTGTTGTCCACTCTGCTTATGCAAATTCGGGGCACTTTTGAGAGCGGATAACAACGGATGGAATATTTTCTCGTCCGCTGTGTCCTTTTTACATACGTTTTGCATCCATCAGTCTATGTGACAGGCCCTTTAATTACAAAGGAAACAAACAGAAGATTACTACAAAACAAATAGAAAAAAACCATTATAAAGCTAAAAGAGATTAGAAAAAAATGATAATACAATCAAGCCATCCCACAGAGTTTATTTTCCGCATCTCGCTAAGTTTGCCTTCCAGAGAAAAATCTGACAGGATTTTAATATCTAAACATTAAACACGAAATGAACATTCTTACACAAAAGGAGGAAAAAGGTATAAAAACCAGGGGACTTACCATTCAAAGTAAGCTGGCTAGCCCCAGGAACACAGCCGCACTGTTTCTCGCCTTCCTGAAAATAAAAAGATCCAGCTTTCAAGCAGTTGTCCGTATCCTTGCACCAGAACTCTCACAGCGGGAAAATTCGAATCCTCGAAGAAAGGCACTTTGACAGCCTTTCCACAGGAAGAAACAGAAGGAGGAAACTGAACAAGGAGAAATTTAACTTGGAAATAAGGAGAAACTTTCTGACAGTGAGAGCAATCGACAATGGAATAGAAGTTGCCTTCGGAATTTGTGAGAGCATCATCAATGGAGGATTTCAAGAAGAAATTGGACTCCTATCGGTCAGAAAAGGTGTAGGGTCTCCTTGGGGGTGAGGGTTGGACTAGATGACCTACAAGGTCCCTTCCAACTCTGTTAATCTGTAATCCAACCATGTATACTATAATCCCGTTTCTCAACCTTGACAACCCAGAATTCATGTTGGCTGGGGAACCAGATTCTGACCAGCAAAATCAGGAAGGAAAGCCGGATTTGCTTAACAACTGTGTGATTCACTTAACAAATGCGGTAATTTGCTTGCAAAAAGGTTGTAAAGGTGGGTGTGACTCATGCCATGCTTAAGAACAGGGATTATACACCCCCCCCCAGTGGTGGGATTCACATTTTTTTTTTACTACCGGTTCTGTGGACGTGGCTTGATGGGCATGGCAGGGGAAGGATACTGTAAAATCTCCAGTCAGGAGGTGATATTTGCCGGTTCTCTGAATTACTCAAAATTTCCACTACCGGTTCGCCAGAACTGGTCAGAACCTGCTGAATACTACCTTTGCCCCCCTCCCCCCATTGTGGCCGTAAGTCAAGGACTACCTGTATTTATAGCTCAATGGTGTATAGTCTGCTTGGGTGGGGGAATTCGACAAGATGACCTACAAGGTCCCTTCCAAATCTGTTAATCTATATCTATATCTCTTATGAATCTCCACATGGCTCATTTTGGATGCAGGTAAGTACAGAGGTGCAGAGGCTCTGGGAGGGGGAAAAACAGGCTGAACCAGAAGTTCTAGAAGTCCAGAAATGGGCGTTTTTCCAGCTTCCAAAGGCCCTCTGGAGCCCAGGAGAGGCCATTTTTGCCCTCCCAGAAGCCTGAGGGAAGCCTCAGGACTCTGGGGAAATTGAGAAATGGCTGAACTAGAAGTTCTGGTAGGCCACGCCCACCATGGCCAGGCCCACAGAGACCCAGTTGCTGGGATTTTTGAATCCCATCCCTGCCTGGCACCGGTGCTTCCCTTTCCCCCAGGCAAAGGTAAGGATTTGATCTGAGGATATATGCTGGATGGCAAGAATAGGGCTGTTTGTCCCTGGCAATTTTGTGTCGTTCTTTTAATAACTAAACGACAATGACAACATCAACAAAAGGCCTGGTTGATTTTAATATCCAGATTACACTTCAGGTTTCTCACTTTTCCAAATGAGCAGTTAATGTCTGGTTGACAGCCAAACAGGTACACGTTCACATTTAAGCATGTATCTTTAATACATTACTACCTGTGTTGCATCAATGAGTGTATGTTTCAATGAGGTTTGTCTAGCTATCGTCCTTTGGGGACATGTCAGAGAGTTTTGGCAGTGGAAATAAAGGTGATTTTTTTTTTGCCTTATTCTTCTTTACAGGGTGCTTTTCTGTGTATCCTGTGTTATATTTATTTACTTTTATTAGCCACCTAAGTCCAAAGTTATTCAGCTTTTTGAGATCAGCTAAGAGGAGCTACTGCTCTCAGTTGACATGTGTACAGTTAATCCTCAATTACTGTTTGCCTTGTTTGGTGACTATTCAGACTTACAGTGGCATTCAGAAAAATGGCTTTCTAACTAACCCTTGTTTTATGGGGACTTTTACAGCGCCCCGTGGTCATATGATTGCCATTCAGGTACAAGGAGCCTCTGTGGTGCAGTGGTTAGAGTGCAGTACTGCAAGCAACTTCTGCAGCCAGCGACCTACAGTTTGCCAGTTCAAATCCCACCAGGCTCAAGACTGACTCATCCTTCCATCCTTCCGAGGTGGGTAAAATGAAGACCCACATTGTTGGGGGCAATATGCTGACTCTGTAAACCACTCAGAGAGGGCGGTAAAAGCACTATAAAGCGGTATATAAGTCTAAGTGCTATTACTAATTGGCCTGAGACAAGTGGAGTTGATAGAGAAAGAATTGAAAGGGAAGGGGGAAGAAGGAAGAGGAGGAGGAGGGGACAGAAGAGAAGGAGAGAAAGGGAGAAGGAGAGGGAGGAGAAGGAGAATATCATCTTTCTCACCAGTTTCATAGCAATCATAGACTTTTTATCAAAGCCAACTTCAGATGCCAGTGTAGAAAGCTATCATTCAACCTTCTCCTAGAAACATGAAATATTCTAGGAAATGTTAAAAGGCAGAATATCCCCCTAAAAGCTTGTTTTTTATATGTGCAGCCAATATAAGCCCTACCCCCAAAGTAAGCCCTAATTAAGATCCCACCCACTCCAGAGTAGGCGGGTAAAAATTAAGCTAGGGTGGGGATGGGGGAGTGGAGCTGCCCTACAGTTTACCTTTGGACAGTTGTAGCCAGGCCTTGCACACCCCAACACCTGCCTTGCCAGCCCATTTCTTCTGCAGCCGGTAAGGCTGGCAAGGCTTTCCTGAAGGCCTTTGTAGCCGATAACAAAGCACCGGCTCGATCCGGAGCTCTGTTATCGGCTGCAGAGGCCTTCAAGGAAGCCTGGCCAGCCGCAGAAGTTCCTGAAGGCCTCTGACAGTGAAAAGGAGGCCGGGAGCGATGTGCACAAGTAAGGTTCGTCAGTGGATGATATCGCCTGAAAATAAGACCTGGTGGCTTTTTTGGCGGCGAAACAAAATATAAGATAGGATCTTATTTCCGGGGAAACACAGGAACAAAACAAAATGATATTCAATGATGAGAGAAGTAAGGTTCTACCTTTAGGCAAGGAAAACCAATTACATAGGTGTAGAATAGATGGTACCTGGCTCAACAGTAGTAACCGCGTGAGAGATCCAGTGAACAATCATCCAAATATGAGCCAGCCGTGTGCTGCAGTCATCAAAAAACAAAAAAACAAAAAAAACCCACAATCCTCAGCTGCATTAACAAAGGAAAAGAATGTGAAACAAAGGAAAAGAATGTGTTAGTACTTTATAATGCCTTGGTAAAACCACACTTGGAATATTGCAACCAATTTTGGTCGCCGCAAAATAAAAAAGATGTTGAGACTCTGGAAAGAGTGCAGAGAAGAGCAACAAAAATGATTAGGGGACTGGAGGCTAAAATATATGAAGAACGGTTGCAGAAACTGGGAATGTCTAGTTTAATGAAAAGAAGGACTGGGGGAGACCTGATAGCAGTCTTCCAATATCTCAGGGGCTGCCACAAAGAAGAGGGAGTCAAGCTATTCTCCAATGCATCCGAAAACAGGACAAGAAGCAACGGATGGAAACCAATCAAGGAGAGAAGCAACCTAGAACTGAGGAGAAATTTCCTGACAGTGAGAGCTTGCCTCCAGAAATGGGTGCTCCAATGCTGGAGGTTTTTAAGAAGAGATTGGAAAACCATTTGCCTGAAATGTTATAGGGTTTCCTGCTTGAGCAGAGGGTTGGACTAGATCAGGGCTTGCCAACCTTTTGGATCTCAGGGACCACCAAACTCATAATTTTAAATCCTGCAGACCAGAGACCCTGGGAAAATCCCCAAAAAACTCTGCAGGAAAGTTCCCCACCCCGTTTTCCGACCAATCGATCACTATTTGGGATTGCAGGATACCATCTCCAGTTCCGTTCTCAAGGAGAGAGAGAGAGAGAGAGAGAGAGAGAGACTGACTTTTGGCTTCATGCAAGGAAAGCAGCAGAAGCAGCAGAAGTCTTTCTTTCTCTCCCCCAAACTCTGCCAGAAATGAGTCTTTGTGAGACTTGTCACACTGGTGCAGCCTCTTGGAGCAAATGCTTTTCAGGGACCCAAAGACTCATTTCTGGCAGAGTTTGGGGGAAAAAAGAAAGACTTTTGCTGTTTTCCTAGCATGCAGCCAAAAGCAGAAGAAAAAAGAAGCAGAAAGAAGCAGCCTGGTGGCCAGGCAAGGCACCTGGGGCGAGTGGGGCAAGTTCCCCCCTTCCGCCCTTTCTCCCGTCCCCTCACTACCTTGTGTTGTTCGCAATGCAACACAATTGGGCCTTGGGCCATGTGGACAGTGCAGCCCTGTATTCCTGCACAGCCTGGATTAATTGCTTTGGGGGTTGCTTTGGGGGTGACATATTTTTTGGACCACTAAAATTTTACCGCGGACCACCAGCAGTCCCCGGCCCACTGGTTGGTGATCACTTGACTAAAAGACTTCCAGGATTCCCTCTAAGTCTAAGTCTTACTCTGTTAAGGCTAGGTCACACTGGCCGACGGATGCAAAACGTATGCAAAAAGGACACAGCGGACGAGCAAATTTTCAGGGGTGGCTCCATCCATTGTCATCCGCTCCAAAAAGTGGCAAAATTTGCATAAACAGAACAGAAAAGAAAGGAAAAGAATGGACATGGGTAGTATGTAGCGGGGATGTTAAACGGATGTTCATAGGAAGCCTAGCGGATGTATATCAGATGCAAACCGTTGACTGCGCATCCTTTCTATTTCCATGCTACTAACACTGTATAGACGTTCCGTGTACCTTTTGTTTCCTCTCTCTTTCCGTTTTCAGCTGCAACGGATGTGAGTTGCGAGGATGCCCAGAGGATGCAGAGAGGATACAGCGGATGTTTAATGGATGATAAACGGACATAGAACGTTTGTTGCTCATATGTCACGGATTTACATCGTACACAGCGGAAAGTTCATCCACTCACAAAGTTTTGTGCAGCTCAAAACTTCTTGCGCAGATGAAATCTCAGTGGACGGATGCTCAAAGGATAGAACGTATGAAACACGTATGCAGTGAGTACACAGCGGATGCATCGCATTTTCCAATGTTTTTTAATGTTTTACATCCTCTTTGCATCCGTTGGTGTAGTGTGACATGGGCTTTAACTGTCTTGATTTCTGTCCAAGGTGGTGCTACCATCTAGTGGAGTCTTAACACACCTATAAGCTGAAAAAAGGAAAGCAATGCAAAAAACTCCAAAAGTTTATAGATCACCATTCTAGACCCTTACTTCACCTCAGCCCTCAATCAGGTAAATAGTAACTTTAAGATAGCTTCTTTTGGGCAGAAATATGCCCCCATTGCTCTCTCTGCTTCTCAAAGTGTGCATGTTGAAGTAGGTCAAAATATCTTCACAACCTTTTCCAGTTCTCCAATTCCAAAACAATGAACAAGAGCCAAGTACAGTAATTGGAGCTGCAGAACCACATACTTAACATCTATAGAGATTTTCAGTCATCCAGGTCATGGTTGTCCCAAAGGTGTTTTCCCAAGAGACACCTGGACTTTCTGGTTTTTCTTTGAAGACATTTCGCTTCTCATCCAAAAAGCTTCTTCAACTCTGGATGGATAGTGGGGAATGGAAGGATTTATACTCCTTGCAGACAGCTGGTTATTTGGATTCTTTTAGAATAGAACAGAATAGAATAGAATAGAATAGAATAGAATAGAATAGAATACAATACAATACAATACAATACAATACAATACAATACAATTGAAGAATAAAATAGAATAGAATAGAATGCAATGCAATTTAATACAATGCAATACAACACAACACAATAGAAGAATAGAATAGAATACAATGTAATACAATGCAATACAACACAATAATCGAATACAATACAATACAATACAACAGAAGAATAGAATAGAATAGAATAGAATAGAATAGAATAGAATAGAATAGAATTATTTATTGGCCAAGGAATTTGTCTTTCGTGCATATGATCTCAGTGTATGTAAGAAAAAAAAAACACTCATCAAGAATCCTAAGATACAACACTTAGTGATACTCATAGGTTACTAATAAACAATCAAATTGTACTAGGAAACAAATAAAACAATATAAATTGTAAAGATACAAGCAACATGGTTATAGCCATAAGTGGGAGGAGACAGGTAATAGGAAGGATGTAAAGAATAATAGGAATAATTGGAATAGTAATAAAAAGATGCTGGTTATCACCTTTCAAGCCCTTCATGGCTTGGGTACAGGTTATCTGAGGAAACATCTCTTGTCAATCACATGCACCCGACCCATTAGAGCGAGGAAGCAGGGAATGTTGCGAGTCCCACCACTGAGGGAGATACACCGGGCGGGGGGGGGGGAAACGACCCAAAAGAAGGGCCTTCCCCCAGATATTAAAATGGCCTCCACTCTAGCTCTCTTCCAAAAGCCACTAAAGATCTGGTTTTGCCAGGGGGCCTGGGGGACCCAGAAAAGGATGGAGCCCATCAGGTGGCGAGTGTGATCTGCTGTCATCGCGGAAGGGGATGGGAGTTGGTTTTTGATTTTCTGTTTGTTTGTTTTTTTGTTTTCCCCAAATTTTGCTCTATTGTACTTTACTAATTTATTTGATTCTTTTTGTTAGTTTTTATTGTTTTCATTTTTATTTTTATTTGGCTTTAAATATGGTTTTACATTGTGTAAGCCGCCTTGAGTCGCCATGGGCAAACAGGCAGCGATATAAATTAAATAAATAAATAAGTAAATGCAGTCATACTGAGTAGTGTGAGTAGGAATTGATTGTTTAGCAGAGTGATGGCATTTGGGAAAAACAAAACAAAACTGTGCTCTGGACTGTCATTTTGAGGGAAGGAGTTGAAACAGTTTATGTCCGGGATATGATGGGTCTGTAAATATTTTCACAGCCCTCTTTTTGACTCATGCAATATACCGGTCCTTGACAGAAGGCAGGTTGGTAGTAATTGTTTTTTCTACAGTCCTAAATACTCTCTGAAGTCTGTGTCTCTCCTGTTGGGGTTGCAGAGCCAAACCAGACAGTTATGGAGGTGCAGATGACAATAATTCCCCTGTAGAACCGAATCAGCAGCTCTTTGGGCAGTTTGAGCTTTCTGAGTTGGCGTTTTAAAGTAGCTATGTGAAAAAGGAGTGGGGCTCCAGTCATGCTGTGTGTGTGTGCGGGGGGGGGGGCGACCTCTCTTGCTTTTGCTTTCCCCCGCAGACGCTTCTGGCTGTGAAACCCACATGAGCAGTGATGGGGAAATTAGGAAGGAGAAAAAGGGACAAAATCTTATTTGGGTTTTTGATCATTTGAAAGGCATATCCGTGGCAGGTTTCTGTAGGTACCTCTGTTGTTTCTTTGCAGCCAATGACTGCTTTACTACAATAAAATGAACATCCTTTCTTACTCTCTCTTAATTCTTGGAGTTTGATCCTGGAAGGGTTCAAAGTTGACTCAGCCTTCCATCTTTCTGAGGTCTGTAAAATAAGGACCCAGATGGTTGGGGGCAATATGCAAATAATGCTCCCATTGTAAACTGCCTTTGTTGTTGTGTAATTGTTGTAAAGTAACAGAAAGTGCTGTAAAGCAATAGCCTCCCCCCCTCAAACTTTCAGGCTTGGTGGCCTGGCAGGAGGGAAGGGAACTGGGCCACGCAAAGAAGCTTGTGTGAGCGCACACACACAGCCCTTGCACAAATGGCTGACTGGTGCATATGAGTGCAGCTCAACTTGCGTGAACGTTGGGCTAGCATGCATGAGTGCCCACCTTCTTACTGCTTGTACAAGTTGAGTTACATGCATGTGTGCTGGCCCGCCACTTGCCTGGCCCAATTCTGAATAGGCCATGACCCATAGTGGGTCGCGATGCGGGGGTTAGGGACCCCTTCTGTAAAGCATGATGAGGTGATATATAAGTTTAAATGCTATTACTATTATTATTATTATTGCAACAGGCATCTGCCAGATTCATGGGGAGGCGGGTTAAGGTTCATTGGCCCACCAGGTTTGTAGAAAGTCAGCACCCACCCATCCTCTGAGAGAATGAAATACTTTGGGGAATATTAAAAAGGCAGGATAGGATATTTCCCCTAAAGAAGAAATGGGAAAAAAAATATCTTAAGGGAGGCAGAAAACAGACCCAGATTCCTTGCCCCAAGCAAAAAAAAACTGAGGAGGCCAGCTTTTAGAAATGCAGATTTGGTGACCCATTTGGAAAGCCTGGGTCAAGACTTCAGATAAGCAACAAACAAAAGGTTGTCAAGATTAACTCAAACACCTAGGACCGTGATAGCGAACCTATGGCACGCGTGCCACAGGTGGCACACAGAACCATTTATGCCGACACACGAGCCACAAGCAAACTTACCTCACTGCCCATGCACACACTTCATAGCTGATTTTCAGCCAGTTTGAGGCCTTTTTTGGCCTCCCAGAGGCTTGAAAAGCCTTTGTAGGCCGAATAATAGGCCCGTTTCGTCACTGACAAAACGGGCCTATTATTCGTCCTGCAAAGCCTGCAGAACTTTTTTTCAAGCCTCTGGGAGGCTGAAAATCAGCTGTGAGACACAGTACAGGTAAGAGGCTGGTGGACTGGGGGGAGGGGTTTGCATGTGCATGCTCAGGAGGCATGGGGGGTGCACATTGCCTTCTGGGTGCTGACACACGAACGTGCGAGCACACAATTTTTGGCACAGGAGCCCAAAAAGGTTAGCCACCACTGACCTAGGAAATGCATTTCCCCTTTTGCCTATAGAGCAAGCCATGACTCCTATATGACCCCACAGGAACCCAGAAGAATAAAACCCACCCACTCTAAACTCCATTTTGTCAGCTGTCCCAGAACTGCATTCTCTCTCTCTCTCTCTCTCTCTCTCTCTCTCTCTCTCTCTCTCTCTCTCTCTCTCTCTCTCTCTCTTTCTCTCTCTCTCTCTCTCTCTCTCTGTGTGTGTGTGTTGGTTCTGTTCAGAATCTTTCTTTCCAATCAGCCTCCATTTTATTCCTGGCTTGGAACTGGAACTGGATTTTTCGTCCAACAGGCAATATTTGTTGGTTTTTGTGCTACCATGATAAGAGTCTGGAATATGCAGTAAAGTATGTTCCAGTGAGTTGGCAGAAACTCTACGACCTGGTAAGAACAAAGATAAGAAGGATTGTAGGAGAGAGAGCCATTGTTTGTCCTTGGTGGCAGGAAAGCAGAGAGATCTGGTATCAGTTAACACGATTTTGTTAAAAGGCAGACTCATTGAAAGCACCTGCCCTTTTAATAAAACGAGTGGTAAAAGGTATCACTAGACCAGGGGTCCCAAATCCCAGGACCGCGGCACATTACCCGGCCCTGTCCCGTTCGGAATTGGGGCCATGGGGGCGTCAGAATGCCAGGCGCTCGTGTGGGCATGGAAAGAGCTCCACTCGCGTGAGCAGCAAGCATACACACAAATGGAACTATGCGAATGCACACGTGAATCTACCACACACCCAGAACAATCCCCTCTCCCCCTTCCCATTCCCACACCGGCCCGCCAAGCCCGAAAGGAAAGCCGTTGTGACAAGACCAGCATTCCAGGACCTTGGACAACTCTAAGAAGGGTTGAAATATAACGGCTGAGCTTAAGAAAACGGCCATCATTCTATTTGTCTCATTGTGGTTAAATCCTTGCCTGGTCTTGGACAAAAATTCAGTAGACCACGATCTGCTTCTGAGGAGCTGGAAGCTATTGGTTTTGGGTCTCTGGTTCAGAAAGTTGCACATCTGTGGAATAAAATCTGTGGCATAAGTGCCTCCCGTCCCTGTCCTATTGTCCCCATTTATTCGTACCTATTTCCTGTATTCTTACTCATATTTATACTTGTACCTATTATCTTGTAAGTGATTGACACATGAATGAATGAATAAATAAATAAATTAACAAACAAACAAATAAATAAATAGACTTCTCAGCCTTGGAAACCTTGAGATGAGTGGACTTCAACCCCCAGAATTCCCCATGCTGGGTGGAGAATTCTGAGAGTTGAAGTCTACGCGTCTTACAGTTGCTAAGGTTGAGAAACACCAGTCTGGAGAGTGTGGGTGGAGATGTTAAAATAGTCTCTGTTTCTTCCATTAAACTCCCCATTTGGATATGGACAGTCACATTCCCAAAGTCTTGTCTACCTCATAAGATGTGGTGGAGATGTTAAAATTGTAGCTTCTAAATGATGTTGGAGTCCATAGAAGACCCTCAGTAAAGCCCCTGTCACACTGCACCAACGGATGGAAAGAGAATGTAAAACAGAGAAAAACACTTGCCATCCGTTGGTTAACACGATGCTTCCGTTCTGTACTCACTGCCTCCGTTTTGCTTCCTCTCTATCCATCCAGCATCCGTCTATTGACATTTCATCTGCTCAGAAGGTTTTGAGCTGCTCAAAACTTTTGAGTGGAAAATGTATCCAATGCATCCGTTCTGCATCCTCTAGGCAAACGGGGGACATCCGTTCTGCATCCATTACGCATCTGCTATATCTGCTAGGCATCCGCTGTGCATCCGTGCAACTCAAATCCGTTCCAGCGGTAAACGGACGCAGGGAGGAAGCAGAACGGACGTGCAGCGTTAGTAGCACGGACGGAGAAAGGATGAAAGCGGATGCAGCTACGCATCCGCGTCATCCAGTACGCATCCGCTCTGCATCCGCTCTGCATCCTCTACGCATCCGCTCTGCATCCTCTACGCATCTGCTCTGCATCCGCTCTGCATCCTCTACATATCCTCTACGCATCCACT
>BLBF01000092.1:195451-228060 GCA_015471245.1 Laticauda colubrina | reverse complement strand
AGAATAGAATAGAATAGAATAGAATAGAATAGAATAGAATAGAATAGAATAGAATACAAGAGTTGGAAGGGACCTTGGAGGTCTTCTCGTCCAGCCCCCTGCTTAGACAGGAAACCCTACACCATTTCAGACAAATGACTATTTGTAAGTCACCACAGAGAGAAAGCCTAGAAATCTTAACATTTTCTCCTGAAATCTTTTCAAAGAACACAAAGCAGTTCATAATTGCAGTGAAGTGCTGCCTGGTCTGGGTATTTTGTAAAAAAAGGTTGTGATCTAGAGGAGGATAATAACCTTCAGATACCATTTAGTCCTCAGAGACTCTTTTAACCCCTTATCTGCCCTAGGTCCCCTCATATCCATAATGGAAGAGACCCCAAGAAATCCAGATTGCTAACTCTTAACTGGAATTTTTTTTTTCTTTTCTTTTTTCTTTTCTAGAAGAAAATCTTTTCGGATTGTAAAGTGATTTTTTTTAAGGTTTCATGGAAAGTTTGTTTCCATGAGAATTGTATGAACGTCCATAATCTTCTGTAGTGACACATTTTCAACATTTCAGGCCATTGTATATAGCCTTAAGAAAAGTATTTGTCTTACAGCAAGTTCTTAATTTCTCTGCAGTGCACTTTTCCCACATTGTTCACGACAGATTTTTCTCCCCTCCAAACACCCGTTGTCACCCTGCAAGTCAACTCATCACTTAGGTTTCTCTGGAGGGAAATTTTACCCAGGCAAGAAAGAGAAAAGGAACAGCGAGTAAGAGATGGAGGAGAGAACAACCAAATGAAGTCTTTCTTATGAATTTATTTTTTTTTTTGTTTTCATTTTTGGACATAAGGGTTTATTATTTCAGGTCATGTTTAACAGCTTTCAATTTTATTACTGTTGTTTTGTAATGCTTAATTGTTTATGAAGGGGATTTAAGTTAGATGGAAAGGGTGATTATATATGTCGTGAACTATTTTTGTTCTTTGGATCTGGATCTTTGTTGATCAAGAGGAAGAGCTGAAGATTTAGAGATAAGTTTGTAAAAGATGGGATCAGGTACAGAACGAGTGTTATGTAAAAATTAACCATTGGAGCAGTGAGGGATCGAACTAAGAGTAAGAACACACACTTACAGCTAACTGGTTAAAGGGAGCTGGCCACTGCATGAGGGAATCTTAGCTGTGATTGATTGTGATTGACCGCCTGAAGTTCCTGCTACATTGATTTACTGTTTGCCGCTGTTACTTACTGTCAATGTATTTATTTATATATAACTGCCGATTCTTGATAGTGTCTCTGACCCCATTTAGACACTGGCTGTGCAATTCCCTGACCCTGAAGTTACACCTGGTTGTAATTGCAGAGACAATGAAAAATCACCCACTTGGTATTAATTGGAGCACAGATTACTTAGTATGTACAGCTATTTGATGTCGTGCAGGTCGTGAGAAATGCAACTTTGAATTATGTAATATTCAGTTTAGTGTGAATTGTAAATGGATATCAGGTTGCCTCTCTTGTGATCCAAAATTCAGTTAATGTCAGGTTACAATGGTATGCAATTAAGGTTACTATATGTACAGTTGCTTTATCTATAAATATAAATTGTTTTAAGCATATTCATGCTCTTCTTTACTGTGATATTTCAGTATGATTCATATACCACATTATGTTAAATATTTTTCTTGCCTATTTCCAGCAATCTGGAAACAATGAGTCTATTTTCTGTAGAAATGTCACATCAAATAATATAAATATAATGCCATTTATTTTTGGTGGGATTCATTAATCGCACAAATGAAGACAGCCTTATTTCCTTGCCCTGAATCGTGATTAATCCTCTTCTTCTGGGTCCTCCATGAACTGGCATCTAGCCCAAGACAAGATTGCAGGAATTGGCATCTCCAGAGGTTCAATCAAGAAAAGAAAAGAAAAACCAGTGTGGTGGGTGAGAAAACTTTCAGTTATAAATCAAATCTTAAAACTCCTTGGAAACTCCACACTGGAGAAAAACTCTTTCAGGGCTCCGAGTACTGAAAGAGCTTCAGTAAAAGCAAATATCTCATTTACCACCCAAGGATCCACACCAGAGAGAGACTGAACCTGTGTTCGGACTGTGGGAAGGGCTTCATTGTGAGCAAATCCCCCACTTTTCATCAAATAATTCAACAGTTTATTTTGCTTTTCAATTCTGCATTTATTTTTTACCTTATTTTGATGACAATGGTTGCTTCAATTGCCAATTGTCAGGCCCATTCTTTCCAGACAGCAGACAGACACATAAAACAAGCTGTGCATCAGTGAAGTCTAGAATTAAATATAAAAAAGATAGACTTCAGGTATAAACAAACACCTTTAGAACTGACAATAAAGATATCAAAGTAGTGAGCACTTCTGCCTTTTAGGATCAACCATTAACAGTAAAGGAAAAAATAAGCCCCAGTTCTGCACTTGGTGGAGCAGCCATAAAGGCCTCTGAAATCTCATTTAAATGCCATGATGGGTCTCTATTTAAAATAATCAATATTGCATAAGCCACAATCATGTTCCCTATGATGTTCTATGAACAGAATAGAATATAAAAAATGAATAGGATAGGATAGGATAGGATAGGATAGGATAGGATAGGATAGGATAGAATAGAATAGAATAGAATAGAATAGAATAGAATAGAATAGAATAGAATTCTTTATTGGCCAAGTGTGATTGGACACACAAGGAATTTGTCTTTGGTGCAAATGCTCTCAGTGTACATAAAAAGAAAAGATACATTATAAAGTATAGAAAATAGAATAGAATAGGTGAAGAGAGAAAAGAAAACTGTTGTGTATGGAAATTGGAAGACTCCAAATAGCTAAAACTGATTAGCCGAAAAGGCCACTCTTGGATTGGGCAATTACGCACCAATCTGATTGGCCCGCCAGACGGCGGGAATCCTAAAGAACTGTCATTGGTCACAAGCCGCAAGCAGCCGCTATAAGAAGGGCTGCCGCGGTTTCGGCAAACTTTCCGCTACAAGTCACTATACTAGTTAATAAAGAATTGTTTTCTGAGATACCGATCTCGCGTACCTTATTGCCCAAATGGAACACTGGCGACAAAGGTGGGATCGTCCTAGAAGAGCAAGACCGAAGCACGCAGCAACCAGAACCGAGCAACCGAGATGGCCGGTAACAATGCGCTGCCCGCACTGTTCAACCCAGCCGAAGAAGATTGGGAGTCATACATTGACCGTTTTCTGATGTTCTTGGAAAGCAACGAGCTACAAGAAATAACCAGAGGAAGAGAGCTGTATTCCTCATGCACTGCGGCCCTGCCGTTTTCAAAATGGCAAAGGCATTAGCCAAACCGCAGGACGTGAAACAGATGGCATGGCCAGAATTAAACCGCATGCTATGAGCCCATTACGCGCCTATGGTCTCCAATCTGATCAAAAGGCACGAATTTTATAAACAAGACCAACAAGAAGACGAGAGCATCAGAGATTTCATAGCAGCCCTAAGAAATATTGGGGGAGTCTGCGAGTTTTAGAACATGGGTGAAGCCATGAGAGACCGCATGGTTCTGGGATTGAAGGACGCTACACTCCAAAGCAAGCTGCTAAACAAACCGAATATCACAGTGGCTGAGGCCATCGCAGAAGCCACCGCCACTGAAGCAGCCAAGAAATCCACAGCCACTTTGTGCCAGATGAACTCAATTCCAGATCCACCGAATCAACCCAGAGAAAAGAGGGAGAAAGGAAGCAAGAAACAGCCCACAATGACTGCCCACCATGAAGACCTCGACTCCCCGAGTGACACCGATGATGATAACGAAGACATACATAGGCTTCAGTCGGAAAGAAATTGGCAGGAAAAAAGAGGAAGGAGGCGAGAGTTCCAGTGTGCTGAATGTGGAGGTGATCACCCACGTTCCGAATGCAGATTCCTGGATACCTTTTGCAGATTCTGTGAGAAACGGGGGCACATTGCTAGGGTCTGCCAAAACAAAAAGAGCTATAGTCCAAAGAAACACGGCAGCACACCCTCCAGAAACAGAGAGAAACAAGCCAGAAGCCAATGGAGCCGAGAGAACAGGAACTGGCGAATGAATGACAGAGAAGAAACACATCAAACAATAATCATTGGAAATGCCAGGGCAGCAAACGCAAAAAAGGTCTGAATAAATGTGAAAATCGAAGGAAAGCCCCGTGAGATGGAAGTAGACTCCGGATCATACCTGTCAATGGTATCGTGGAACACAATCAGTAACCTGATACCAGACATCAAGCAAAAAGAACTGGAACAGCAAAAGCTAATACTTAAAGATTACCAGGGAAACCGAATCCCAGTAGTAGGTCTTGGACATTTCTTAATAGAGAAAACCACGCTGAGGTACTTCCTCTGACAATCGTCGACCGGGGTCATCCTAGCCTGCTGGGAATCAAATGGTTCGAGCCCCTGGGAATCGGAGTGACCGGGATCAACAGCGTCGCTGAGACCAATTGGGAGGAGAACCTGCTGGAAGAGTTCCAGGATGTATTTGACGGGACCCTAGGCAAGTACAAGGGGACCCCAATAACATTCAGCCTAGACCCTAAGATAGCTCCCTTCAGACTCAAAGCCAGATGCATTCTTTTTGCCTTAAAACCGAAAATAGACGAGCAGCTTAATAAATTCATCGCACAAGAGGTGTTAGAGCCAATCGATCATGCCAGGTGAAAAACTCCCATCGTGACTCCTGTCAAACCAGATGGATCAGTGCGCATCTGTGGTGACTATAAGGCTACCGTAAATCACGCACTCCAGAAAAGCGCATACCCTGCCCTGGTCGTTCAACACCTGTTGCATTCATTAGGGGGAGGAAAATTTTTCGCGAAGCTCGATCTCGTGCAAGCATATCAACAGCTGCCGGTTGACCCCGAAACTGCTGAGGCATAGACTATAGTCACGCACAGAGGGGCATTCAAATGTAACAGATTTCAATTTGGGGTTAGCGTTACCCCAGGCATTTTTCAAAGCCTGATGGAGCGCCTCCTAAATGGAATAAAAGGAGTTGTTCCCTATTTTATGATGTATTAGTATCAGCAAAAAGTAAACACCAATTGGAAAATAGACTAAGAGAAGTCTTGCAAAGATTCAGGGAAACAGGGCTTAAGGTCAAAAGAGAAAAATGTAAACTAGCCACCAATCAAGTCGAATTCTTAGGCTACCTTATAGATGAGCAAGGGATACACCCCACTGAAAAGAAAATAAAGGCAATTAAAGGCGCACCCAGGCCTAAGAACAAAACAGAATTACAGGCATTCTTAGGTCTCATTAATTTCTACAATGTCTTCCTGCCTCAAAAGGCAACCATAGCAGAGCCATTACATCGACTATTAGATTAAAAAAAAACCTGTCTGGAATTGGGGCCACTGAGAACAAGCAGCATTCCAAAACATTAAGGACTTATTAACATCCAACACCGTTTTAATACAATACAGCAACACCCTGCCACTGACGGTCACCTGTGATGCATCGTCTTTTGAAATCGGCACCATACTGAGCCACAAGCTACCAGACGGCAGAGAAGCACCAATTGCCTTCTATTCCAAAACGCTGTCAAAATCTGAAAGAAACTACAGCCAACTTGACCAAGAAGCCCTCGCAATTATAGCAGGCGTCAAAAGATTCCATGAATACCTATATGGTAGGACATTTTCTATTATCACAGACCATAAACCCCTGCTAGGGATTCTGGCAGGGAACAAACCAACCCCAAACATCCTATCACCAAGAATGACGAGGTGGTCAGAATTCCTCGCTGCATACAATTACACACTCATCCATCGCCCTGGAAAGACCATCACCCATGCAGATGCCTTGAGCTGTTCCCCACTATCCGACAAGGAAGGCAACCCAACTCCTACCATCTCCACTCTTCAGATCGAGACATGGCCGAACCTGCCACTAACCGCAGCAGACGTCGCTAAAGCCACCGCAAAAGACCCGCTGTCAGCTTGAATCCTGCATTGGGCAGGTAAAGGCTGGCCGGATGAGGATAGAGGCGATACTTTTAAACCTTTTCACACCCGGCAGACTGAACTGTCCATTGAAAGGGGTTGTATACTGTGGGGAGACAGGGTGGTAATCAGAAAAAAGTTGCAGGAGGAAGTGTTGCGCATGTTGCACAAGGGACACCCGGGCATTTTCAAAATGAAAGCCCTGGCCAGGAGTTACGTCTGGTGGCCAGGGCTGGACAAAGACATTGAAAAATGGGTGGCTACATGCCATGACTGCCAGAAATCTAGGCCTACCCCCACTCTTGCACCAGTCCTGGAATGGGAAACTCCCAGAGGCTGCAGATCGAGACTGCATATTGACTTTGCTGGGCCAACGAAAGGGAACATATATCTTGTATTTGTTGATGCTTATTCAAATTGGTTAGAAGTTTTCCTTATGGCGTCCACTACTACCGAAGCAGTCGTAAAACAATTGAACAGACTTTTTGCTCCTCATGGACTGCCAGATGTAGTAGTCTCTGACAATGGCCCCCAGTTTACTGCTTTAGCCTTCGAGCAATACCTGGCTGTGCAGGGCATCCGACATGCCCTAACAGTGCCGGCTCATCCAGCGTCAAATGGACGAGCTGAACGCATGGTTCGTTATACCAAAGAGACCCTAGACAAAATGGACACGGGGGGACGTCCAGGATAAACTTAACAAACTGTTAACGATTCAGCATATCTCCCCTAGCACAACCACTAACAAAAGCCCAGCTGAACTCCTCATGGGTAGAAAACTGCGTTCCTACCTTGATAGACTGCACCCCACTTATACGTGTGAAAAAAACCCTGACTCCTCAAGTAAATATCGCTCCTTTGCTATAGGTGACTTAGTCTACGCAAAAAACCTTACCAGGGACCCATTATGGCTTCCAGCCATAGTTACTCAAATCACAGGGCCCCGGTCATACCAAGTCGCACTAGACAACGGCAGAACATGGAAGCGGCACATTGACCAGCTTCGCTCTAGGACATTGGAACGCAATACTACAGCACCGCCGCAAACACCAATGAGCACTCCAAAAACAACCGAGGGGGGGGGGGAGGAAACACAAAATAATAAAAAAGGGAGAGACGAACTACAACTCCCATCACACCCTGCCTTCTCATGTTTGGGGCACCCTTTCGAGCCACTTGCTTTGGAACAGGGCAAGTCGCAAGGCCAGTTACGCTTACAGGAATGCCACCACTGACATCCCTAGAGGGACATTATATGCATATAATGTCCCTGTAGGGCTGTCAATGGTGGCATTCCTGTAAGTGGAACTGGGCTTGCCAATTGCCCTGTTTGCTGGGTTGCCATAGAGACCATTCTCCACCGTAAGATAGCTGAACTCCAACTCCCACAATGCCTCTTGCTGGCTGAGGAACTCTGGGAGTTGAAGTTCACCTATCCTAAAGCTGCTTTAAGCTTGAGAAACACCGTCCGACGCGAAGCTGATGCGTCAAACCTCCCCAATCCGGTGACAGCTTCGCACACACCAGGTACCTCTGTCAGATCGCCTGCGGTTTGTGTGTGTGTATGTGTGTGTGTTTACAAACCCGGTGCTCCCTCCCGCTTTCCCCTCCCAATTGGATCATCAAGCCCCCTCCTTGCTCCGGTCTTCCAAAGAGTGAAATAGAGGCGATGGATTCCTAGAGAGGAAGGAAATTTGCAGTGGTGGGGGTGGAGGGGGTGGAAAAGAAGAGAGCGCCAAAGGCCCCCCCCTCCCATCTTCATGCCGCCATAATGGCTCGTCGCTGGTAGCGAGCGGCGTTTGCAGAAGGGGCTGAGGATCGACCCTGCCCTCCCTCCGGGCCTTGACGGTGCGTGTTTGTGCGTGTGTTGGGAGGGGTGGTGGGGGTTGAGCATCGGACCCTCGAGGCTCCCCATTTAAAAGGGGGGGGGGAGGGACACCCGCTGGTGGGTTGCCCCCTCCCCTGCCTCGTGCCTTGGACCAAAGCGAAGCTGCAAGAGACGCAAGTGGGGGAGGTGGGAAGCCTCCCCCCTCCCCCGCCAGTCAAAACAGATCCGAGCCCGCCCCTGCAAATAAAAGACGAGGTGGGGAGGGGGCGCCTTTGCAGAGCAAGCAAGGGGGGTCCGTGGTCTCCCCTTTTTTGCATGCCGCGGTGTTGGGGTGGGGGGCGGGGGAAGGCAACTTAGCTCCCTCCCCTTCTTCTCCGTCGTGCTGGCTCTCAGTTTTGGGTTGCTGCCTTTCTCCCCCACCTTTTGGGCCTGCGCCCTTTTGCAAGGTTAAAACTTCCCGAGTGTGCATTTCCATGCCTTTGCTAGGCGTTGGGAAGGGAAATCCCATCCGGTTCAGTTCTAAATTGGCAGGAATAGAACAGAATATTTGCCCGAGTGGGATTGGACACACAAGGAATCTTGTCTTTGGTGCGTATATGCTGGAAACAACATGGAGGCTGATTGGAAAGAAAAGTTTGTTGAAGAGAATACACAAAAAAGACAGCATGCACAACTAAGCTAGATTGAGTGCCAGGATTTCCTGAAATGCTGTGTGTGTGTGTGTTTGTCTGCGTGCAATGAAAGGGCTTGTGGTCCGAAAAGCTGTTGGGCAAATTCCTATTGTGGCTCATGGCTCTCTTCCTGTGCTGAATCTTGGGTGAGAGGCTGCTGTACTAATCCTATGATTCTGCTTTTGTTAGCTGCAAGCAGAGTTTCCCCTGAAAAAAGATCCTGCCTTGAATGGATTTCTGCCTGCAGTACTTGCTTTGCATACGAATAGAGCCATTCTGTGGATAGTTGGCTGCTGCTTCTTCCAAATAAGCTCTTTTATCTCCTGATGGCAGCTGCTGTGAGCTCTGAAGAAAAAGTGGAGGCTGTTTTCTGTCTTCAAGAACATGTTTCTTCATTTCCCCCTTAGGGAAATACACTGCTCAAAAAAATAAAGGGAACAAAAAATAAGACATCCTAGATCTGAATGAATGGAATGTTTCTTTTACTTTGTTCATTACATAGTTGAATGTGCTGACAACAAAATCACACAAAAATTATAAATGGAAATCAAATTTAGCAACCCATGGAGGTCTGGAAATGGAGTTACACTCAAAATTAAAGTGGAAAACAACACCACAGGCTGATCAAACTTTGATGTAATGTCCTTAAAACAAGTCAAAATGAGGCTCCGTAGTGTGTGTGCCTCCACGTGCCTGTATGACCTCCCTACAACGCCTGGGCATGCTCCTGATGAGGTGGTGGATGGTCTGCTGAGGGATCTCCTCCCACACCTGGACTAAAGCATCTCCCAACTTCTGGACAGTCTGTGGTGTAACATGGCGTTGGTGGATGGAGCGAGACATGATGTCCCAGATGTGCTCAATTGGATTCAGGTCTGGGAAACGGGCGGGGCCAGTCCATGGCATCAATGCCTTCGTCTTGCAGGAACTGCTGATACACTCCAGCCACATGAGGTCCAGCATTAGGAGGAACCCAGGGCCAACCGCACCAGCATATGGTCTCAAAGGGGTCTGAGGATCTCATCTCAGTACCTAATGGCAGTCAGGCTACCTCTGGCAAGCACATGGAGAGCTGTGCGGCCCCCTGCCAAACTGGTCATGCTGGAGGATGTTGCAGGCAGCAGAACGTTCTCCACGGCATCTCCAGACCCTGTCAGGTCTGTCACATGTGCTTAGCGTGAACCAGCTTTCATCTGTAAAGAGCACAGGGCGCCAGTGGCGAATTTGCCAATCTTGGTGTTCTCTGGCAAATGCCAAATGTCCTGTACGGTGTTGGGCTGTAAGCACAACCCCCACCTGTGGACGTCAGGCCCTCATTCCACCCTCATGGAGTCTGTTTCTGACCGTTTGAGCAGCCACATACACATTTGTGGCCTGCTAG
This sequence comes from Laticauda colubrina, assembly GCA_015471245.1. Classification (NCBI taxonomy): domain Eukaryota; kingdom Metazoa; phylum Chordata; class Lepidosauria; order Squamata; family Elapidae; genus Laticauda; species Laticauda colubrina. The sequence continues at coordinate 218,206 of BLBF01000092.1, read as the reverse complement.
AGGTCATTTTTCAGGGCTCTGGCAGTTCTCCTGTCCCTCCTCGCAGAGAGGCAGAGGTAGCGGTCCTGATACTGGGTTGTTGCCCTCCTATGGCCTCCTCTACATCTCCTGATGTACTGGCCTGTCTCCTGGTGGTGCCTCCGTGCTTTGTACACTATGCTGACAGACACAGCAAACCTTCTTGCCACAGCTCGCGTTGATGTGCCATCCTGGATGAGCTGCACTACCTGAGCCACTTGTGTGCGTTGTAGACTCCATCTCATTCTACCACTAGAGTGAAAGCACCGCCAGCATTCAAAAGTGACCAAACCATCAGCCAGAAAGCCTAGGAACTGAGAAGTGGTCTGTGGTCACCACCTGCAGAACCCCTCCTTTATTGGGGATGTCTTGCTAACTGCCTATGCTTTCCACTTGTTGTCTATTCCATTTGCACAACAGCATGTGAAATTGATTGTCAAATCAGTGTTGCTACCTAAGTGGACAGTTTGATTTCACAGAAGTGTGATTGACATTGTGTTGTTTAAGTGTTCCCTTTATTTTTTTGAGCAGTGTATAATCTGGCTTTTTAAAATATTTCATTTTTCTGGGGGGTGGGGGGCTCCCCACATCGGTGTGGATCAGTTTTTTGGGGTGTTTTTCTTTCAAAAAGGGGCAAAGCTGCCTTTAGTTTTCTTATATCCTGTATATTTTAGCAGTTGGAGCCTTATTTTTTTTTTTTAACCTATCATGAGTTCTAGATGGGATGGGATGGGATGCATAAAAACAGCAGTCCATTAAGCCAAAACAATCCTTTCTCATCATATCTTATTTTTAAAAAAGCAACTTTAATTTATTACCCTCCCCAATTGTAAATCTGCAAGGTAGAAAGGTTGAGTCCTACCCCATAACTATAGCTGAAGGTGTATTTGAACTTCTTTGAATTTAAATTTCCTTCCCTTCTTGAATTTGTATTTCTTTCCTTCCTTCTGCCCTATCTCCCTCCCTTTGAATTTCGTCTCTCCCTCCAGGAACAGGAAATGTATTACAAGGAGACTCCTTCCTTCCTTCCTCCATACAAGAACAGGAAATGTGCCACAGGGAAGCCAGGATTGATTAGTCATAATAGGTTGGAGTTCATAACTGCATAAGTTAGAAAAAGCAAGAAAAGGGGAGAAGTAATAGGTTGCTTACAATAACCTCAACTTTTTCCTCCTCTTTTGCTTATACTATGCCTTAACCCAGGGGCCTTCAAACTTGACAGCTTTAAAACTTGTAGGCTTCAACTCCCAGAATTCCTCCTCCAGTCATGCTAGCTTAGGAATTCTGGGAGTTGAAGTCCACAAATCTTAAAATTGCAAGTTTGAAAACCCTTGCCCCTTAACCTTCTGTGTTGCCTGAAGATAGTCCTCTATTTACGAGCACAACTGGGATTGCAATCTCGCTTGTTTTGCAAAGTGGTCATTATGTGAGATGTCTCATGATGGCTTTGCTCAAAAATCATAATTTTGCGCTTACTGTTGCAGTTTAAGTGATTTCATTGGTCACTAAGTGCACAGAGTCCCAAGTAAGAAGCATGGGTTTGTGTGGGCGGGGGGGGGGGGGCAGCAGGGGAGGCCATCAGAGTCCCAGCTTTGGCCACATTTGACTTGAGGGGGTCCTGGAGAAGCTTAGAAATGTTTTGGTACACGTTGCTTAGAAACTGTATGGAACATGCAAATGGGAGAATGGCGGAAGGCTGCAAAGGACTCCAGTCTCAGAAATTAAGGCCACATTTCTCGGTGGCAGCGGTGACACTGGCCTAAAGTCCAGGCCTGATGTCAGTGGCACAGGCCTCCATTTAAGACTAGCATTTCTGCCTCGTTGTAGGGCCTAGATGCGGCAGCTGAGGCTTCTGGGGGCAGCTGCATCTTTGTCCTTCACTGCAACACTCCTAATTCATGCACGGCCTGCACAGAACATCCCTCACCCCCTTCAGTCACCCCTCCACTTCTTCCTCCGGCCACCCTGAACACACAACATCATTCAACAACTACAATTTTAAGAAAGGGGGGGGGTTGCCTCCTAGTGATGAAGGAGATTTTCTCTAGAGTGTCCCGAGGTCACAGATGGGGTTGAAGTTTCAGATATTATGAATCTCTACCTTTCTTAAAAGGAAATATTATTCTGCTTTTTTTTTTTTTTTCTGACAGTGGATAAGAGATTGTGACCAAAGATTTACCTGCAAGACAACAATCAACAGGCAGTACATACTTAGGGCAAGGCAGAAGCTGCCAGAAAGGATGGAGGCTGAGAAACTCTTGGATCCGCCATCAGATCCAAGCAGCGCTACAAAAAAATCCAAAAAAATGCATGAATGCTCGGAGTGTGGGAAATCCTTTGCTGGCAGGTCCCTCCTTTTGACCCATAGGAAGGTCCATGTGGGAAGTGGATCCAGTCAAGGTTTGGAGGGTGAGAAATCCTTCTCTGGAAAAGACGCCGAAGATCTCAGGAGCCCCCTTTCACTAAAACCCTATAAATGTGATGAATGTGATTTATGCTTTGGTCGATCATCATACCTCCTTACGCATCAGAAAATCCACAGTGGAGAGAAACCTTATCAATGTCTGGAATGTGGGACATTTTTCCGTGAAAAAGCCACCCTCAGAAAGCACGAGAGGACTCACACGGGGGAGAAACCTTTCAGCTGTGGGCAATGTGGGAAGAGCTTTTCCCAGAAGATCAATCTTTGTGTCCATGAGCAGATTCACACAGGAATCAAACCTCACAAATGCTTGGAGTGTGGAAAATGTTTCACTCAGATTTCATCTCTTCGGAGTCACGAAAAAACACACCGAGGGGAGAAAAACGAAAAGTGCCTCGAATGTGGGAAATGTTTTATCTTGAAATCAAACCTGCTGCAACATCAGAGACTTCACACTGGAATGAGACCCTATGAATGCCCAGAATGTGAGAAACGATTCCTGACTTCTTCTGATCTTCGGAAACACCAGATAGGGCACAAAGAGGAGAAACCCTATAAATGTGGGGAGTGTGGGAAAGGTTTTCTCGAGCGAAGGAAGCTTCAGAGTCATGAGAGAATCCACACAGGGGAGAAGCCATTCAAATGTCTGGAGTGTGAGATGTGCTTTTCCGATAAATACAACCTTGCAAGGCATCAGAGGGTCCACACAGGAGAGAAGCCTTACAAATGCGGAGAATGTGGAAAATGTTTTGCTCAGAAGGGATACCTTTCAATACATTATAAAACCCACACAGAGGAGAAGCCCTTTCAGTGCAATGAGTGTGGACAATTTTATCGTACCCTAACAACCCTTAGAAAACATGCAACACTTCACACGGGGAACAAAATTTCAAACAGTTAGAGAGTGGGAGAACATTTGCTCATTCATGTTCCATTAAAAAATCACAGCCAAATCTATATAAGAGTGAAGCCCTAGTCAGGTAACCTTAAATGTAAGCATAATTTTTAAAAAGAACCTGCCCCTATTACTGAAAGGAAAAGTTTTCGATCAGTGTGTGCTTGTCAAATCAAATATTTGTTAATCTTTTATTTTTGTTTTCATTTTTTGGGATATAAATGTATCATTTCAGGAAATGTTTAACAGCTTCCAATTTTACTACTATTGTTTTGTAATTATTTCGTTTAGTTGTTATGAGGGGGATTTAAGCTAACTGGAAAGGGGGGTTATATTCTTATGCCATTAACTATTTTTGTCAATTGGATATGGATCTTTGTGGATCAATAGGAGAGCTGAAGATTTAAAAATAAGTTTTAAAAAAATGGGATCAGGTACACAATGAAGATGCCCCCGTTTGTAATTGGAGAGAGAATAATAAATCACACACTCAGGATTAATTGGAGTGCAGGTTACTTAGCACATACATTGCAGGTTGTGAGATATGTTAACTTTGAATTATGTAATGTTTTTAGTGTGAATTGTAAATTGATACCAGGTTGCTTATCATGTGACCCAAAATTCAGGTTATAATATGTGCAATTAAGATTACTATATGTCCAATTGCTTTATCTATAAATTTAATTTTTAAAGCATATTCTTGTTCTTCTTTACTCTGATACTTCATTATTCATGCACCATATCACATTCAATGTTTTTCTGGCCTATTTTCGTCAATCTGGAAACAATTACCTGATTTCCCATCGAAATACCACTTCAAAATAGTACAGGTAGTATTGAGTTACCACCACAATTGAACCTAAAATTTATGTTGCTAAGTGATACATTTGTTGAGTGAGTTTTGCCCCATTTTACAACTTTTTTTCCCATCCTTGTGAAGTGAACCATTGCAATTGTTACATAAGTAACATAGTCCTTAAGTGAATCCGGCCTCTTCATTGACTTTGCTTGTCAGAAGATCGCAAAAGGGGATCTCATGACTCAGAGAAACTGCAACTGTCATAAATATGAATTAGTTGCCAAGAATCTGAATTTTGATCATGTGACATGGGGATGCTGCAGTGGTTGTTAAGTGAAAAATGGTCATTTTTCAGTGCCCTTTTAACTTGTTATGGTCACTAAACAAACTATTATAAGTTGAGCACAACCTGTATAAATTGAATGGGATATTTTTGAGGGATTCATTAACCTCACTAAAGAAGATCTAACATAACTCCTTGCTTGCCCTGAACTGTGCTTAATTCTCTTCTCCTGTGTCTTCCATGAAGTGGTATCTCATCCCCAGTCCATGACAAGGTTGCATGGATTGGCATCTCCAGAAGAGCTCAATAAAGAAAATAAAGAATCCAGTATCTTGTGCGTAAGAAAACTTTCAGCTATAAATTGAATCTTAAACCTCAGTGGAAACTCCACAGTGGAGAGAAACCCTTTCAGTGCTAATGTGAACCTTTCCAACTTGATCATCCAGCAAAGAAAAGGACTCCTACTCCATTGTTTAGCCAAAATTAAAGTTTACTGAAGCTGAAGTGACAAGTAGCGAAGCTGGATCTGGTATTTTTGCACACAATTAATTTTCTCGTTTTTCCAGTCATCCTGTTATCAGTTAATGTCCAATTGGGTGCTTGTATATTGCTTCAATTGCCAATTGTCAGGCCTGTTCTTTCCAGACACTCATATAAAAATAAGGTGTACAAATCAGAGAAGTCCAGAATTAAAAATAAGGAAGACTGACAAACAACAAAAGTTAGAACAAACCCCTTTAGAACTGGCAGTGAAAGCATCAAAATAGTGAACAGCTTCTGCCTTTTAGGATCAATCATCAACAGTAAAGGAAGAAATAAGCCCCAGTTCAGCACTTGGTAGAGCAGCTTATCGAAATCTTATTTAAATGCCATGATAACTAAAATAATCAGAATTGTGTAAGCCATGATCCTCTTCCCTACGATCTGCTATGCACTGAACAGAATATTAAAAAATGGAATATAAAGTATAGAAAATAGAATAGATGAAGGGAGAAGAGAAATTATGGTATATAAAATATATAAGCAATGGAATGGAATAGAATGAAAGCCAAAATTGGACTGAAACAAGATAGGACGAGGACTGATGCCTCTGAACTTTCCCCATTCCTATTCTCCGGATGCCCCTAGCCTAGTAGTACTACAACTCTCATCACACCCTGCCTTAACATATTTGGGGCACCCTTTCGAGACAATTGCTTTGGAACTGGGGTTGAGTCCTTAGAAGCATAACGTGGCATATAATGTCCCTGTAGGGATGTCAGTGCTGGCAGTCCCTGTTAAGTGTAAGCGGCCTTGCGAATTGCCCTGTTTGCTGGGTTGCCATAGAGACCATTCGCCATCTTAAGAAAGCTGAACTCCAACTCCCAGAATGCCTCGTGCTGGCTGAGGAACTGTGGGCGTTGAAGTTCACCTATCTTAAAGTTGCCAAGGTTGAGAAGCACCATCCTAGACTAAGCTGATGCGTTAAACCACCCCCAAAATCTGGTTACAGCCTTAGTTCACCTGCGGGGTGTGTGTGTGTGTGTGGAGGGGGTTACAGACCTGATGCCAAATCTTGCTTGCCCTTCCCTCCCCTCCCCTTTCCCCTCCCTATTTGATCATCAAGCCTCGTCTTGCTCTGGGTTCCGGAGGAGTTCAGTCTCCAAGCGATCATCGATTCCTCAGAGAGGAAGAAAATTTGGGGTGGAGGGTTGTTTTTTGGGGGTTGGGGGGGGGGGGCCGAAACTTGGGAAAAGAAGGCCAAAGGCTCCTCCCATCCCCGGTCTCGCTTGAATGCTGCCTGGGCCGGCGTTTGTAGGAGGGGCTGAGATCGACCCTGCTCTCTCTTCGGCCCTTTGTGGTGTGTGATGGGGTGTGTGAGATCGGGCCCATTTACTGGGGGGGGGAGGGGGTGCGTTGGGAAAACACCCGATCTCCTTCCTTGTGCATTTGAGCAAAGCGAAACTGCAGAGGAGGAGGAGGAGGAGGAGGAGGAGGAGGGTGGGAGGGATGAAGGGCGCTGGGAAGCCCCCCACTCAAAATAGATCCGAGCCCACTCCTGCAAATAAAATATTACGTGGGGAGGGGGCGCCTTTGCAGAGCAAGCAAGAGGGTGTATGGTCTCCCCTTTTCCATGCTGTGGGGAGGGGAGGGCAGCTGAGCCCCCTCCACCCCAAATTCTGGCTTTTCAGTTTGATTGCTGCCTCTCCCCCCCCCCCCCCCGCTCCCCTTCCCGCACCCCTTGCAGGGTTCAACAGATTACCAGAGTTGGAAGGGACCTTGCAGGTCATCTAGTCTAACCCCCTGCCCAATCAGGAGACCCGACCACACCATTTCTGACAAATGGCAGTGCAGACTCTCCTTGACAGTCTCAAGGGATGAAGCTCCCACAACTTCAGAAAGCACAGCTGTTCCATGGGTTGGTTGTTCTCACTGTCGGAAAAATTTCTCCTTTTTTCCAGATTAAAACTTTCAGGGTGTATTCAGTGCTTTGCGAGGTGCTGGGAAGGACAATCCATCTGGTTCAGTTCTTAAAATGGGAGAAAGATGCTGGAAGCCACACAGAGGCTGACTGAAAAGAAAGTCCATTTTTTTGGTGGACAGAACCACCGGGGTTTGTGGGTTCTGGTGCAGCTGGCAAAATGGAGTTTAGAGTGGGTTGGTGTTTATACCTTCTGGATTTCTATGGGGGTCATGGCTGGCTCTATAGGCAAAAGGGAAAATGCAAATCCTTGGTGTTTGTCTGAGCTAATCTGATCAACCTATTTTTTTGTTGCTTATCTGAGTTTCTGTCTTGATATCCAGTCTTTCTGAATGGGTTACCAAATCTGTACTTCTAAAAGCTGGTCTCTTCAATGTTTTTTGCTTGGGACAGGGAAACTGGGACTTTTTTCTGCCTCCCTTAAGACTTTTTCCCCCATTTCTCCTTTAGAGGAAATATTTTATCCTGCCTTTTTTCAAACATTTCCCAAACTATTTCATACTTTTGGGGCAGGTGGGCTTCCCACACAGGGTTAAAACTTCCAGGGTGTATTTAATGTCTTAGTAGGTCTGGATTGGCTTTATTGGGTGCTTTTCTTTCAAAAATGGGCAAAGCTGCCTTTATTTTTCCTATCTCCTGTGTAATTTAGCTGTTGGAGCCTTATTTCTTCTTTTTTTTTTTAATCCATCCTTGACAAAACAATCATTTCTCATATCTTTTTTTTCCTTATACTTAATTTATTACCCTCCCCAAGGGTAAACCTGCAAGGTAGACAGGCTGGATACTGCCCTGGTTCCGTATTCCATATACTGAAGGTAGATTTGAACTTCTTTGAATTCCTTCCTTCCTTCCTTCCTTCCTTCCTTCCTTCCTTCCTTCCTTCCTTCCTTCCTTCCTTCCTTCCTTCCTTCCTTCCTTCCTTCCTTCTTTCTTTCTGTTGGAAGAAATATTCTTCTGGATTCTGTTCCAAGTGGGGAAAAACACTGGAAATATGGAGGCTGTTTGGAAAGATGGACCATGTGGACATGCTGGACATGTATATAACCTTAGTTATATACCCTCTGTTGGTCCCCACCTTGCTGTTTCCTGTTCCTGTGTAAGAAAGGTATCCCATTGGCTGTCAGATTCCTGGGGGTGGGAGTCTTAGCTAACTTTGTAGGCTTTGTCTGGACCCCATGGCTTCACCTGAGTGCTGGCTGATGCAATCTTCCCCAGGTCAGGTGGTAAGATGGCAGAGGCCTTTGTTATGTAGAATATTCTGCCCCAGGCCTTAATGGCCTGCCCATTAATAAAGGTGGGGGTGAGCTTCTGCTTCTGAGGTGAATTTCTGCTTCTCTTTAGTTTCTACTTCCCTTTTAGGGGTGATAGTCCACCTTTTTAATATTTCCTTGGATGTATCATTTTTCTAGGAGGGGTGGGTGCTAACTTCCTACACTTCCTTCCTCTGTGCCGAAACAGAAAATTTGTCACTGGAGATTTTGTCTAGACTAGAGCGTTGTGAGGTGCCGAACAGGGAGTCGGATTGGAAAACCTTCCTGATCCCTCCGAAGTCTCAGGTATTGTGAATCTCTACTTTTCTCAAAAGGAAATATTATTCTGCATTTCTTTTTTTTTTTTTTTTCTGACAGTGGATAAGAGATTGTGACCAAAGATTTACCTGCAAGACAACAATCAACGGGCAGTACATACTTCGGGCAAGGCAGAAGCTGCCAGAAAGGATGGAGGCTGAGAAACTCTTGGATCCCCCATCAGACCCAAGCAGCGCTTCGAAAAAGTCCAAAAAAACGCATGAATGTTCGGAGTGTGGGAAATCCTTTGCTGGCAGGTCCCTCCTTTTGACCCACAGGAAGGTCCATGTAGGAAGTGGATCCAGTCAAGGTTTGGAGGGTGAGGAATCCTTCTCTGGAAAAGACGCCGAAGATCTCAGGAGCCCCCTTTCACTAAAACCCTATAAATGTGATGAATGTGATTTATGCTTTGGTCGATCGTCACATCTTCTTACACATCAGAAAATCCACAGTGGAGATAAACCTTACCATTGTCTGGAATGTGGGACATTTTTCCGTGAAAAAGCCCATCTCAGAAAGCACGAGAGGACTCACACGGGGGAGAAACCTTTCAGCTGTGGGCAATGTGGGAAGAGCTTTTCCCAGAAGATCAATCTTTGTGTCCATGAGCAGATTCACACAGGAATCAAACGTCACAAATGCTTGGAGTGTGGGAAACAGTTCACACAGAGTTCCTCTCTTTGGAAACACGAGAAAACACACCGAGGGGAGAAAAACGAAAAGTGCCTCGAATGTGGGAAGTGCTTTATCTTGAAATCAAACCTGTTGCAACATCAGAGAGTTCACACTGGGGAGAGGCCCTATCAATGTTCGCAATGTGAGACACGATTTCTGACTTCTTCTGACCTTCGGAAACATCAGAAAGGGCACAAAGACGAGAAACCGTATAAATGTGGGGATTGTGAGAAAGGTTTTCTTGAACTAAGGAAGCTTCAGAGTCACGAGAGAATCCACACAGGGGAGAAGCCATTCAAATGTCTGGAGTGTGGGAGGTGCTTTTCCCAAAAACATCATCTTGGAAGGCATCAGAGGGTCCACACAGGAGAGAAGCCCTACAAATGCGGAGAATGTGGAAAATGTTTTGCCCAGAAGGGGTACCTTTCAGTACATTATAAAACCCACACAGAGGAGAAGCCCTTTCAGTGCAATGAGTGTGGACAATTTTATCGTACCCTAACAACCCTTAGAAAACATGCAACACTTCACACGGGGAACAAAATTTCAAACAGTTAGAGTGTGGGAGAACATTTGCTCATTCATGTTCCCTTAAAAATCACAGCCAAATCTATATAGAAGAAAAACCCTAGTCAGGTAACCTTAAATTTAAGCATAATTTTTAAAAAGAACCTACCCCTATTACTGAATGGAAAACTTTTTGATCAGGGTGTGCTAGTCAAATTAAATATTTGTTAACCTTTTATTTTTCTTTTCATTTGTTGGGTATAAAGTTTATTATTTCAGGAAAATAATAAACTTTTTATCCAATATCTTCCAATTTTATGACTATTGTTTTGTAATTATTTTCTTTAATGATGACATGGGTTTAAGCTTACTGGAAAGGGGGATTATATTATGTCATTAACTATTTTTGTCAATTGGATCTGGACAGTGGTGGGATTCAGTTGGTTTGCACCAATACAGTAGAACTGGTAGCTAACTTTCTGTGCAGTTCGGCGAATCGGCTGTTGGAAGAAATCTTCCAACCGCCTTTTCTTTTTCCCACCTTAAGGAGTTCATCCTGTCAAGAAGGCAGGAAGGAGGCATTCTGGTGAGCCTGTGTGTGTTGTTTCTAGCCTAATCCTTATCTTTATTATTGCCCTGCTTAAGCTTGGGAGGAGGAACTGGTTGGATAGAATAGAGTAGAATAGAGTAGAATAGAATACTTTATAGGCCAAGTTTGATTGGACACACAAGGAATTTGTCTTGGTGGAAATACTCTCACTATAAAAGAAAAGATACATTCATCAAGAGTCAAGAACCATAAGGTATAACAGTTAATGATAGTCATAGGGTACAATGAGCAATCAAATCATATTAGAAACAGTCAGTATAAATCGTAAGGATACAAGCGACAAAGTTACAGTCATACAGTCACAAGTGGGAGGGGATGGGTGATAAGGAGTGATGAGAAGGTTAACGGTAATAGTAGTGGAGACTTCGTAATAGTTGAACAGTGTTGAGGGAATTATTTGTTTAGCAGATTGATGGCTTTCGGGAAAAAACCTGTCCTTGTATCTAGTTGTTCTGGTGTGCAGTGCTCTACGGTGTCGTTTTGAGGGAAGGAGTTGAAACAATTTATGTCCAGGATGTGAGGGTCCATAAATATTTTCACAGCCCTCTTTTTGACTCATGCAGTCCTTGATTGAAGGCAGGTTGGTAACCATTGTTTTTCGGATTAAGAGCTATTTACATAAGGGTTGGCATAGCCATAGAAGAAATGGCTGGAAGGCAGGATGTAAGCTTGGGACTCTTTCTGATATTTTCAATGCCTTTCTGGGGGCATGTGATATTTCCTTAAATCTGGATGATTTCCTTAGGATATCTTGTGAGGTGAGTGAGAGCAGCTGGTATCTTTAAGTGGTGCAAATGGATCTGACGATTGCTTCTCCTAGGTGGGAAAGGGTGTTTTGTCAGTTCACTGAGCACAGGACTCTCTTGTCTATGGGGATTCTTCAGTCATCCAGGTCATGATTGTCCTAAAGGTGCTTTTTTCTAGAGGCAACTGGACTTTCTTGGTTTCCAGAAAGTCCAGTTGCCTTCTGAAAAAGCTCCGTTGGGACAGGAGTCTCTTGCATTGCTTCAGAGTATCCAAGGCACATGATTGCTCACTGATAGTAAGTGGATCCTCCTTTCAATTTGTTTTAGTTTTCTCTGATGATAATAAGTCTTAGTAACGTAACACCAATTGTAGAAAGTTAGCACCCACCCCTCTCTTAGAAGAATGAAACATTTTGAGAAATATTAAGATTATATTTCCCTTGATGAGAAATGAAGAAAGTGTTTTCTTAGAGGGAGAAAGCAGCCCCCCACCTCCCTTAATAGCCCACAGCAGGTGTCAGCACTTAAAGAGACAGATAACTCTATTCATAGGCAAAAATTCCCTACAGCAAGGTCTGAATAGAGTGGGATTAGCCCTCAGTCAAGATCCAAAATGGGAGGAAAGACATTAAAACACAGTAGGAATTTCCCAATACCCCTTCAGGACACAAGCCTCTTCATTACATCACCTCTAGAGACTGCAAACTTCAACCAAACTTCTCAGACAACCTACAGAGCCAGCTATATGGCCCCATGGGAGTCTGACAACAACCAATAGAATACATGTTGTTGCACAGAAACAGGAAGCTCAAGTCAAAGCCCCTCCCTCTCAACTCCATGTGGTCAATTGCACTAGGATCATGTGCTTGAAGGTTCTGCTTCATTAAACCATCTATCCAATAAGCTTCCATGTTTCCAGTGTCTTTCTCCCAGCTTGGACCTGAACCAGATGGATATGTGCAATTCAGGTTACTATATGCACAGTTGTTTTAACTGTAAATTTAAATTTTGAAGCATATTCTTCTTCTTCTTTACTGTGATATTTCATTATTCACACACACCTTATTGCATTAAATTACTTTATTTTCCAACGAGAAATAGTACAGGTAGTCCTTGAGGTATGACTACAATTGAGCCCAAAATTTATGTTGCTAAGTGAACAATTGTTAAGTGAGTTTTGCCCCATTTTACAACTTTTCTTCCTCCTCTTATTAAGTGAACTATTGCAATTTTTAAGTTAGTAGCACAGTTCTTAATTGAATCTGGCTTCCCCACTGATGTGTGGCAACATTATGCTTGCTGTCAGGGTTCTGGAAATTGCCCTAATTAAATCATGAGCCTTGAGTCAAGTTTCAGAAGAATCCAAAAGATTTATTAGAAGTAACATGTTGGCATTGTCCCATATGAAGCCAACTCTTGCCACACGCAATTTACCTTCACCTGTGACCCTGTTTCCCTCCTTCCCTCCGGGTATGTCATAAATCAGACTCTCCAAGGAAGCACGTTCACTGAGTGTCATCAATCACATTCTTCAATGATTTATGTGAACAGATGATCTAGGTTACAATCTTTGTAAGATAAGCATGGAATGTACTTCTGTTTTTTATTGTCATGCTGCTACTTCAGATTCCCCCCCCCCCTTATGACAACTTGGAAACCGGCATAGAAATGCTTTAGAAGTTGATACTTTGCTTGTTAGAAGATCGCAAGAAGGGACCTCATGACCCAGAGACACTGCAACTGTGATAAAACATGAATTAGTTGCCAAGAATCAGAATTTTTGATCATGCGACCATCAGGATGCTGCAGTGTGTCATGCCCCTCTTAGAATCTGACTCCAAGGGAGAGGAGGAACAGCCCATAGGGAGTGGGGGTGTGGCTCTGGAGGTTGTAGAGGAAACGGGAAGGGCACAGGCTGGCTGGGCATTCAGAGGAAGACCCAGGCCCATCCCCTCTTCATCCTAGGGCACGCAGGGGGGAACAGATCAGGGAGAAATGTGAGTGGTGTGGTCTACGGGAGAGGAAAGGGCCTTGATCCCCTTCATGGGCTGCAGATGTGAGGACTGTTTAAAAGGACAAACTGCGCATGGCCCAGTGCTGGAAGCAAAGCGTGAATATGTTTCTAGTCTGTCAGTTCTTATCTGAGTTCTGGCGTCCTTCCCAGTGTGTGTATTTTGATATCTGTGGACATCTTCAAGCCTTTATCCTGCCTTGTCTCATTAATTGCTTCAGTGTAGTTTGTGTTGTTTTTTTCTATTTATAATTTATATGTATTTTGAGTTTGAATGGAAGTTCTTCCTTTTCGTAACTGTTTGTGGGGGAGTTTTTTCTCCAGTAAATGATAATTGGACCTTTGAAGCCAAGTTGAAGGAATTAAAGGAGACATCACCTGTTTTTGTGACTTTGTTGCTTTTGTATCGCACCCTGGGTCATCACACAGTGGTTGTGAGTGAGAAAACATTCATAAGTCACATTTTTCAGTGCCGTTGTAACTTGTAATGGTCACTAAATGAACTGTTGTAAGTTGAGGACTACCTGTATAAATTGAATGGGATATTTTTGAGGAATTCATTAATCTCACTAAAGGAGACCTAACTTAACTCCTGGCTTGCCCTGTGGAACTGTGGTTAATTCTCTTCTCATGTGTCCTCCATGAAGTGGCATCTCATCCCCAGCCCATGATAAAGTTGTGAGAATTGGCATCTCCAGCAGATCTCATTAAAGAAAATAAAGAATCCAGTATCTTGTGTGTAAGAAAACTTTCAGCCATGAATCGAATCTTAAAACTCAGCGGAAACTCCACAGTGAGAGAAACCGCTTCAGTGCTTATGTCAACCTTTCCAACGTGGTCATCCAGCAAAGAAAGGGACTCCTGCCCCATTGTTTTGTCAAAATTAAACTTCACAGAAGCTGAAGTCGTTACAGAAGTAGTGAAGCTGGATCTGGCATTTTCACGCACCATTAATTTTCTCTTTTCCCTGATCGTCCCCGTTATCAGTTAATGTCCGATTGGGTGCTTGTATATTGTTTTTAGCAACAGAAACTCAATTTGGAGTCATCGTGGCGCAGTGATTACAAAGAAATATTGCAGGGTAACTCTGCCTACAGCCAGGAGTTCGACCCTGACCGGCTCAAGGTTCTTACCTTCCATCCTTCCCAGGTTGGTAAAATGAGGACCCAGATTGTGGGAGTTGGGAAAAATATGCTGACTGCTCAGAGTGGGCTGTAAAGCACTGTGAAGCAGTATATAAGTGTAAATGCTATTCCTATCAGAGGATCCACACCAGAGAGTGACCATACCAGTGTTTGGACTGGTCAAACTATTCACACTGGGGGGAAACCGTTCAACTGTTTATTTTTTGTTTTAATCTGTCTTTAATTTTACCTCATTTTGAAGACTTCAGGTAGAACAAACCCCTTTAGAACTGACAATGAAGACATCAAAGCAGGGAACAGCTTCTGCCTTTTTAGGATCAAACATCAACAGTAAAGGAAGAAATTATCCCCAATTCAGCACTTGGTAAAGCAGCCATAAAGGCCTTTGAAATCATATTTAAATGATTTCAGATGGGTCTCTTATCTAAACAAATCAGAATTGTGTAAGCCATGATCATCTTCCCTGTGATATTTTGAATGGATATTTGAACTGATGAATTGTTTCCATTAACAATGGAATTTGAAGTATAGAAAGAACAGAGAAGAATAGAAAGAATGGAATAGAATACAAGCAAAAGTTGAATTTCAAGAAGCAGGAAAAGAAAGCATGCTTCAGAACTTTCCCCATTTCTGTTCTCTGGATGCCCCTAGTACTACAACTCCCATCACACTCTGCCTTTGCATGTTTGGTTTCGAGCCAGTTGCTTTGGAACTGGTGTTGAGTCCTTAGGAGCATAATAAGGCATATAAGGTCCCTGTAGGGATGTCAATGGTGGCATTTCTGTAACTGGCCTTGCGAATTGTCCTGTTTGCTGGGTTGCCATAGAGACCGTTCGCCATCTTAAGATAGCTGAACTCCAACTCCCAGAGTTCCCTGTGATGGCTGGGGAATTCTGGGAGTTGAGTTCATGTGTCTTAAAAGATGCTAAGGTTGAGCAAGGCTGCCTTAGAGTAACTTGATGCATCTGGTTATAGCTATATTTATATTATTTATATTTTTATATCTCTATATATCTATATATATTATTTTTTATCAACCATGGCCAGGTGCCTCTGCCCAGCCTCAGGTCGGGTGTGTGTGTGTGTGTGTGTGTGTGTGTGTGTGTGTGTGCACGCACGCTCATCATCAAGCCTTGTCTTGCTCCTGGTCTTCGAAAGAGTTAAATAGAGGCGGTGGATTCCTAGAGAGGAAGGAAATTTGGGGTTGGAGTTTGGGGATTGGGGGTGGGAGGAAGGAGAAGGGGATGGTGGTGGAGAATTGAGAATCAAATGCCCCACCCATTCCATGTTTGGTCTGAATATTCCCAGGGCGGGATGCTGGCAGCGGCATTGGCAGCAGGGAGCTGAGATGGACCCTGCTCTCCCTCCAGGCCTTTCTGGTGGGTGTGGGTGTGGAGGAGAGCGGGGTGCAAGGGGGGGGGGAAAATTGGGACCCTTAACTGGGGAACACTCCCTGTTGGGTTCCTCCCCCCCCCTCCCTTCCTTGTGCATTTGAGCAAAGCGAAGCTGCAGAGGAGCAGGGAGGGAGGGATGAAACGCGCTGGGAAGCCCCCCACTCAAAACAGATCCAAGCCCATTCCTGCAAATAAAAGATTAGGTGGGGAGGGGGCACCTTTGCAGAGCAAGCAAGGGGATCCATGGTCTCCCCTTTTCCATGCTGGGGGGGGGGGGAGGAGAGCAGCTTAGCTCCACCCCCACTCCAAGTTCTGGTTTTCAATTTCATTGCTTCCTCCCCCATGTCCCCTTCCTGCGCTCCTTGCAGGGTTAAACAGATTAACAGAGTTGGAAGGGAACTTGTAGGTCATCTACTCCAACCCCCCCCCCCCCCCATGCAAGCAGGAGACCCTACAGCATTTCTGACAAACGGCAGTCCAATCTCCTCTTGAAAGTCTCAAATGATGGTGCTCCCACAACTTCCGACAGCAAAGCTGTTCTTGTTTTCAATTTGATTGCTGCTCCCACCCACCCCTTGCAGAGTTAAACCTTCCAGGGAGTGTTTAATGTCTGACTGGCTGTGGATTAGATTTATTGGGTATTTTTTCTTTCAAACTGGGGCAAATAGCGGCCTTTAGTTTTTCTTATCGCCGGTTTATTTTAACCCGGTCTGCTCCTCATGAGTTCTAGTGATGAGGGTGGGGGGGAAAGATGCATAAAAGCAGCAGTCCATTCAGCCAAAATAATCCTTTCTCATAATATCCTTTTTCCCCCTCTTATGCTTAATTTATTACCCTCCCCAAGTGTAAACCTGCAAGGTAGACAGGCTGGATCCTGCTCTAGTTCTGTATTCCAATTTCTATAGCTGAAGGTGGATTTGAACACAGGTGCCTCTTTCTTTCTTTCTTTCTTTCTTTCTTTCTTTCTTTCTTTCTTTCTTTCTTTCTTTCTTTCTCCTTCCTTCCTTCCTTCCTTCCTTCCTTCCTTCCTTCCTTCCTTCCTTCCTTCCTTCCTTCCTTCCTTCCTTCCTTCTTTCCTTCCTTCCTTCCTTCCTTGTCTTTCTTTCTCCACTCCCTCCCTCCCTTTCTTTGTATTTGTATTTTTCTTTCCATCCTGCCTCCCTCCTTCTCTTCTTTGAATTTGAATTCCTTCTCTCCCTCCCTCCATCTCTCTCTCTCTCTCTCTCTCTCTCTCTCTCTCTCTCTCTCTCTCTCTCTCTCTCTCTCTCTCTCTCTCTCTCTCGTTTCTGTCATGCAGGGGCTTATGGGGGGCAAGGGAGGCCATCATGAGTCCCAGCAAGGTCCATGTTTGACTTGAGTGGGTCCTGGAGAAGCTTTAAGATGGTTTGGTCCACTGCAGCTTGGAGAATGGCGGAAGGATCACTGGTCTGGGGATTAAGGTCTCATTTCTCAGTGGCAGCAGTCACACTGGGCTGAAGTCCAGGCCTGGGGACAGTGGCAGACAGCTGAAATGACAATAATCCCTGGCCTCCATTTAAAAAAACCAACACCCTGGCATTTTTTTCCCCGTTGCAGTAGGCAGATGGAGTGGTGGACGCTTCTGGGAGTGGCTGAAGCATTACAGCTCTCCTAATTCATGTGTGGCCTCCACTTGGCCTCCAGGGTCTCTCCTCCCATCCATGTTTCACTTCTTCCCTGGGTCTCCCTTCACTTAACAACCCACAACATCTCTAAACAACTACTATAACAAAAGAGTTTTCTTCCTAGTGATGTGGGGGCTTGCTCACTGGAGATTTTTTCTAGACTGTTCTGAGGTGCTGGAATAAGGGGCTGGATTGGAAGACCTTCATGGCCCCTCCCAAGTCTCAGGTATTGTGAATCTACTTTTCTCAAAAGGAAATATTCTGTATTTTTTTTTTTTTCTGACAGTGGATAAAAGACTGTGATCAAAGATTTACCTGCAAGACAACTATCAACGGACAATAGAAATTCAGCCCAAGGCAGCAACTGCCAGAAAGGATGGAGCCTGGGAAACTCTTGGATCCCCCATCAGACCCAAGCAGCGCTTCAAAAAAATCCAAAAAACCACATGAATGTGGGAAATCCTTTGCTGGTAGGTCCTTCCTTTTGACCCACAGGAAGATCCATGTGGGAATTGGATCCAGTCAAGGTTTGGAGGGTGAAAAATCCTTCCCTGGAAAAAACTCCAAAGATCTCAGGAGATCCCCTAGACTAAAAGCTTATAAATGTGAGGAATTTGATTTATGCTTTGATCAAAAGTCAAACCTTCTTACACATCAGAAAATCCACACTGGAGAGAAACTTTATCAATATCTGGAATGTGGGACATTTTTCTGTGAAGAAGCCCATCTCAGAAACCATGAGGGAATCCACATAGGGGAGAAAAACGAAAAGTACCTTGAATGTGGGAAATGTTTTTCCACAAAATCAAACTTGTTGCAACATGAGAAACTTCACACCGGAGAGAGACCCTATGAATTCCCAGAATGTGAAAATCAACTTGCAAATTCTTCTGAACTTCAGAAAGACCAGAATGGGCACAATGAGGAAAAAACCTATAAATGTGAGGTGTGTGGAAAAAGTTTTCTGGAACGAAGGAAGCTTCAGAGTCATGAGAGAATCCACACAGGGGAGAAGCCATTCAAATGTGTAGAGTGTGAGATGTGCTTTTCCGATAAATACAACCTTGCAAGGCATCAGAGGGTCCACACAGGAGAGAAGCCCTACAGATGCGGAGAATGTGGAAAATCTTTTGCTCGAAATGGAACCCTTTGGAATCATCATAAAACCCACACAGGGGAGAAGCCATATCAATGCAAAGAATGTGGACAATTTTATCGCACTGCATCAGCCCTTAGAAATCATGTTAAAGTTCACGCTGGGGAAAAAAAATTCAAATGCTTAGAATGTGGGAGAACATTTGCTTATTCATCTAATCTTAGAAGCCACAGCCGAATCCATACAGGAGAGAAGCCCCATAAATGCTCAGAGTGCAATAAATATTTTTCTCAAAAAAGTAATCTTGTGATACACCAGCGAATCCACACTGGAGAGAAACCTTTTCAATGTCTGGAATGTGGGAAATATTTCCGTGAAAAAACCACTCTCACAAACCATGAGATGATTCACACAGGGGAGAAACCTTACAAGTGTTGGGAATGCGGGAAGAGCTTTTCACAGAAGGCAAATCTTTGGGTCCATAAGAAGATCCATGCAGGAATCAAACCTTACAAATGCTTTGAGTGTGGAAAATGTTTCACTGAGAGTTCATCTCTTCGCAGTCATGAGAAAACACACATGGGGGAGAAAAATGAAAAGTGCCTCGAGTGTGGGAAATGTTTTATCTTGAAATCCAATTTGCTGCAACATCAGAAACTCCACACTGGAGAGAGACCCTATGAATGCCCAGAATGTGAGAAACGATTTGTAAATTCTTCTGAACTTCAGAGACATCAGGAATGGCACAAAGAGGAGAAACCCTATAAATGTGGGGAGTGTGGGAAAGGTTTTATTTCTCAGTACCGTGTTCAGATTCATCAGAGAATCCACACAGGGGAGAAGCCGTACAAATGTGGGGAATGTGGGAAATGCTTTAACCAAAAATGCGACCTTGGAAGGCATCAGAGGGTCCATACGGGAGAGAAGCCATACAGATGTGTAGAATGTGGAAAATCTTTTGGTTATAAGGAGCTACTCTGGAGTCATCAAAAAATTCACACAGGGGAGAAGCCATATCAATGTGTGGAGTGTGGGAGATTTTATCGTACCACTTCAGCCCTTAGAAGTCATGTGAACATTCACACAGGGGAAAAAAATTATAAATGTTTAGACTGTGGGAGAACATTCGCTCGGTCATCTCTCCTCAGAAGTCACAGCCGAATACATACCGGAGAGAAGCCTTTTAAATGCTCAGAGTGCAATAAATGTTTTTCCCAGAAAATTACTCTTTTGAAGCATCAGAGTATCCACACCA
This sequence comes from Laticauda colubrina, assembly GCA_015471245.1. Taxonomy (NCBI): domain Eukaryota; kingdom Metazoa; phylum Chordata; class Lepidosauria; order Squamata; family Elapidae; genus Laticauda; species Laticauda colubrina. The sequence continues at coordinate 198,678 of BLBF01000092.1, read as the reverse complement.
GAGAAAAACCAGATAAATGTCTGGAGTGTGGGAAATCTTTTGCGCAACCTTCAACAGTTTGTGCGCATACTATAAATCACGCAGGAGAGTGACCTTACAAGTGTGTGGAGTGTGAGAAACCTTTTCATTGTAAATTACAGCTAAAAATGCACCAGAAAGTCCACAGCAGAGATAAATCTCTTCAGTTGGGAACAACATTGGAAATGCATTTTTTCAATAGTCACACCTCACAGTTCAGCAAAATCTTCACAGAAGCAAAATCCTACAATTGTTGGTTGTGGGAAAAATATTTTTCCTAGTCAAGTAACCTTAAATACCAACAGAGAGTAGATAATCTAACAAAAGTGCATCCATGTTAGGAATTTAAGAAGTTTCACCTCACAAGCAGAAGTAGTAGTATCTTACCAGACTGAGTTACAAGTGTTGGGCAGTGTAGATTATGTTTTGCAGAGCACAGCTAGTTCTTGAGTTATGATTGCAATTAGGAACCAGATTCCCGGTCATAGATTTATAGAGTCATATTTTATGGCGCCTGTTTTGAAAATAATTCAGTAAAGGAAATACACAGACAAACCACAAGCAATAATTCTTACTTTGAGATCAGAGGTTTATTTCATGAGCAATTTGGAACATGAAAAGCCATCATAACATAACAACATTTCTAGTAAGATAATACTAACAACAACCCATTGCAATGAAGTCCAGAGATAGCAGCTGACTCCAAAGAGGGTAGCTACCCTCAATGGCCCCGATTTGAGATTTACCCCCTTCTTTTATACCCTTCTTCCTCTGAAGCTCACCCAGTGGTATGTAATCATAATGGGTGTACTTCCCTATTCCCCCAAACTGTCCGTCACTTAATATCCACTTATAGGTATATGCCAAGTCCTTCCCAATCGCTCACCATCTGCTGCTTTCAGTTCCCCTTTTTCTCAATGTCCCAAACATTCATGATCCAAAACAGCTCTTATTTTTGATTGTCCAGTAAATATCTGCTTTTTTGCAGAAGTAGCAGATAGTAACATATTACGAAGCTTGCAAAATCTCATCAAATTACAAATATTTCACCATGGTTGCAAAATCAGCTCAGTCGGAGGTTATATTGTTAATTTGAGGCCTTCAATTAAGCAGAAGCCTACACCAACTTTAGGGCCTAGTTGTCTTCCTCTCGTATACCCATATGAGCAGATCTAATTTTATGACATTTTTTTGTGGTGAATAAGCAATAAGCAGTCCTAAGTGTGAAGCCACTTTTCCAAATTTGCATTTTTTTTGCTAAAAATGTCTAAAAACCTGCAAATTGTGATCCGACGGCTGCAAGATTATGGAACTGGTTGCAAAAGCCAGCTGGTTGCCAAGTGCTTGCAATGTGGTCGCATAACGTGGGAAGAGAGGGCATTTTACAATGGCCAGAATTGGTTTATGAGCCATAAACCCTTGAACCGTTAGGTGATTTTTATAATTTGAGCAGGGATGGGCTTCAAAATTTTTAGCAAGGGGTTCTCTGCCCAGTTGCTAGGTGGGCGTGGCTATGGTGGGTGTGGCCTAGTCAGCCTCCTGCACCATGGTAGGGGGAGCGTTTTTGTCCTCCCCAGGTTCCGGAGGCTTTCCTTGAGCTTCCGGGAGAATGAAAACCTCTCCGGGCTCTGGAGGCTCTCTGGAGGCTCTCTCTCTGAAACAGGTCCATTTCTAGCCTTCCTGAACTTCCAGGAGGCCTGTTTTTCGCTCTCCCCAAGCTTCCATACATGCTCTGCACTTTCCTGCGTCCAAAATGGGCCATGTGGGGGCTCCTGGGAGGGGTGGGGCAGGCAGGGCCATCCAGGAGTGGGATTTGGGGGTTCTCCGAACTGGACAGTATCTTAGGGACTCTCCCGAACCCCTGCAAACCCCCAGCAGCCCATTCCTGAATTTGAGAACTACCTGTAAGAAAACCTTGATAAACCCTGAAGTGTTCACAAAACGGCGAAATTGTATAAATGTTTGGAGTATTCAAGAATACTGACTTCTCCAAGAACTCAAAGAATCCAGAAGAAAAAGAAATCATGTGTTTGGTATGTGTGAAATATTTTTCTGGAATGTCTTACCTGGGTCTGAAAGTAAAAATGCCCTTGTTAAGAATGTAAGTCACCTAACAGTTAGTTGGGTTGGAAAATATGTAAACCAGGATAGACATTTTAAAACTCTCTCTTTAAGGGAATGCTAAAATTGTAATTTGGTATGGTTCCTCAGACGGCCATAAGATGGAGCCAGAAACCTGGTTTGTTCTGTCCTGTAGCTGAGAGTGTTGCTGTTCTTATATTTTTCCCTATTGACTGATCATAGTTCTTTTTGGATTAGATGTAAGTCTGTTACTGAACTGTTTATGATACTGGACTTTGTTGTTTGGATTATCCCTGGACTGAAAACAGACTGCTATAACCGTGTATGACTTGGACTGTGTTTGGACTTTGCTTAACCGTTTACTGGAAGTAAAACCTACATTTCACTATACAGTGTAGCTGTGTGCTGTGTAATGTATTCAACATTACTCTCACTACATCTCCCTGTGTGCACTCATTCTCCTAATGGGGAATTACCTCAACAGCCCTCCCAAAAAACACTCCAGGTATTTGCACGACTGGATACTGTCTCCAGATGACAAACTACATCAGAGCTTGGTGTATGGAGAATCTGTTCCTTCAAATGACACAGTTGTGATGCATTTGTGAGTCCCTACAGAGAGGAGCCTTAGAAATGGTAGCATTGAAAATGTTTTATCCTAATTTTTTTTTTAAAAAAAGAAAGCTTTTCATAATTGTGGTAAAGTGACAAAAACAACTTCCCTGACCTGGGTGTTATTTTTTAAAAAATGGCTTTGATCAAGAGGGGAGAAAATATCCCTCAGATGCCACTCAAGCCTCTGGATCTCTTTTGGCCCCTTATCTGCCTTCGATCCTTTCGTATTCCCAGTGGAAGGGACCCCAAGAGACCTCGGTCGCCAGCTCTGAACTGGGACAGGAAATTCTTTTTTAGGATTGTAAAGTAAAACTTGGAAAGTTTCATGGAAGTGGGAACTGTGGGAACTCTGTGGAAGTCCATAATCTTCTGGAGAGCAGCTTTTTGTCAACGTTTCAGATCCTTGTTCAGCCTTTAGAATAGAATGGAATGGAAAATATGGAATCGAATAGAAGAGGAGAATAGAATAGAATAGAATAGAATAGAATAGAATAGAATAGAATAGAATAGAA
>BLBF01000092.1:148190-168244 GCA_015471245.1 Laticauda colubrina | reverse complement strand
CCAATCAGAATGGTAGGTTTGGAGTCATCCACTTTACATACAGAACAACCACAATATAAAAAAAATAGAATAACAGAGTTGGAAGGGGTCTTGGAGGTCTTCTAGTTCAACCCCCTGCTTATGCAGGAAACCCTATATCCGTCAACTCATAAAAAATCCATATGCCTGTTTTCAAGTTGCCATAAACAAGGTGGGAGAGAGAGAAATCTGAAGGAGCAGTACGGCAGTAAAACCAGTACATTCCACCATTATTGTCAGCCTTCAAGAATCCTTTTGCTTGTCTTTCTGGCTGCCATTGAAAGGGAGGGGGGGAGATTAATTGGGCTATGTGTGTGTATGTGTGGGGGGGAAGAGCGCTGGAGGCTTGAGAGGATGAACTGTAAAACTTGGGAAAACTTTCTTGACAATGCTTACTGCACAGCTGTAGCTTCTTATCTATCCAGGCCAAGGTCAGCCGCCATGGCGAGCCAGATGTCTGAAACACCACCTTCTTTATATTTTAGCCTCCAGTCTCTTGATCATCTTTCTTGCTGTTCTCTGCAGTATTTCTCGAGTCTCAACAGCTTTTTTTACATCGTGGAGACCAAAATATGAATGCAGTATTCCAAATGTGGCCTTACCAGCCATTATAAAGTGGTGTTAACGCATGCCATGTGATCTTGATTCTATCCCTCTGTTAGGGCTGAGATACTGAGACTGGAAAAAGTAAAAAAAAAAAAAAAAAGCAAAAAAAGATGATTAAGGGACTGAAGGCTAAAACATAAGAAGAATGATTGCAGGAATTGGGTATGTCTTGTTCAAGGGTAGGGAAACTTGGCTCTTTTATCACTTATGGACTACACCTCCCAGAATTCCTGAGTGAGCCATAAAAGGTTCCCCATCCCTGGCCTACTGGTTTTTCAGTTGTGGGGGAAATCAATTTTTGACTTGAATGGGACTATTTAATATACAAATGTCCTAATTTTTGACTTTGAAAGGGACTGTTTAATATACAAATGCCCTACATTTGTACATTAAATAGTCCCATTCAAGTCAAAAATTGATTTCCCTCACAACTGAAAAATCAGTAGGCCAGGGATGGGGAACCTTTTATGGCTCACTCAGGAATTCTGGGAGTTGAAGTCCAGTGATAAAAGAGCCAGGTTTCCCTACCCCTGGTCTAGTTTACTGAAAAAAGACTAAGGGTGATAAGAATAGCAGTATCCCAACATCTAAGGGATTGCCACAAAGAAGAAGGAAATTCACCTAGTCCCCAAAGCATCTGAAGGAAGAACAAGTTGCAATGGATAGAAACTAATTAAGGAGGGAACCAACCTAGAATTAAACGCCAGGACAGAATATTTAATCAGTGGACCAACTTGCTTCTATAAGTTGTGGGTGTTCCAATACTGGAGGGTTTTAAAGAAGAGACTGGACAATCATTTGTCTGAAAATGGTAGAAGGCCGTGATGGCGAACAGGTGGCATGCAGAGCCATTTGTGCCAGCATGTGAGCCACAGGCAAACTTACTTCACTGTGCATGCACGTGCCTCACTGCTGATTTTCAGGCCTCCCAAAAAAGCTGCAGGCTTTGCAGGACGAAAAATAGGCCCATTTTGTTACTTCTTATAAATACCGAAAGTGACAAAACAGGCCTATTATTTGTCCTGCAAAACCTGCAGAAGCCTTCCTCAATCCTCTGGGAGGCCGAAAAAGGCCTCAAACCAGCTGAAAATCGGCTGTGAGGTACAGTGCAGGAAAGAGGGCGGCAGGGGTGGGTGGGGATTGCGCATGCATGAGTAGGGGGAATGGGGGGCGTGCATTGCCTTCTGGGTGCTGGCACGAGAGCATGAGCATGCATTAGCCACCACTGTCCTATACGATTTCAGACAAGTAATCAGTCTTTTCTTAAAAATCTCCAGTGATGAAGCACTGATGGGAAGCTGTTCCACTGGTTAATTGTCCTCACCATTAGGAAGTTCTTCCTTAATTTTAGGTTGCTTTTTTCCTTGATTACTTTCCTTTCATTGTTTCTTCTCCTGTCTTCTGGTGATTTAGGTGTTGTTGTTTTTTTTCAGACAGCTAAGCATTTCAGTCTCCTCATTCTCAGAATAACAAAATTGGAACAGACCTTGGAAGTCACATGCCGGCACCCACAATGCAATGCGCCCTCCTGCACATGCACGTGCAACATCCCCACCCCCTTACCTGCACTGCTCATGCGCATGCCTCCCAGTTGATTTTCGGCCCATTTGAGGCAGTTTTCGCCCTCCCATAGGTTTGGGAAGCCTCTGGAGGCTGAAAACAGGCCCGTTTCAGCACTTCTGGTATTTTTGGGAAGTCCATTTTTTGGCCTCCCGAGGCTGAGGAGGGATCCCTCGAACCTCCTCCGGGAGGGCGAAAACAGCCTCAAACAGGCCAAAAATCAGCTGGGAGGTGTGTGCATGCGCAGTGCAGGTAAATTTGGCATCACCACAGGTGGCACGCAGAGCCATTTGTGCGGGCACGTGAGCCATAGGTTCGCCATCATGGTCTTATACTATTTCAGACAATTGGTAGTCCAATCTCTTATTAAAAACTGAGATTATGTTTGTCTCAGAGTTACTGATTGGAATGGAGGTTTGCTGGAACATTGACATCTCAAAATTACCTTTATTGGAATAGCACCTGGCACACCTGTGAAATCTCAAAATTAAAAGTTTCCCAGATTTCCCACAATGTCCCAAACTACAGTCCATCCCCCTTTCCGCCATTATATCACATGGACAAATCACGGTCCATCCCAGCATAAGATCGTTTTTCCATCCTGCGCCACACTTCATAACCTTGAACTAAGAAAATAATTTTATTTTGTCTACTTAGAACTACTCAATTGAAATCACCCTCCTCCCACTTTCTCAGGCTATGTGGCAATGTAGAATATGGCTTCCAAAGTTGACACCTAGTTTGGGGCCAGTTTCTGCTTCATTTTCTTTCCCTTTTAGCTATCACAGGAGCAGAAGTGGTATTCATCAGGTTCTGACCAGTTCTGGAGAACCGGTCGTGGAAATTTTGAGTTGTTCAGAGAACTGGTAGCAGAAATGATGAGTTTTTTGGAATACCACCTCTGACTGGCCCCACCCCCATCTATTATCTGCCTCCCAAGTCCCAGCTGATTGGCTGGGTTTTCTTTGGTTGCCCTGCAAAGGAGAACAGAGCTGGAAAGCAGGTTAGTGGGGTCGGGAGAGAATGGGGACTTTATAGTATCCTTCCCGTCACGCCACCAAGCCACACCACACCCACAGAACTGGTAGTAAATTTTTTTGAATCCCACCGCTTCAGAGGGGGTCAACTGAGGAGCATACTTGAGCCCATTTCTGTTGCTAAGCAAGAGTTGTTAAGCGAGTGTTGCCCCATTTTACTTCTCTTACCATAGTTAAGTGAATCACTGCAGTGTTAAGTTAGCAACATGGTTGTTAAGTAAACCTGGTTTCTCCCACTGACTTCGCTTGTCGGAAAGTTGCCAAAGGGGATCATGTGATCCCCGGGACACTGCAACCATCAGAAATATGAGTCAGTTGCTAACAGTCTGAAATTTGATCATGTGACCATGAGAATGCTGTAACGGTTGTGTGAAAAATGGTTGTCATATTTTCCCCAGTGCTGTTGTAACTTTGAACAGTCACTAAATCATCATCTTCATTTAATGACCCCACAATCCCTTGTGGGGTGGAGTCTGGGCAACTGAATGGAGCTATGGTAGCAGAGTCTTTGAATGGCCAGATGCCCTTCCTGTTGCCAATATGGAGTTTTGTTCAGCAGACATATTCTCAGTGTGCCCAGAGAAATATGTGAACTAGACCTATGTGTAGCCATTTAGTTCGGCTTAGTATATATTCTTTTTCTTACTTTCTCTGTGGCAGTCATGGGGGGAAGGGTTTCGGGCTTGCTACATTCCTAAGGGGGGAGGAGTGGAGATAAAGTTGTTTAGGCTAGGTGATTCTTCTTCCTGTGGGAAACCCAGCTGTCTGTGCTTAGGCCCCTTGAGGTGAAGATTTATGACATCAAGCAACGTTGAATTACTTCTGGAGAATGTGACTTTTGGGGGTTGTTTCTCACTTTTAATTGTGGGGTAATTCTAGGTTGTGTCATATCCGGAATTACCATGGACTTTGCCAATGTGATGCTTTCCTAAATAAAGGAACTTGTATTGGTAGATGGACTTTCCTCTTTTCTTTTTAAATGGATTTCATCACTTGGAAACCTGACAAAATATCTTTTTCTCCCTAGGATCGAACTCGCAGCCTCCCAATTGTGAGGTGAGGGCCCCATCTCTTGGCCACCGCACCACTCCTGTTGAACGGTCACTAAACGAGCTGTTGTAAGCCAAGGACTACCTTTATCAGCTGCTATAATGTCAGTCATACCATGCATGACCTCACTGCAGTATCATGTGATATGTGATTTGTCCTCTCCCACTGTAGACTAGGCTGGTGTATGACACTGCCTTTTGTACACCTCCCATGAAAGCTGCCACTCAAATACCCATCCATAATTCCATGCTTTTAATACAGATTAACCAGTTAGCTATACAAGTAGGTATACAAAAATGAAATTACAGAGAAAAAAGGAGGAAAATGAAAACCCCAATCAAAATACAGAGAGCAAAAGCTGCATGTAACTCACTTGGATTTCTCTTAAAACATGCATAGACTGGCACCATTTAAACAAGAAATGCTGTGGAAAAACAAACTGTGGCTCTAGACGCTAAAGCTGAATTCTTGGCAACGAAGCCTGGCCATTTGGAAGAGGATTTTTTTCCAAAGGCGCCTGAAAGCCTGAGTTCAATTCAGGCTGTCAGTCTACCGGAGTCTCAGTTGGTCTCCTAAGACAGTGGCCCCCAACTTTTCTGGCTTGGGGACTTGGTGGGAGGGGAGAAGATGGTTTCATGTGAGCTGCAGGAGCACGCACAAGCATGCGCAACTCCGTTTGCACAAACAGAACTGCACGTATGTGCTCGCTTGCCCTCTGGTTGGGTAGCCCGGTTTCCAAAGATGTTGCAGCCCTGGGAATGGGCCGCGGCCCCGGAGTTGGGGGACTCCTAAATCGATTCACACCTCTCTTCTCCAATTCACAGGGCCTCACCTGAGTGGATTCCTACGATGGGGAGAAAATGCTTAAACACAGGATTACTACTCTACTTTTCCAATTAAACCCACTTTTCTACACATCTATCCAAAGTTCATCAATAACATAGGGCTGGGCCCGAGACAGGATCAACAGTTTGTTTTGAGCGTCGGACCCAGCCGTCGTGTTTCAGAAGTTCTGCCAAACTCAGCCACAGTCCAGCAGTAAGAAACTCTTAAGTACTTCAAGGGCTGTTTGATTTGGAGCAAAGCAAAATCTGGACAAGCTTGATGCACATCACTCCTTCTCTTTGTGTGACATATCTCACCAGCTCCAGCCTGCAACATCTTCTTTCCTTGCCACTGATGTCCTCAGGTGATGCCTCCCAACGCCCACCCTGCTTTCTTCCCCACCTTCCCAGGCCATCATCACCCTCCCCATCCAACCACTTTCATCTGGAGCAAGTCTATTCAGGAGGGACAAAATGGCACCATTTTGTGTCAGCCATTTTGTGCAGTGGTGGAATACAGTTCAGAGTCACAGGACAGAGAGGCTCTTTCATGAAGAACAAAGTGACAACACGTGGGGCCCTTGGTGCTCTCTGAACTTTTTTCTTGCAGATGTTTCATTACCCAAACTAGGTAACATCATAAGTGCTCCCCTCAAAATGACCCACTTTGACAAGAAGCCCTATCACATTTTGGAGCGCATGCGATCAAATTAAGCTCCACCCACAAAATTAGCCCTAAGAACCCACCCACCCTGGGGTGCATGGGGTGGGGTGGGACTCGGCACGCAGGTAGAAAAACAAGCTAGGGTGGGGATGGGGAGATGGAGCTGCCCTAATTATCAGGCCTTGCATACCCCGACACCTGCCTCACCTTTTGTGGCTGCTGCTTCTGCAGCCGCTTGCCACCACTTGCACACATCGCCCCAGCCTCCGGAGCACCATTATTGGCTGCAGAAGGCTTTCCGGAAGGCATCTGAAGGCAAAACAAGGCCAAGGCAATGCGTGAGAGTGACGGCAAGCAGCTGCAGAAGTCGGCCAGCAATGGGCTCCTGCTGGGCAGGGCTGTTGGTGCCACCACCATGAGTTGAGTCCATAATTAGAACCCTCCAAAAAGAAGGCCTAGCTGGTTTTTTTTTTGGGGGGGAGGAGGGGGTTTCAAAACAAAATATGACCCAGACTTATTGGGGAAACACAGTAATAAGGAGTGGGGTTTGCGGTCAGTTTATATTCCGGTGGCTTTCCCTGTCAGTGTTGTTGGTGGTATTAGAGATTCCTGTATTTATGGAAATACCAGAAGTGACAAAACGGGCCCATTGTTCAGCCTGCAGACTACAGAGGTTTCTCTTGAGCCTCTGGGAGACCAAAAAAAGCATCCAACAGGCAGAAAATCAGCTGGGAGGTACTCACATGCCCAATGAAGATAAGGGAGCAGTGTGGGGGGATCGCATGCACATGGGGCATGGGGGGCCCCACACGCATTGCTTTCTGGTTGCTGGCATGTAAGCGCGTGCAAAATTTTCAACACGGGAGTCCAAAAAGATTAGCCACCACTGCTATAGGACATTGTCTCTTTGCTCTCTGTGAAGGAGCCTCCTCCTCCCCGCGACCCTGGACTACATGCCATCACATGTGCACAGATTAACACCCCTCAGACAGCTATATATTTGGATCGCCTTCTCAAAAAGAACTCTTCTTCCCATGTATACCTGTGCACTGAACATTCTTCACATCCCTAAGATGGACCAAGAGTTAAAAATAGAGAAGCAGCATTGCAAAACATTAGTCCCTCTTCCAAGCCAGATTGCAAGAGATGGATATTTGAGGCGCTTCTACAAAGACGAGGGGACCAACTTATTTTCCAAAGCACTAGAAGGCAAGACAAAAAACAACAGATGGAAACTAACGGTAACCAAGGAAGAAGGCCTTACTGGCAATTCTGGGATTAGACTATGCAAGAGAGCCGAGAGTTCAAATCTATCCTCCATCACAAAAACCTCCCCAGCTGATTTTGAGTTAGACATCACACTAGTTTCTTGGGTACCTGCATGCTGATGCCACAAACAAGTATGTCAGGGTTGAGATTTACACTAGGACACAGCTACAGGTGTTTCCCCTCACTTCCTCCTCCCCTCTATGGATTCCTATGACAAAAGAGCAATGTTTGGGATTGGAGACCAGGAGGGAAAGATCTGAGTTCAAATCCACCTTCCATTGTGGAAACCTTCTGGTTGATTTGGAGCTGGTTACCGTATTGAATTTTGCTGGGAAATAAGCTGAACAGCTTTAGGGAAGCTCCAGGATCAAAGGTGGGATGTAACCCTGATTTAAAAAAAACACAGTAAACAGATTGGGAACGCCCACAAAATTCCCCCCTCCCTCAGAAATCTTGAATGTTGTTGCATTTGCTAAACATGAATCTTGCACACTGATTCTGATTGCTGGAAGCCGTGTCTTCTTGAAATTCTGTGTCTAGAAGACTTGGTGGTCCTGATACACCATGGTGGTGCAGTGGTTAGACTGCAGTACTGCAAGCTACTTCTGCTGAATGCCGGCTGCCAGCAGTTCGATTCTCACCAACTCAAGGTTGACTCAGCCTTTCCATCCTTCCGAGGTCAGTAAAACGAGGGCCCAGATTGTTGGGGGAAATATGCTGAGTCTATAAACCGCTTAGAGAGAGCTGGAAAGCATCGTGAAGCGGTACATTACTCTCGATGTAAAAACCAGAGAGTCAAGCTTTTCAGCTAGTGGGCTGAGGGGGACTTGGCGGCCAAGGATCAGAAGATACTTGTGATCCCTGTCTTATAGAAATAGATCAGACAACTTTCATTAAGATCAATTATCCTTGGATCACAGAACTTTAGAAGCTCAATTTTGTAGGAACCCACACGGGATCTTGATATACTCGGGGTGAGCCATCCTAAATTCCTAGCATATTCCTAGCAAACCTACGATAGGGATGAATTGTCATCTCCAGCTGAAAGACCCCGGCAAAACTCCAGGCATTTCAAGAGATCCTCTCATGTCTCTGGTCCTCATTGAGAAGCGAGATCACTGCTTAGACAAACACTCTTTCCTTCTCGCTCCAAGAATTCAAATTGGGGTCCGACGACCACTTAGATGTGGCGCGTGCTGAAGATTCAAATCTAGTTCCCAGTGCCCAAAAGCAGGACTGGCAAAGAAACCATCGGAAACACTGGACAATCACAATGGGCCAACACACCAAATAAAAATAAAAATAAGCATATATATAAATAAATTCATATCTAATGCAAAGAAATGGAGTCCGTGTTCTACACAAATCTCTTTCCACAGTGATTTCCACAGTTTTCTCTGAAATCCTTTCATGATAAGGCTCCTTCGTCCTTCTGCCACTTAAAAAAAATAAAGTAAATTTCATACTCCTAGCTTTTAAATCCGTCTTCACTTGCATGGATTCTTTGATGTAAAGTAAGGGAATACGCCCAACAGAAGCTCTTTCCACATTCCAGGCATTTAAATGGCTTCTCTCCGGTGTGAATTCTTTGATGGCAGCTAAGATATTTGCTGGTGCTAAAGCTCTTCCCACACACCAGGCATTTGTAAGCCTTATCGACAATATGGATCCGCTGATGGCATGTCAGGTACCTGTTAGTGCTGAAGTTCTTTCCGCACACCAGACATTTATACGGCTTCTCGCCGGTGTGGATGCGCTGATGGGAGGTAAGACTGGTGCCTCGGCTGAAGCTTTTTCCGCACTCTGTGCATTTAAAGGGTTTCTCTCCCGTGTGCGTTATCAGGTGCAAGGTGAGGGAATTAGCCCAACAGAAGGTCTGCCCGCACTCCAGGCATTTGTAAGGTTTCTCTCCGGTGTGGATTCTCTGATGGGAAAGGATGTATTTGCTGGTTGTGAAGCTCTTCCCACACTCCAGGCATTTGTACGGCTTCTCTCCCAGGTGGATACTCTGGTGGGAAATAAGGCTTGTGCGTCGCCGGAAGGTCTTCCCGCACTCCAAGCATTTGAAAGGTTCTTCCCCCGTGTGGATCCTGCGGTGAGAATTCAGGCACTGGCGTGTGATGAAACTTTTCCCGCAGTCTGAACAGTGAAAGGGCTCCTCCCCACGGTGAAGGCGCTGGTGATAGCTGAGGCTGGTGCTGTGGACGAAGCGCTTCCCGCACTCAGCGCATTTGTATGGTTTCTCTCCTGTGTGGATCCTCTGGTGGGACATGAGGTATTGGCGGGTGCTGAAATTCTTTCCGCACTCCATGCAGGAGTGTGGCTTCACACCGGTGTGACTGCGCTGGTGGTAGGTCAGGCTTGTCCTGTGACTGAATCTCTTGCCACACTCGGCACACTTGTAGGGCTTCACACCAGTGTGGTGCTGCCGGTGGTACGTGAGGCTGGTGTTGTGGATGAACCTCTTGCCACACTCTAAGCACTTATATGGCTTCTCCCCCGTGTGGATCCTCTGATGGGAGGAAAGGCTGGTGCTCCTGCTGAAACTTTTCCCACACACCAGGCACTTGAATGGCTTCTCTCCCGTGTGGACAATCTGGTGTAAGGTCAGGGAATTGGCCCAGCAAAAGGTCTCCCCGCACTCCAGACACTTAAAGGGCTTCTCCCCGGTATGGATTCTCTGGTGACAGGAAAGGTATTGGCGGGTGCTGAAGCTCTTCCCGCATTTGGCGCACTTGAAGGGCTTCTCCCCGGTGTGAACGCGCTGATGGCAGCCCAGGTACTGCCGGGTGCTAAAGCTCTTCCCGCACTCCAGGCATTTGTAGGGCTTCTTGGTGGTGTGGCTCTCCCAATGAGCGATCAGGCTCGACTGGCAGTCGAACGCTTTGCCGCACAAAAGGCATTGGCTCCATTCAATCCCATCTTCTATTTTTTCGCGGACCGGAAGCTCGTAGAATTCGGTGTTGTAAGAACCTGGAGATTCATCCTTCACTCTGCCAGCTTCGGTGTCTGGTCTCTGCTTGTCCTCCTCTTCGCTTCCAATTTTTCCGAACAATATTTCATAGATTTCTCCACTTTCACTCTCTGGCCAGTCACTTCCTGACAGTAGAGAAAAACAAAAAGACTTTTGGTAAATTATAAAATGAAGCCTAACATTCTCCTAACATTCTCTCTGAAATTAATGCAGTGCAATGTAATCTCTTTATCTAATCTATCTGTCAATCTAATTAATGTAATCTATGTATAAAAGCCAAGTCCCACTCATTCATCATGAAATTTCCAGAACTGCAAAACCTACAAACTTGAAATTTGGCATCTACTATATGTTCCTCTTGGCTTCTAGGTGCTCGCTAAGAAAGGATTTTTCAACATGACTATCAGGTCATTAGTATTTCTTATTCAGTAATTAACACGCTCTGATTCTAAGGAGTTCTATTCTCCCTTCCCACCTGAAAAGAGCTCTGTTCCAATTGGAGTTGTCTCACATTACGTTACCTCAGTTCAAACTGGCAGATGCTCCACTCCTTCACTCAGGAGTGGTCTGGGGCTCCTTACAGTACTAAATGTCAGAATCTCACCAAAATGCCTATGCCTTCTACCTATGGAACTGCTTCTGGATTCAAGGTGGGGGGAGGTGCATAGCCCGATCACAAGTTTTGTCATGAAGCATGGGTATCCAGCTAGCCTAATATAATTCTATCTATACCTACCTACCTACCTACCTATATCATCTATTTATTTATTCATTTAATTTATATACCAACCCTTTTTCTTTTTAAGAGGAAACTTACCCAAAGAAGAGGCAATGCCAGTGTTCTCTGCCATCACATCCCTGTGTAAAGCTCTTTGGTCTGGATCCAGCAGCGCCCATTCCTCCTCACTAAAAGTCACAGAGACTTCCTCAAGCATCACCTAAAAAACAGCAAACAACGGTTTCAGTGGTTGTGGGCTGATGCTGGTTCAGAATGGTTCACCTGTACTGGTAGTTTTGATCATTGGCTAGGCCTCCTGCCCCGGTGCTATCCCATCCTAAGTATCCGCCCACCTGCTCACGCAGCCAAGCTGATTTCCATGCCTCACCTGCTCTACTTGCTGTGGCTGCCTGAGAAGTTATGCTGGAAGCTGCGTGCATGAAATCGCCATGTTTGCGCTCACATTTTTGGTTTTGCACAAAGAGAACCAGTTAAATCATGTGCAGCCCACCTCTGGTCGGCTTCTTACATTTAAGGCAGCACATTTCTTAGTAAAGTCTAATGGGTGTCTTGAAGATCCAGTGGGACAGAACAAGAGGCTGCTTCATCCTCAGAAACGGTTTCTGTCATGTCCCTGTCAGAATCTGATTCCGAGGGGGAGGCCAAGCAGCTGACAGAGAATGGGAGCGTGGCTCCGTTGGCTGTGGAAGAAACTGGAGAAGGGCACAGTATGGCTGGGCAGAGCAGAGAGCAAGGGAGAGGGAATTCAGAGGAAGATCCAGGCCCACCTCTCTTCATCCTAGGGCACACAGGGAGGAACAGAGAAGGGAGCAACATGAGTTGCGTGGCTTACAGGGGAGGAAAGGGCCCTAATTTCCTTCATTAGCTACAGCTGGGAACAGTGTTTGAAAAGGGAGTTTGTGCACAGCAACTTGTTGGAAACAAATTGTGTATTATCTTTTCTTGTCGAGGCTTATCTGGGTTCCTGGCATCTTCCCAACTGTGTATGTTTTGTTGGCCTTTGAAGTCTGCAATTCCTTATCCTGCCCTGTCCAGTTAATTGCAGCAGCGTGGTTTGTGTTGGTTTTTATTTATAATTTATATATATTTAGTTTTCGGACTGAATTTCCTCCACTTAAAGATTGCTCTTGGGAGAATTTTTTCTCTAGCCGAAGGTAACTGGACATCGGGGGCAAAGTTGGAGGTATTAAAAGGACTCTTCTTACTTATGTGACTGTGTTGCCTTTGTGCCATGCCCAAGGTCACCACAGGTACTTTAGGGATACACAGGTAGTCCTCGACTTACAACTACAATCGAGCCCAAAATTTCTGGGCTAATCAAGACAGTGGTTAAGTGAACTTTACCCCATCTTGCTTGTCACAATAGTTAAATGAATCACTGCAGTTATTACCTCGGTAACATGGTTGTTAAGTGAATCTGGCTTCCCTGTGGACTTTGCTTGTCAGAAGGTTGCAAAAGGGGATCATGTGGCCCCCGGGATACTGTGACTGTCATAAATATGAACCAGTTGCCAAGTGTCTGAATTTGGATCACATGGCATGGTCGTAAATGTGAAAAATAGTTGTAAGTCACTTTGTCAGGGCTGTCGTAATTTTGAATGGTTATAGCAGACGTGGTATTTAGCAGGTTATGAACACTTCTGGAGAACCACTAGCGGAAATTTTGAGTCGTTCAAAGAATTGGCAAAGACCACCTCTGACTGGCCCCACTCCCATCTATTCTCTGCCTCCCGAGTCCCAGCTGATAGGCTGCATCTTCTTTTGTTGCCCTGCACAGGAAAATGGAGCTGGAAAGCAGGTTAGTGGGGTGGGGAGGGAATGGGGATTTTGCAGTAACCTTCCCCTGCCACACCTACCAAGCCACGCCCAGAGAATCGGCAGTACAAAAATTTGAATCTCACCACTGAAGTAGGCCTTATGACACATTGCTTAGCAATCACCTGCTAACACTAAGCTGTCATTGCTTGAACAGCTCTTCATGTTCTGCTTTCAGTTTAACCTGCAAGATCATTTCTTACCGACTTCAGAGGTGGGTATTCATCAGGTTCTGGAGAACCGGTAGCGGAAATTTCAAGTAGTTTGGAGAACCAGCAAATACTACCTCTGCTTCCATCTATTCTCTGCCTCCCTTTGAGTCCCAGCTGATCGGCTGGGTCTTCTTTTGTTCCCCTGCACAGGAGAACGGAGCTGGAAAGCAGGTTAGTGGGCTAAGGAAGGAATGGGGATTTTACAGTAACCTTCCCCCAGGAGTGGGGAGGGAATGGGGATTTTACAATATCCTTCTAGCCACACCTAGCAAGCTATGCCACCCCCACCAAGCTATGCCACACCAAGCGATGCCACGCCCACAGAACTGGTAGTACATTTTTTTGAACCCCACCACTGGCTATAAGTCAAAGGGCTACCCATATCCGACAGCAGAAAAATTCTGTCGAATCCAAGGAAATGAGTCCCAAGTTATCTTTCTGAGAGATTATTCCCTTACATGATCCAGCTGTGCAGGTGGGTTACATCCAGTGGCCAGCTGTGGTTTGTTCCCTGGGAGAGAGAGAGAAAAAAAAAATGCAAAGATGATTTGATTTCTGGATCTGGAAGGCAAACTCAGGGTCAAGGTTCCGACTGACGAACTCAACCAAGCGAGCACTGTTCAGACAATCCAATCTCTTAATGCAACACTCTCATTTATTGTTCAAGAGTTTCCAGTTATATGAAAACCTGAAAGGTTGATTTTTATCTCATCATGTGATCATGAGAATGCTGCAGTGAAAAACGGTTGTAAGTCACTTTTTTCAGTGATGTTGCAACTTTGAGCAGTTTCTCATAAACTGTTGTAAGTTGAGGACTATTTAAAGTTAAATGTCTATGAAGATTTTCAGTCATCCCAGGTCATGGTTGTCCCAAATGTGCTTTTTTTCAAGAGGCAACTGGACTTTCTGGTGTTTCTTTGAAGACGATTCTCTTCTCATCCAAGAAGCTTCTTCAGCTCTGAAGAAAGAGAGCTGAAGAAGCTTTTTGAATGAGAAGCCAAAGATCTTCAAAGAAACACCAGAAAGTCCAGTTGCCTTTTGAAAAAAGGATGACTATTTACAGTGTTTTTCAATCTTGGCAACTTGTAAGGGGTGGACTTCAACTCCCAGAGTTCCCTAGCCAGCATTCTGGATTCATTATTCATCATTTCATGCTGGCTGGGGAATTCTGGGAGTTGAAGTCCACAAGTCTTAAGGTGGCCATGCTTGAAACACATGTATTTAAACCAGGGATCTTCAAACTTGGCAAATGTAAGACTTGTGGATTTCAACTCCCAGAATTCTTCCTCCAGTCATGTTAGCTCAGGAATTCTGGGAGTTGAAGTCCCCAAGTCTTAAACTTGCCAAGTTTGAAGACCATTGATCTAAACCAACTCAATCAAAGACATTTAATTCCTTGCCATCCATGTTTTCTGTCTGGGAAAACAGCATTCCGCATTTTCCTTGAGAGCTTTTTGTGATTTTGACTAACTTAACCACGACAGCCTTTTTTGGGGAGAAAAGAAATGCCTCTAATTTGAAATAGCTCCCCCATCCAGATTTACATCTGCATTGGATTCAGAACAGTACAACGGTTGGTATAATTTTAGTTACGCTCACCAGCAAAAGGCAAAGCTGGAAAATGGCCTCCAAGCACTTACCTAATGGAATGGCAATCTTGTCCACTTCTTGCTTGATCTGCCGTATGGGTGGCTTTGGTTGAGACTCCTGTGGTTTTTTTTCTACCCTGGGAAAGTTGGTGGGTTCTGTCACAACTTGGTCCTCCAAAGGGAAAAACAAAATAGTTAACCCCACAGGAACAAAGAGAAAGACAAGAAAAGAAATACAGGTAGTAGGAATAATGGATGGAAACGGATCAATCTTGAAAGGAGAAATTTTCTGACAAGTGAGAGTGATCAACTAATGGAACAGCTTTGCCTTCAGATGTTGTGGGAACTTCATCACTGTAAGCTTTCAAGAGACTGGATGGCCATCTGTCAGAAATGGTGTGGGGTCTCCTGCTTGGGTGGGTGGGGGGTTGGACTAGATGACCTACAAGGTTTCTGTCATGTCCCTGTTAGAATTTGACTCCGAGGGAGAGGAGGAACTGCTGACAGGGAGTGGGAGTGTGCTCTGGAGGTTATGGAGGAAACTGGGGAAGGGCACAGGCCGGCTGGGCATTCAGAGGAAGACCCAGGCCCATCCCCTCTTCATCCTAGGGCACGCAGGGAGGAGCGGATAAGGGAGAAATGTGAATGGTGTGGTCTATGGGGGAGGAAACGGCCTCGATCCCCTTCATGGGCTGCAGCTGTGAGGACTGTTTAAAAGGACAAACTGCGCATGGCCCAGTGCTGGAAGCAAAGCGTGAATATATGTCTTGTCTGTCAGTTCTTATCTGAGTTCTGGCGTCCTTCCAAGTGTGTGTATTTCGATATCTGTGGATGTCTTCAAGCCCCTATCCTGCCTTGTCTCATTAATTGCTTTAGTATAGTTTGTGTTGTTTTTTCCTATTTATAATTAATGTGTATTTTGAGTTTGAACGGAAGTTCTTCCTTTTCACAACTGTTTGTGGGGGACTTTTTTCTCCAGTCAATGATAATTGGATCTTTGAAGACAAGTTGAAGCAATTAAAGGGACTTCACCTGTTTTTGTGACTTTGTTGCTTTTGTATCCCACCCTGGGTGGTCACACTCCCTTCCAACTCTGTTAATCTGCTATTCTGTTATTTAGCCCTTGACTTACAACAGTTCATTTAGTGACCAAAGTTACAATGGCCCTGAAAAAAGTGACTTATGATCATTGTTCACACTTACGACTGTTGTAGCATCCCTATGGTCCTGTGATCAAACTTCAGACACTTGGCAATTGTTTCATATTTATGATGGTTTGCAGTGTCCCAAGGTCACGTGATCAGCTTTTGCGACCTTCTGACAAGCATAGTCAATGGGGAATCCAGATTCACTTAATAGCTGTGTGACTAACTTAACAAATGCAGTGTGATTCACTTCACAACGGCAGCAAGAAATCTCGTAAAATGGGGGCAAACTCACTTAAGTGTTTCATTTAGCAACATAAATTTTGGCCGTAACATGACGATTACCTGTAGCAAAACAGATGGGGGGAGGAAATCTGGTTGAATATTCACCATTAATATTGCAACTTGTCTTTGACAAGTCCTTGACTTGCGATCAAAATGGAGCCCAAAATTTCTGCTGCTAAGCAAGTCTGTTGTTAAGTGAGTTTTGCCTCAATTTGCAACCGTTCTCTCCACAATTGTTAAGTGAATGACTGTAGATGTTAGAGTAACATGGTTGTTAAGCGAATCTAGATTCCACATTGACTTTGCTTATTATTATTATTAATCATAATTCTATTCTATTCTATTCTATTCTATCCTATCCCATTCCATTCTCTTATCGCATTTTCCTATTCCCTATTCTATTCTATTCCATATTCTATTCCATTCCATTCTGTTCCTCTATCCCACTTTCCTATTCCTTATTCAATTCCCCATTTAATTCAATTCTATTCCATTCCATTCCATATTCCATTCCATATTCTATTCTATTCCATTCCATATTCTATTCCATTCCATTCTATTGCATTCCGTATTCTATTCTATTCCATTCCATTCCATTCCATTCTCCTATCGCATTTTCCTATTCCCTATTCTATTTTATTCTGTTCCATATTCTATTCCATTCCATTCCGTTCCTCTATCCCACTTTCCTATTCCTTATTCAATTCCCCATTCAATTCAATTCTATTCCATTTCATTCCATATTCTATTCCATTCCATTCTCCTATCCCATTTTCCTATTTCTTATTCAATTCCTTATTCTATTCTATTCTATTCTATTCTATTCTATTCTATTCTATTCTATTCCATATATTTCCATTCTCTATCCTATCCTAAAATGCGGTGATCAGAAAGCAGCGAGAGAGGGATGCTCCAGCAAACCATCTCAAGGCCCTGTTCTCACCTGCTGCCTTTTCTCCTCCGCCTGGCTCAGCAGGAAGCCTTCGGCCAAGGCCACCGCCTGGGAACTGGTCTCTGCCTTACATTCCCGCACCCAGTTCTTCATCTCCGGGGGCAGGATGGTCAGGAACTGCTCGAGGATCACCAGGTCCAGCACCTCGGCCTTGGAGTGGACCTCTGGCTTCAGCCACTGGTGGCAAAGATCATGGAGCTGGCTGCAAACCTCTCGGGGACCCTTAGCATCCGGGTAGGCAAACTGCCGGAATTGTTCTCGCTGGACATCGGAACTGGGTGTGTCCTTGATTGGGACCTTCTGCACCCCAGGTTTTCTGCTTCTCAAACCCCGGAGAGGATAAGGAGCCCTTTTGGCCTCTGGGAAGACTTTCTTCTTCCCTGATTTCTTCTCCGATCTGTGATCTAGCTCAGTCTGTGATGTGACCATCTTTGGCCTGTCCTGCAAGGTCATTTCCGACGGCATTGTTCAAGGCCTTCTCTTCCCGACAAAGACTGGCCCAAACAGCAGGGGTGGGGGGGGGGTTGGCAAGTCCCGCCGAGCCCTAAAAAGGGCTTGGATAGACCCTTGTGACAGAGGACACTGTTATGCAGTCCTTTTGCAGCTTCTCTGCCTGCAGACAAGCAAAACAACAACAACAAAAAAAACCCAAGTCTCAACTCATAAAATATTTCTATGGCCTTTTTAGAGTTGCCAACAGAAAGAGAGGGGGGAGCAGTGCGACAGCTTGGAAATAGAAAGTGCATTCCATACATAGTTTTTCAAAGATGGTAACTGGGTGACTGAAGTTTCTTCTGGCAAAATTCTAATTTGGAGAACATGATTGGTGACTCTGGGCTAAGGATGTGTCCTATTGGAGAATATGAAATATGATACACCCAGGTGGTGGGAGGAAAACCAGGGTCAAGGGTGACAATGAATTAAGTGCCTCAGAGTCGGCTATACCCAGGCAGTGCCAGACATGTTAATTCCCAATAAATCCTTTTGAAGTTTTGGAAGTTTGGCTCGAGACTCATGATTTAATTGGAGTAATTCCTGCTGGAATCCTGACACCAAGACCTGATTCACATGCTCTAGGTAAAAAAACCTTAAACCCAAGTTAGCAAAAGACAACCGCTGTGTTCACATGATCTGCCTGAGCAAAGAAATCCATGGGTGAGCTTCAAAAATTTCAGCAACCGGTTCTCTGCTCAGTTGCTGGGTGGATGTTGCCATGGTGGGCCTTCTGCACCATGGTGTGTGTGTGGGGGGGAGTTTTTGCATTCCCCAGGCTCCGAAGGCTTTCTTGGAGTCTCTGGGAGGGTAAAAATGGCCTCCCCCAAGCTCTGGAGGCTGGAAACAGGCCTGTTTCCCAGGTGGCCCATTTGTCACCCTCCCCAAGCTCTGGAGGCTTTCCTTGAGCTTCCAGGAGGGTGAAAACGGCCTCCCCCGGCCTCCAGGGGCCCTCTCTTTCCTGCCTTCCAGAGCCTCCACCCTGCACCCTTTCCTGAGCCTATATTTACTTGGCATCCAAAATGGGCCACGTGGGGACTCCTGGGTGGGGGTAGGGCAGGCAGGACGGAGCTAGCCAGGGGTAGGATTTACCGGTTTGCCAAACTGTGCCGAATCTTAGGTAGAGGATTGCCTGAACCCGTGCGAACCCATAGCAGCCCACCCCTGAAGAAATAACATGATGGCTTACAGGGTGTATGTGTAAACCTTTTGAAATGACACACTGGTGAACTTCGATTGCCCCTCTCCTACTCTAACATCTTCCCCACCATAGAGTGGGAAAGCGCAATCAGATGAGAGCCTCAATTTGACTTCTACAAGAACCTTGAGAGATAGGCTCGACTGAGCGAAGACCTTCAGACCCCTACAGCAGAGTTCCCCAACCTTTCTGGGTTTGTGGTCGGAGGGGAGGAGGCAGGGGCCTTTACACATGTGAATGAGGCTGCATGATGCTCTCCGTGAGGCTAGCACCTAGATGATGCTTGCCACAATGCTCACAACGCTAGCGTGAGTGGGTGTGGGTGCCACTCTTGGGGCCCAGTGGCTGTGATTGGGCAGGTAGTGGGCCACGGTCTACAGATTGGGGACCCCTGCCCAAAAGAGCTTTCATGGCCGAAAAGGGCCCCAAACCTGCATTCACACCATTCCTAGTCTGGCTTTTTCCCCCTTGTCCCTTCCCCTCGCTCTGGGGATGAAGGGGGAACTATCCAAGCATAGGTCCCCCTATGGCAGTAGTGACTAACCTTTTTGGGCTCCTGTGCCAAAAACTGTGCATGTGCTTGCACACTCGAGCTCACGTGCCAACACCCAGAAGGCAATGCGCCCACCCCACATCCAGAATGCATCCTTCCCACCCACCCACCCCCACCGCCCCTTACCTGCACTGCACCTCACAGCTGATTTTTGGCCAGTTCAAGGCCTTTCTCGGCCTCCCAAAAGCTTGAGGAAGGCTTCTGCAGGCTTCTACAAGCTTTGTAGGCTGAAATCTAGCCCCACTTCCTGAAAATACCGGAAGTGACAAAACAGGGCTAGATTTCGGCCTGCAAAGCTTGTAGAAGCCTGCAGAAGCCTTCCTCAAGCCTCTGGGAGGCTGAAAATCAACTGTGAGGCACGCACATGTGCAGTGAGGTAAGTTTGCCTAAAGTTCACGTGCCAGCACAAATGGCTCTGCATGCCACCTATGGCACGCGTGCCATAGGTTCGCCATCACGGCCCTAGGGTGCTATACCCAACCACCATGCATCTCTTGGCACATTTTCCTGCTCTACTCTTAAGGCACAAACGTCAGTATGTACCTACCTTAAGGCAGGAGTCCCCAACCCCAGCCCATTCAGAATTGGGCCCTACATGGAGTGGGCTCGTACACATGTATGTGGGCAGCTCCATTTGCATGAGAGGCAGGCGAGTGTGTCCATGTGCGAAGCTTCATTTGTGCAAACGGCATGCCTGCGAGCCCACCGCTCGTGCAAATACAGCTGTGCACACCTGTTGCTTGCATGGAACCATCCCCACGATAATGCCCGCTACCGGTTTGCAAAACCAGAAAGGTGCAGACTACTATTTTAAGGTACAAACGTTTGTACAAAATAGGCAACAAGGAAGAAGGGGAATTCCGACACAAAATGGATTACTGTATGTAGAAAACAAACACAGGGTCAATAAAAAAGCACTCAAATACTTACACATCAACGCACAAAGTATAAGGAACAAACAGGGTGGGAGAAGGCGGAGCTTCGTCTCGGTGCTACAGCTGCGATCTCGGGGCTCTGAGATCGCAGCTGATATTTTCACCCCTGGTCGGTCCTAACGGACCTAAACCGTCCC
>BLBF01000092.1:106590-118805 GCA_015471245.1 Laticauda colubrina | reverse complement strand
ACTAACTAGTTTAAGAATAAAGTATTTGTTGTTGGAACCCGGTCTACCTCGTGTGTTTTCCGAACAAAACAACTACACAAGGACATGATGAATAAAACCATCATTTTTAATCTGTACGTACTGTCAGCTAAGTGGTATTGACTGCTTAGGCCTGAAGGAGAGCCGTTTCTTTCTCCTCATCCTTTGAAAGATCGTGATCCTGAGATCAGGCTGCTTTCCACCCTGTTGCCTTTTGTAAAGCTTTGAAGGATTGCTTCTCTGCCTGTGGGATGGAGAATGTTAAGATATCCCGCAAATTCAACCGCAGTTGTTCAAAGATGTCTTTCTGGATGGATTGTCCTGAACTCAGAGAAGCATGGCTGACTGTTTAAAAAGAGAAACAGGGTGGCTTTGACATGCTGGTCTTGAGAAACAAGTGTCAAAGGGTGGGGGGGGGAGGCTTACCGAGAGAAACCACGATTCCCTTAATCTCCTCCATCACTTCTTCATGCAAAGCTTTCTGCTCCAGATCCAGCAGCTCCCACTTCTCCTCTGTAAAGCCGAGAGCCACCTTATCCAACGTCACCAGACCCTGAAAGGACAGAAATGTTTCCCTTGCACCCATCCCATGCCAGGCTTTTTCTACTGGGCAAAATCTGGGTCAAGCTGCAAGTAAGCATTATTCTGTTGTGGCCTGCCAGCGGCTATCGGACCTGGCGGCAGACTGGGACAGTGAGGAGATTGGGGAGGAACATGGGCCAGTCCTGGAGTCTGGGGAAGGCTCTGACAAGCGTTCTGCATCAGAGGCAGAGATGGGGCCAGGGCTGTCCAACAGTTATCAGCTGCCTTTGGTGTTGGAGATCAGTGAGGCAAAAGAACAGCTGGAGCCTGTTCCCGATGTTGGCATGTGCAGAGCTGCCAGAAGAAGGGAACACCCAAGGAACAAGGATCCACTTGGGAGTAAAGGCACAGGTGGATGGTGAATGGCCCCTCCCATAGGAAATAAAGAGGAGCAAAAGGGGAGTGGTGTTTGTGGGAGACAATTAGTTTATTTAATTAGGGTGAAGATTTGTTCTTGACTCCTTGCCACGTATTTTCTGGTACAGACAGTGTCACGCTTGGAAGCTATTGGCCTGGCAACTCTCCAAGCCTGATAAGGTCTGTGATTGTAAATCATTCTTGAAAGACTGTTTGCCGGGACTTTGCTGGATATGAATGCTGGGAATTCACATTAGCCTACTAAAAAGAGGACAAGGAATCTGCTTCAGGATTTTTGTGTAGCCTAAGTCAGAACATATCCGATTAAGCTCCCTTTGGTGCCCTGCAGATAGGCTCCACTGATTAATTTTTCTAACTGTCAGGAAATTTCCTCCTTAGTTCTAAGTTGCTTTTCTCCTTGATTAATTTCCACCCATGGCTTCTTGCCCTGCCCTCAGGGGGCTTTGGAGGATAGCTTGACTCCCTCTTCTTTGTGGCAGCTCCTGAAATATTGGAAGACTGCTATCATATCTCCCCTAGTCCTTCTTTTCATTAAACTAGACATACTCAGTTCCTGCAACCGTTCTTCATATATTTTAGCCTCCAGTCCCCTAATCACTTTTGTTGCTCTTCTCTGCACTCTTTCCAGAGTCTCAACATCTTTTTTAACAGCGTGGTGACCAAAACTGGAGGCCATATTCCAAGTGTGGTCTTACCCAGGCATTATAAAGTCACTTCACATGATCTTGATTCTATCCCTCTGTTTATGCAGCCTAGAATTGTGTTGGCTTTTATGGCACCTGCAGCCATGTATGGCTCATATTTAAATGGTTGTCCACTAGGACTCCAAGATCCCTCTCACAGTTGCTACAATTGAGCCAGGTACCACATATACTGCACCTGTGCAAGCCATTTCTATAAAGGTGTATCAATCTACCCGGTAAAAATGAAGAGGCGTAAGGACAGATCATCCAAGAGAAAAATCTCTTTGGCGATGTGGTGGCTCTCAATTGAAACTGACTTGATCAACAACAACCCATCGTCCACAGGACCAGGGAAACCTGGATTTAGGTCCACCCTCCAGCCCCCTTGCCAGGTGACTGGCAACACTGAGCAAACTGCACGCCCGGCTAGCGATGGCTAAAGCAGGGACTGCCCAACCCATGGTGCTGATGAGGGATGACCCAGAAGGCACAGCCAGGTTGCCTTGGGCTGCTCTGCAAGCAGGTTGCTTACCAGATGCTCTTCGGAGAGGCGATCAGATAACAGATAACCAGAGTTGGAAGGGACCTTGTAAGTCATCTAGTCCAACCCCTTGCCCAAGCAGGAGGCCCTACACCATTTCTGATGGATGGGAGTCAGCAATGGGACTCAGAGATGGGATCAGAGGCTGCAGCTGCCTGCCAGAGTTTGCAAGCACAGGATGCAACCTGCACAGAGCACTGATGCTGCCCCCGGGCCTCCTGCATTTCTGCCAGAAGCAGGGCGGGCCTTCATTGGAAAGACTTAATCCTCCATTCACTCCGCCCCTAGCCCCTATTTCCTTCCTCTCTTGGAATCCCTCTTTTATTCCTTAACCCTTCCACGACCGAAGAGCTCTAGGATGCGATGCCTTGTAATCTATGCATGTTTAAGCTCCGTCTCAAGATTTGGTGGTCTCAAGGAATTTGGTGGTCTCAAAGAATAGCAGAGGTGGAAGGGACCTTGGAGGTCTTCTAGTCCAACCCCCTGCTCAAGCAGGAGATCCCATGCTATTCTATTAACCCCACACCTCCACTCACAATAAAATTCTCTATGCCTCCAGGCTTGAAATGTTGGGCTTGGACAATCTGGAACTGCGCCACCTGCGGTCTGATTTGAACATAGTACACAAAATTGTCTGCTATAACATCTTGCCTGTCAACGACTCCTTCAGCTTTTATCACAATCATACACAAGCAAACAACCAATACAAAATCAAGGTAAACTGCTCCAAACTCAATTGCAGAAAATATGACTTCAGCAACAGTGGTCAATGCCTGGAACGCCCTACCTGACTCTGTTGTTACACCCTCAACCCCTTGCAGCTTCCACCTCAAACTGTCTACCGTGGATCTCACCCCATTCCTAAAGGAGGCGTGCATAAGCGCACTTGCAGGTCTACCGTCCCTGTCTTACTGTCCCCATTTATCTGTATTTACCTCCTTTGTTCCTGTTCATGTTCCTACCTACACTTGCTTCCTTGCACATGTTTGATAAACAAATAGATAAAATAAATACATAAACTATTCCAGGCAAATGGCTGCCGAGTCTCTTCTTAAAAGCCTCCAGAGATGCAGCACCCACCACTTCTGGACTCTGGAGGCAAGCCATTCCATTGCTTGATTGTTCTCACTGTCAGAAAATTTCTCCTTATACTTGTATCATATTACCATATATGGTGGATATGTATGGAAGCCAAAAGATACTGGACTAAAATTCATACATGGTTGGAAAAAATGACAAAACAACATATAGACTTGAAACCAGAGATATTTTTATTGGGTATCTTATCTGAAGGATATAGTAAAGAATTGATATATCTGATTATAAATGTATTAACAGCAATTGAATTGTATTTGCTAAAAACTGGAAAAGTGAAAAAAATTCTGATAGAAGAGGGGGTGATAAAGAAAATAATAGAATGTGCAGAAATGAGTAGATTGACAAATGCGAAAGGGTATTTGAAATGAGCAGGGTACAGGAGGACTGGCTTATGGGGAACTGGATTCAGTTCCCAGCTCTGGGTATATATCTGGGTAAGTCCTCGACTTAGAATAGTTCACTTAGTGATCGTTGAAGTTACAATGAATGGCACATCCCCATAGTCACATGATCAAATTTCAGACAACTGACTCATATTTATGAGGGTTGCAGTGTCATGGAATCAGGTGATTTCTTCTGTGACCAGAACAAGCAAAGTCAATGGAGAAGCCAGCTTAACAACTGTGTTACTAACTTAACAATGTCTGATCTAGGATTCCCCAACAGCACGAAGCTGACTCCTCATTCTGACAAACCCCATTTATTTAGTTTACAGTGAATTCCTCTCCAGCAAAGTCCTGGCCAACAGTCTTTCAAGATATTTCAATATTACAGACCTTTATCAGGCTTGGAGAGTTGCCAGGCTGATATCTTTCAGAGGCCACATTGTAGCAGATAATAACTGGCAAGAATGCAGGAACAGATTTTCACCCAAATGAACTAATTGTCTCCTGCAAAACCCCACTCCCCTTTCGCTCCTCTTTTATTCTCTATGGGAGGGGCTGTTCACCATCCACCTGTGGCTTTACTCCCAAGTCGGCTCTCGTTCCTTAGCTGTTCCCTTCTTCTGGCAGCTCTGTTCATGCACACTTTGGGAACAGGCTCCAGCTGTTCTTCTGTCTCACCGATCTCCGAAACCGAAGGCAGCTGATAACTGTCAGATGGCCCTGGCCCCATCTCTGCCTCCAATGTCAGAGCCTTCCCCAGACTCTAGGACTGGTTCATGTTCCTCCCAAACCTCCTCACTGTTTGAATCTGCTGCCAGCTCTGCTGGCCACTGGCGGGCCACAACAAACAACTGCGGTGATTCTCTTAACAACTAGGGAAAGAAAGGTAATAAAATGGGGCAAAACTCACTTAACTACTGTCTTGCTTAGCTGCAGAAATTCTGGGCTCCATTGTGCCATACATCGAGGGCTACCTGTACCTGTCAACTCATAACACATTCTGTATACACGTTTTATAGTTGACAACAGAAAGAAAGGGGGGGGGAGTTTCAAAGAGCAGGCAACAGGGTAGAACCAAAATTACATTCCACTCATATTTTCTTCAAAGATTGATTAGATAGCTGAAGCTTCTGCCATGAAAAAAATCTAATTGGAGAGCATGGTTGATGACTCTTGGCTATGGACGTTTTTCATTGGATGATACATCCAGAGGGGTAGGGGGGAAAAGCAGGATCAAGGGTGACAGTGTCTCAAAGTTGGCTATGCCCAGGTTAGTGCTGGACATAGAATGTTAACTTCAAATAAATCCTTTTTAGTTTTGGTAGTGTGGCTCAAGGCTCATGATTTAATTGGAGTAACTGCCAGAATCCTGACTGTACCCTTATAGGTTGTATGAATGCAAACAAAGTGCATCAGACAAAGTTTGGCTGACCTCTGCCACTGAAATATTGCAAATTTAATACTGTGTTTCCTCAAAAATCAAGACCCTGTCTTACAATTTTTTTGCCACCAAAATGGCACCAGATCTTATTTTCAGGGGATGTTATCCACTGATTAACCTCACTTGCACGTGTCACCCTCGACCTCTATTGAGGTAATTCCCCATTAGGAGAATGAATGCACACAGGGAGATGTAGTGAGAGTGGTGAGGAATAATACACAACCAGCACACAGATACACTGTATAATGTAGGTTTTTACTTCCAGTAAATGGTTAAGCAAAGTCCAACAAGCAGTCCAAGTCATTCACGGTTAAAGCAGTCAGTTTTCAGTCCAGGAATAATCCAAATAACAAAATCCAGTATCATAAACAGTTTAGTAACAGATTACATCAAATCCAAGAAGAACTATAATCAGCAACAGTCAATAGGAAAATGCAGGAACAGCAACACTCTCAGCAGAACAGAACAACCTAGGTTTCTGGCTCCAACTTATGGCCGTTTGAGGAACCACACCCAATTACAATTTTAGCATTCCCTCAAAGAGATAGTATTAAAATGTCTATCTTGGTTTATGTATTTTCCAACCCAACTGTTAGGTGACTTACATTCTTAACAGCCTCCTTTTTGCTGTCAGAGGCCTTCAGTAACTTCTTCTGCAGTTGGCCAGGCTTTCCTGAAGGCTCCTGCAGCAGATAACAGAGCTCTAGATTGATCTGGTGCTTTGCAATCAACTACAAAGGCCTTCAGGAAAGCCTTGCCAGCCTTGCTGGCTGCAGAAGAAATGGGCTGACAAGGCAGGTGTTGGGGTATGTGAGGCCAGGCTACAGCTGTCCAAAGGTAAGTAGTAGTAGCAAATCCATCTCCCATCCCCACCCTAGCTTAATTTTTACCTGTCCACTCAGGAGTGGGTGGGATCTTAATTGGGGCTTATTTTGGGGGTAGGGCTAATATTGGGCACATGTGTAAAAAGCAAGCTAGGACTTACTTTCAGGTAGGTTGTATTTTTGGAGAAACAGGGTATTTAAACATATCTCTTAAAATGTGATTGGCATTTATTATTAAAAGAAAGATGGATCCTTACCAAGAGAGGCCACAGCCCCACCAATCAGCTCCATGACCTCCCTGTGCAGAGCTTTCTGGTCAGGATCCAGCAGCGCCCACTCCTCTTCAGAGAAATGCACATCCATCTCCTCCAAGGTTACACAACCCTGAAAGAAACAAATGGCACTGTTTAGACCAGGGCTCCTCAAACTTGACAGCTTTAAGATTTGTGGACTTCAACTCCCAGAATTTCCCCTCTAGTCCTATTAGCTCAGGAATTCTGGGAGTTGAAGTTCACAAGTCTTAAAGCTGCCAAGTTTGAAGATCCTTGATTTAGACCCTAAGGCTAACACAACACTAGCTTTGCTTCCACCAAATTCCTTTGTTTGCAAAAGGCATTGAGATCATCACAGTGAGAGGTGAGAGATATATTCAAATACAGGAAAGAGAAAAGGTGATCCAGTCACCAAGACTGCCTCCAGATCAATTTTCCAAGAATTTCCTTCTTCAATCAGCTTACTTGTATCATCTGCACATCAGTTGTTTCCCATTCACAAAGAACCGGTCACCGAGAGCTTATTCCCAGCATCCTGACACCATCTGTAAATTTAAGAGGAGGCCTAAGTCACCATTATACAGTTATTACACTAATCAAAATATAAACCCAATTTCTTCTCACTAGGTATCAGTCCTGCCTCAATTTAAAGCAAGAACGAATCCTTGCATCAATTTCTTGAGAAAGGTATCATTTACTAAAGGTTAAGTGATATATAGTAAAGCAAAGTCAGAACTGATGTCCGCATGCCAAATCCCTACACTTGTTGTGATTTGCAAGCAGCTGGTGGAAACCGGCAGTGGAGCCGGACAGTGAGGAAGAAAGGGGATCAATCAGGGAGTCTGGAGAAGACTCAGATGAGGGTCCTGTGTTCGATGCAGGGATGAGGCCAGGACCATCTGGGAGTGGGGTGCTGCCTTTGGAGCCTTCGGAGTCTGTCAGCAGCAAGGCAGAGGATCCAGGGGAGCCTGTTCCCAGTGTGCGGGTGCACAGAACTGCTAAAAGGCAAGAGCAGCTGAAACAGAAGGGGCAACTCAGAGTAAAGGCTAGGTCACACTGGCCAATGGATGCAAAACGTATGTAAAAAGGACACAGCGGACAAGCAAATTTTCCATCCGTTGTTATCTGCTCTCAAAAGTGCCCCAAATTTTCATAAACAGAGCGGACAACAATGGACAGGAACGGACGTGGGGAGGATGTAGCGGGGATGTAAAGCGGATGTTCGTAGGAGGCCTAGCGGATGGAAGTGGATGGAAGCAGATGACACATCTGCAGGGCTTCCGGGGGAGAACAGCGAAGCGGACGCGTAGCGGAAGGAGCGGATGCATTGCGGATGCGTAGCGGAAGACGCGGATGCATAACGGACGCCTATAGGATGCATAGCGGATGTGTAGCGGATGCAAAGCGTTCACTGCGCATGCGGGGAGGATGAATTGCGTAAGCTCCGTAGATATAAAAGGAGGCAGCTCGCAAGCAGGTCACCATTCAGAGGAAAGACCTGCTGCCAGAGACATCTTGAGAGAACACCATGGGGAAGAAGAGGAAGCCTGTGCCTACTCCTGCCAGCCCTGTCAAGAAGGACAGAACCACCATCCCACCCCCTGGCGCTGATTCTGAAGCTGCTGGTGCTGGTGCTGCTGCCGCTGCTGCTCCTGGTGCTCCTGGTGTTGCTGGTGCTTCTCCTGTTGGTGCTGCTGGTGCTTCTCCTGCTGCTGCTGGTGCTTCTCCTGCTGCTGCTGCTGCTGTGATGGACCAGCCCCAAGGCCCTCAAAGCCCTGCTGCTGAAGGCCCTGAAGCCCCTGCCAGAGGGAGGAAGAGGCAAGGCAAGGAGAAGCGGGAGAGGAAACAGTACTCCATTTCCAAGGACCATGAGGAGGAGGTGCGGGAATGGCTGAGGGAGAACGAGTACCTGTGGAGGAAGGGCCACAGGCTCTATCGCGACACCAAGAGGAAGCAGGCAGCGTGGAGAGAGAAGGCAGAGAGCCTGGCTACACTTCAGATGTACTCCTTGGGTGGTGGAAGCACATACACACCTGGTATGGCAAGCTGCACCTGAAGAAATCCGGGCAGGCCACAGTCAAGCTCACTGACCGGGAGACCTATGTCATGGCCAGATGCAGCTTCCTGGAGGGTGAGATCCACCACTGAGGAGCAGCCCCTCTGTCAACCGTCTCCCTCAGACAGCCCACAGAGAGCCACTCCTCTTCCAGCCAGGAGACAGCTACCTTGTCCAGGCAGGTGTCTTTGGAGGGCCCCACGACAGAGACCCCCCCCTGACAGCTGCACTCCCCATGCCGGAGGACGTGGAAGATCCCCTGTGGGATGGAGCAAGAAGAAGCAGCCAACAGAGAGCAACCCACACCCACACCCAGCTGCACCTCCACAGAAAGCAGGCAGAGAGGCAGACCAGAGGGACAGAGCCACACTGTCCTCTTGGAGATCAAGGACACAATCAAAGCCAGCACAGATCTCCTCTCCCAGCTGGTCCACTTCGACATACCATCGTCGAACCGCAAGCCCTTCATCACGTACGTGAGGCAGACCCCCATGGACATGCCCGAGGCCCAGTACCAGGCGATGAAGGAGAGGATCATAGCTCTTCTGCACCACCCTCCAAGCCCAGCTGAACCTGCTCCTACCCACTCCAGGTCTGCTCCTCCACCCCAGGCGATGTCACAGCCCTTCCACGGATTTCAACAGCCCCTCGCCTACCAAGCCTGCCACTACCAGTAGTTCCCACAGCAGAGGCAGCCCTTCCCAGTCCAGACCCAGGTTCCTCGGATGCCACAGAGGCCACAGACACCCCAGCTGCAGACCAGACAGCCCCACTACACTCCTCCTTCCTCCACCCCACAGCCAAGCCCTTCCTCAGAACATCTGTCATCAGTCTTGGGCCTCACATCCCAGGTACTGGAGGAAGGGCCTCTCAACCTCACGGGATCAGGCACCCCAATGGCACCTCAGACCAGCACTCCAGCAACAGCCACCTCCACAATCCCTGGCCCCTTTACATCTGAGACCATGGGCACGCTCATTTTTTTTTTACTTGATGAAGTGTTGTGGAAAACTTTGAAAAAAGGGTTAAGCCTTTGCATGCTTGTGGGATTGGTAAGGATAGCTGTGGGATGGATAGCTGTGGGATTGGTAAGAATAGCTGTGGGATGGAAAGCTGTGGGATGGGTAAGGATAGCTGTGGGATGGATAGCTGAGGGATGGGTAAGGATAGCTGTGGGATGGATAGCAGAGGGATGGGTAAGGATAGCTGTGGGATAGATAAATCTCCAGTGCAAGCATAGTGGGACTGTGTGGTCCACCCTCTCAGCTGCCACACCTATGGCCCTTTATTATCAATAACAATTTAATCATAGATCAACACATTTCAACATAAACAAAACTCTTTATTAATGCTCTATTCATTGTTAGGCCACTAAACATACATGGCACAATCTCATCAGTGTGATGAGACAGGCTGAAGGAAGCATCCATTAAGCATCTACCAACCTGTCTTGCCACTCCACTGCTCCAGCTGGGGACCAGTGTTTCAGGAGGTTGTGCTGCTTCTTCCCTTCATGTGAAGCTCTGTTGGGGCCTTGCACATCCACAGTGTCTATCAGGTTTTGTCCTTGCCTCCATTCACCAGGCTCCATGTCCCCATTGCCTTGTTGGCGGTCCACAAGTCTGTTCTGCAACACTGGGTAGCGGGTGCGCATGAGATTGTGCAGGATGCAGCAAGCTTCCACGATGCTCCTCACAGTGCCTGGGTGATGCTGCATGATGGTGAGAAATACCTGGAACCTGTTGGCCAGGATGCCAAAGGTGTTCTCCACCACCCGTCTTGCCCTGGACAGCCTGTAGTTGAAGATCCTCTCTTCAGGGGTGAGGTATCTGGAAGTGTAGGGCTTCATGAGGTAGGTTCTGAGGGAGAAGGCGTCATCCCCCATGATGAAGTAGGGGACATCTTGTGTGTCGTTGGGCAGGGGGTCTGGATCTGGGAAACCCATGATGAGGTTGCGTTCCAGCCCCTCCTTGAGGTGACTGGCGTTGTATATCTGGGCATCTGAAGCTGACCCGTTGCCTGAAGCATTGATTTACATGAACTTGTAGTCAGCATCAACCATGGCAAGAGGATGATGCTGAAGAAGCCCTTGTAGTTGAAATAATTGGACCCTGAGTTGGGTGGAGCTTTGCAGGCCACGTGCTTCCCATCTATTGCTCCAATGGTGTGGGGAAAGTTCCACCTCTGATACCACTGCTCTGCAACTTTCCTCCAACCTTCTTCAGAGGTGGGACACTGGAGGAACTCCTCCACGTATTCTTTGATGATGGCCTGCACCACTTCTCTGACCACAATGCTGATGGTGTTGTGTGGCACCCTCCAGGCATACTGCATGTTTCTGTATATGGTCCCTGAGGCCAGGTGGCACAGAGTCAGTGCCACCTTCAGTCCAGGGTCCAGGCTGGGATGGAAGTTGGTGCTCGGCTTGGTCAACCTGGGTCTCAGACACTCCACAACTTCATCAAACATGGCTGGTGCATCCTCATGAAGTGCTGGAATGCACGAGGGTCTTCATTCCTCAGCTCCACCATCAGCTTGTCATAGAGTCCAAACTCCACTCTTCTCTCGATCCATCTTCGGACCCAGACAGCTCTTGGATGTCTCCTTCTCCTTCCATAGAAAAGGGGAAACAGTCTGAAGAGGGCTTGGTTCTGGTGTTGAATGATGGCGGCTACCAAAAGGAGTGTGCGATGATCCATGGTGGAGATCAATGGATGATGTGGAAGAGCAAGAGCAAGGCTGAAGAGGTCTGCACATCAGGGCTGCTGGATTGAAAGTGAGATCCAGGTGATTTTCTCCCCCTTTTTATGGGAAATATCGGTTTTCTGCTAGGTTTCCTTCCACATACTCTAGACATCCTCCAGACATCCTAATTATCCGAGATACGTCCCATATACGAACCTTTTGTCTGTTTTTATGCTTTATATACGAGCTGCATCCGCTTAGATCCTTTCTATTTCCGTGCTACTAACGCTGTGTGGACGTTCCGCGTACCTTTTGCTTCCTCCCTCTTTCCGCTTTCTGCTGGAGCAGATGTGAGTTGCGCGGATGGCCAGAGGATGCTGAGAGGATACATCGGACATGTAACAGATGACAACGGATGTAGAACGTTTGTTGCCCATATGTGTCATGGATGTAGATCGTACGTGGCAGAAAGTTCATCCGCTCAAAAAGTTTTGTGCAGCTCAAAACTTTTTGAGTGGATGAAATAGCAGTAGATGGATGTTTTACGGATAGAACGTATGAATCACGCATGCAGTGAGTACACAACGGATGCATCGCGTTTTCCAACGGATGGCAAGGTTTTTTGTCTGTTTTACATCCTCTTTGCATCCTTTGGTGCAGTGTGACATGGGCTTAAGGCTGGGAGGTGATTGCCCCTCCCATAAGGGATAAAAGTCAGACTTCAAGGATGAACTCTTTGCAGGAAGCAAAGCAATTCAATACATTCCAAGTCCTCATTGAAGTTCTGTGTATTCTGGTCATTTTTTTCTGATACTTCGCTTGGGTTCTGTTATAATTAATGTGGAGACTTCTGTTTCTGGTAACATTCCCCAGTACTGACAAGCATGGGCTTATCTTGGGGAACTAGTTTTTAATTCGTTCTGGCTGGAAATGAAAGTAATTCCCAGCATTGCATTAAAATAGGTTTTGCTTTTCAAACAAGTTTTTGTTGAAGTATGTTTGACGAAGTACATCTGGGTCAGAACAACACTATAGCTCAGGGGTCTTGAAACCTGACAGCTTTATTAAGACTTGTGGACTTCAACTCCCAGACTTCCTCCTCCAGTCATGTTAGCTCAGGAATTCTGGGAGTTGAAGTCCACAAGGATTAAGGTGGCCATGCTTGAAACACATGAATCGAAAACAGGTCTTCCTACTTGACAGCTTTAAGACTTGTGGACTTCAACTCCCAGAATTCCTGAGCTAGCATGA
>BLBF01000092.1:78523-96034 GCA_015471245.1 Laticauda colubrina | reverse complement strand
TTCCTATTCCTATTCCTATTCCTATTCCTATTCCTATTCCTATTCCTTTCTATTCTTATGATTCTTGACTCTTGACGAATGTATCTTTTCTATTATGCACACTGAGAGCATTTGCACCAAGACAAATTCCTTGTGTGTCCATCACACTTGGCCAATAAAGAATTCTATTCCTATTCCTATTCCTATTCCATTCTATTCTTATAATTCTTGACTCTTGACAAATGTATCTTTTCTTTTAACTACACTGAGAGAATCTGCACCAAGACAAATTCCTTGGGTGTCCATCACACTTGGCCAATAAAGAATTCTATTCTATTCCTACTTCTATTCATATTCCTATTCTGTTCTGTTCTGTTCTATTCTATTCTTATGTTTCTTGACTCTTGACAAATGTATCTTTTCTTTTTATGAGAGTATTTTCACCAAGACTAATTCCTTGTGTGTCCAATCACACTTGGCCAATAAAAAGAATTCTATTCTATAACAGCAGGAAGTAACCATTTGTGCTCTTACACCCTGGCTATGATTGGAATTGATAAATTACGGGTGGATAATTTGGCCTGGAGATATGTACATGTTTTTTTTTTCTTTTAATGATACTGTAATTCCTTGCCTCAGGGTGGAATCGGGGTACATGGAGTTGAATGTTTACTGGCCGGATGCCCTTTCTGACGCCTAGATGGAGTTCACAGCAGATATTTTTCTCTTTGTGCCCAGAGAAAGAGAAATATCTGCAGTTACCTGGCATCGAACTGACAGCCTCCTGGTTGTGAGACGAGAGCTCCATCTCTAGGCCACCTCTAGGCTCACAGATATGTATGTTTTTATTTTGCGCTTATGTGCCTCATGCTGACCTTTCCAATTAAAAACATGCTTCCAAACTTGTGTTTTTCCAGGAGTTGCAGGAAGCTGGTCATGAGGCATAAAATAATGACGGAGAAGGGGAAAAATCCAGATGCAAAATCCGAAAGAGGATTCCAAGAGGGCCTCAAAGCTGGGGTCACCCTGGAGAAGGCAGGAAGAATGACGAAAGACTTCCAGGCTGGGAGTATGGAAGATTTTGCCAAAATAGGGGTCTCCAGTTCAGCCAAGAGTGAGTTGGGAGATCGGCGCCTGAAATATTTGGACCCCCGAGCTGCTCTGAAGGCCATGCAGTCCTCTAAGCAGGAGGATATGGTTTCTGAACCGTGGGAGAATGCCAAGGCCTGCCTGGCCTCCTTGGAAGGAGCTGCTGAAACTTACTGGAGATACAAAGGATGGGTGGATCTCAGCAGAGAAACTCAAAAGGAGAACGAGTGGGCCAATGCTGCCAAGATGGACGACTACTGGAAGGTGGGCGAGGACGTCCTGAGGGAGGATTCGGTGGCCAACGACACCCAGCGAACTCTTTTCAGAGAGTTCCGTTACCAAGATGTGGAGGGTCCCCGTGAGGCCTGTAGCCGCCTCTGGTACCTCTGCCACCGGTGGCTGAAGCCAGAGAGGCATACCAAGGAGCAGATCCTGGAGTTGGTGATCCTGGAGCAGTTCCTGGACATCCTGCCCTCCGATCTCCAGAGGTGGGTCAAAGCCGCCGGGCCTCACACCTGCGATCAAGCAGTGGCCCTGGCTGAAGGCTTTCCCTCAGGACGGCCACAGGAGGTGAGACTTTAGAGAAAGCTAACTGTCTAATGCAGGGGTCGCCAACCTTTTGGACTCCAGGAACCACCAAACTCATAATTTTAAATCCCTCGGACCAGAGACCCTAAGAAACCCCCCCCCTCCAAAAAAAATTTCCCACTCAGTTTTCCTACCGATCAATCATTCTTTATTTGGGATCGCAGGATACCATCTCCAACTCTGTTCTCGTGTGTGTGTGTGGGGAGAGAGAGACTTTTGGCTTCATGCAAGGAAAGCAACAAAAGCAGCAGAAGTCTTTCTTTCTCTCCCCCAAACTCCACCAGAAATGAGTCTTTGCTGGCACAGCCTCTTGGAGCAGGATGCCTTGCAGGGTCCCAAAGACTCATTTCTGGTGGAGTTTGGGGGATATAAAGAAAGACTTTTGCTGCTTTCCTTGCATGCAGCCAAAAACAGCAGAAGAAAAAAGCAGAAATAAGCAGCCGGGCGAGGTGCATGGGGTGAGTGGGGCAAGTTCCCACTCTTCGTCCTTTACACCCTCCGCTCACTATCTCATGTTGTTCACAATGCAAGCCATGTGGACTGCGCAGCCTTGTTTTCCTGCACAGCCAGGATTCAGTGCTTTGGGGGGGACATTTCTCTGCGGACCACCAAAATTTTCTCACAGGCCACCAGTGATCCCTAGCCCACTGGTTGGTGACCACTGTTCTAATGGGAATAGGCTAGGGCTGGGGAGGGGTCCAAGACTATGGAGGGAGGGGGAAGTTAACTGTTCCAGGAAGATCAGACTAGGAAACCAAAATCATGCTGTCAACTCATAAAGCATTCCTATGCCTGTTTCCAAATTGATATTAGAAGGAGGGTGGAAAGGCCTGAGGGAGCAGTGCTGTATATGAATGCCAGAAGCACATTCCATGCTTATCTTGTGGAGATTGTAGCCTAGGCTACTGGATCAGGAAAATCCTTCATTGGAGAGTGTGATTGATGATACCAGCCCATGAATGTGTTTTGTTGGAGAATCTGATTTATGACACGCCCAGGAGGGTGGGGGGAAACAGGGTCATAGGTGATAGTAAATTACATGTTTCAGAGTTGGCTTCATATGGGTTAGTGCCAGACATGTTGCTCCGAATAAATCTTTTGAATTATTTTGAAGCTTGGCTTGAGGCTCATGATTTAATTAGGGCAATTGTCGGAACCCTGACACATACAGGCTAATATGACTTTTATTATAGATCTGGTAATAGAATCTTGAAAGCTTTAATGCACGTTTTCCTCTCTCACTTTGTGAGTGTCCTGAATCAGCCATACTGGAATTCTGGGAATTGAAGTGCACAATTCATAAAGGGGTCATAGTTCCCCATCTCTGCTTTAGGAGTACTATGAACACCATCACCCCCTTTTCTTTTTTCTTTTTCTTTTTGAGGAACTTGTATGATCTCTGGATGTGATGGGTCTTTATGTGGGGGAAGAAACTGGCACCCTCACTTTGCGAAATCTCCCCAACCTACTTTCCCTTTTCTGTTTCTTGTTGCTAAATATAAATTTTGGGGTTGTTTCAGGGACCAGGTTTGGTGCAGGAGGTGGCTGAGGGGTTTTCCATGGCTGAGCAGACTCCAACAGGGACTGGAGAGAGACAAGCCAGTGCCACCGGAGTCAAGCTGAAGCAGGACAATGGTAGCAACACAGAAGGTAAGGGTTCGTGGTGGGCTGCTGTCTCCGAGATGCCTGGATTTTCAGAAGTTGTTTCTTTTTTATTTTAAAAGAAAACTTTATTAGAGATTAAAAAAGAAAAACACTGTACAAATACAACCTTACATTGTTGAGAAAATCTATATGTAATCTATATATAGATTTATATCTATATGTACATTCTTCTTCTTCTCTCGTGTCGCTACACTTTTCCCAGCCACTGTAGAACACTGTTGGTGTAGGTTGGTGTAGCGTGGTAGAAGGATTCGCAGGTAAACAGATACCTGACAGGGGCCGCGACGTGAACGCTCCTTCTATGGCCCCCTCTATATGTACATAATCTATATGTACATAATAAACTTATAAAACATATGCTTCTAATCAACTAAGATGTGCTTTTCTCTTGGTAATAATTTTACTGTGATTCATTTCTAATTTGGTAAACATTCTTAACTATTCCATTCATCAAAAACATATCTTTTAATTTCCTTAGGAATAAGGAAGACTCAAGATATATTACAGCTTGGGATTAATGGTATAAGTGGATTAAAGAGAAAAAAAATTCAGAAGTGTTTCAAGCAGAACATCACCCCTTCAAAGTAGGCCAGGTCAAGAAACAAATCTTGCAGGATTCTTGTGGGATAAATTATCAGAACCATTGACAGTACCATTAGCAGAAGCTTGTTCCAAAACTTTACTGTTCCTTTTTTAAGAATAACAAGGCAGGTGTCAGCTTGCGAAGCCATATTGAGACCAGATGCTCCCACGCTGCCACATTTTGAGCTTGGGAAAGTGGGAGGGGGGAATTTCTTGGAGTGTATGTAGTTAGACATAACAACATTCTTTTTCTAATTCAAGGTGATGTTATTTTGCGCATAAGTGAGGGGAAGTCTCGAGTTGGGACAGATGGTGATTGGGGCATGTGATGCGATGATGGATGCAGGGGGTGGATTTTGTAGCTTTTACTTATTGCGACGAAGCCCGGAACTTTCAGATTCGGGATTCCCCAGTTGAGCCAGTTTGCTATCCAAAATAAAAGGAACTTTTGAGAAGATGTCTGTCTTGGAGTTATTGGTTGGAGTGGAGGTTTGCTGGAACGCTGAACGTTTGTTGTCAGTCTCTCTCCCACTTTCTACTTACTCAGGGCTGAGAACAGTTTCTCCTCTCCAGCCTGTTTCTCAAGACCAGAGCTAAATTATTCTAGCATGTTTCCCCAGAAAAAAAGACCTATCCCAAAAAAAAAGCCCCAAGTTGATTTTTTTAAATGTGTGCCCATTTGGCAAAATAACATTCTTTTGCTGGTTCGAGGTCACTGAGTGTGGCGCCTAATGAAATGGGAATCTTACTTTAGGATGGATGGTGATTGGAGCATGTGATGTGGTGGTGATGGCTAAGAGGAGATGGATTTGTAGTTTTGACTTTTGCAAGGAAGCTCAGAACTTTTAGATTCGGGATTCCACAGATGTGCCAGTTATATCCAAATAAAGGTACCTTTGAGATATGTCT
The DNA here is from genome assembly GCA_015471245.1 of Laticauda colubrina. Taxonomy (NCBI): domain Eukaryota; kingdom Metazoa; phylum Chordata; class Lepidosauria; order Squamata; family Elapidae; genus Laticauda; species Laticauda colubrina. Next base: position 91,222 of record BLBF01000092.1, on the reverse strand, counting down.
GTCTTGTAGTTATTGATTGGAAGGGAGGGTTGTTGGAATGCTGACAACATCAGAGTTGAGAAACTGCTTGGAACCATCTGATTGGCCAGTTGGAAAATGGGATATTGGAATTTTGATGTGGCAGCCATGCTCTGCTTGGCTTCTTGAGTAATCTTTTTTCCTCTCTGCCCCTCTCCACAGATGACAAATGGGTGATTGAGACGAGGCAAGGGGATCTCCAGTTGGAAGGCACCAAGCCAGTGAAATTGTGCGCCTGCCCCTTGCAAGAACCTTGTTGGTTGGAAGAAGATGGAGACAGCCCTGCAGCTCTTGGGAATGGAGCTGGCCAGAAGGATGAGGACAACCCTGGTCAACACAGACCTGAAGGGTTTCCTCCAGCAGAAGAAGACGGGAACTCAAGTCAACCCTCCATGGTCCGAAGACGGCATGGAAGTCGGGAAAAGAAGACCTGTGCTGTGTGTGGCAAGACTTTCAGCCGGAGCACGGTGCTCGCCGCCCATCAGAGGACCCATACGGGCGAGAGGCCATTCATGTGCCAGAATTGTGGGAAATGCTTCAGCTTCAAGTCCACCCTGGTTGCCCACGAAAGGACCCACACGGGAGAGAGGCCCTACACCTGCGATTTGTGTGGGAAGAGATTCACCGTCAGCTCAGTCCTCACCAGGCACTACCGCGTCCACGTTGAGAAGAAGCTCTTCAGCTGTGCTGAGTGTGACAAGAGCTTCACTCAGAAATCTCAGCTGCTCAGCCACCAGAAGATCCACATGAGGGAGAAGCCCTTCAAGTGTGCCCAGTGTGGAGAAGGTTTCAGCCGGAGCTCCAGTCTCAAGAAGCATGAGGGCTCCCACACAGGAGAGAAACCCTTCAAATGCCCCGATTGCGAGAAATCCTTTAACACATCTTCCCAGCTGGTCAAGCACCACCGAGTCCACACCGGGGAGAGGCCCTACACCTGTTCGGAGTGCGGGAAGAGCTTCAGCCAGTGGCAGATTCTGATGGTGCACCAAAGGACTCACACGGGTGAAAAGCCCTTCAAGTGCGCCACCTGCGGAAAATGCTTCTCCGATCGGGCCGTCCACATCCGCCACCAGAAGGTCCACACGGGGGAGAGGCCTCACCAGTGCCCCACTTGCGGGAAGAGGTTCACCCATCGCACTGTCTTGGTGAAGCACCAGAAGATCCACGCCCGAGAAGCTCTGAGCTTAGCCAAATCGCAAGAGGAGCTGCAGCGCGGTGAGGAAAACTTCACAAAAGTTTGCAAGGTGGATGAAGGCTCAACTTTGAACGATGCCAATGGGCAACGCTCTTCCTCGAGCCTTCCCTAACTTTTTTTTGGGGGGGAGGGGCTTCCAGATGCATCCAGAGCCCATGGTCTTCCTGGATAAAACAGATGGGAGTTGCAGTCCATTAAAGAAAACTAGGTTGGCCTGATAGCACGGGACTCTGCTGTATTGTGCGAAGATGTATATGTATCAGACAATCAGGATAGCTACAATCACACTGTGGCAAGCAGTCATTTTCCCAGGGCCGAGCATGATGGGATAGGCAACACTTGATACCTGTGGGGATCCTATACCCCTTGGTCCCCTCATTGTCAGGATTCCGGCATTTACTCCCATTTAAATCATGAGTCTCGAGCCAAACTTCCAAAACTTCAAAAGGATTTATTGGGAGTTAACATGTCTGGCATTGCCTGGGTGTAGCCGACTCTGAGACATATCATTCATTGTCACCCTTGACCCAGGTTTTCCCCCCACCCCCTGGGTGTATTGTAATTCATATTCTCCAATGGGATACATTCATAGCCAAGAGTCATCAATCATGTTCTCCAATTAGAATTTTGCACAGCAGAAACTTCAGTCACCTAGTTACTATCTTTGAAAACATTTATGGAACGCAGTTTCGGTTTGCAAACTGTTGCACTGCTCCCTTTCCCCTCCCTTTTTGTTGGCAACTCTAAAAGACCTTAGAAATATTTTATGAGTTGACACTCATCTTCCATGTTGTGACTGTCTCTGTGTGTCTTTCAGATGAAAGTTGCCGGTGTTGTAGTTGAGTCATGGCGAAGTGAATTTTTTCAAGACCTACTTTAGCTGTACATTACAGTGATAAAGGCAGCAGTTAATGAGGACAGATTAAGCCCTTCCATTTGTACACAATGCATCAATTAGTGGAAGAGAATGTGTCCAACAGAGAAACCACCTCATTTCTTTTTGTTCAATTCCCCATCACAGTGTTGTTTTGTTGCCACTGTTCTTTGGTGGTTGGTCTCCATGTTTCTCATTTTGTACACCAACATGCTGTTGTGTTTCTCTATGATAAGGATAAGAGGATAATGTATAGCATAGAAACAGATTAAAGCAAACATTAGAAGTGCCTCATAATTAGCCTGTCTTGAAGCTTGCCTTTTGTTTGCTAATGCAGTTGCTGCCAAATATGTTTTCATTGTCTATTCACTGCAGAATAAGGCCTCTTCAGCATGTTTCCAACCAATCTGGTCCCGAGGGAGGGTTGTTTTTGAGGTTGTATTGGCAAGTGGAAGGTGTAGACCAGGGGTGGGATTCTACCAGTTCGCACCTATTTGCTAGAACCGGCTCTTAACATTCTAAGCAGCTCAGAGAACCGGTTGTTAGAAGAAATTACTGGCCTAATCCTGTAAGGAAGGCAGGAAGGAAACATTCTGGTGTCGCTTACAGAAACTGCCTTTCTGTTAACCCTTATTACATTCTTGGCAGGACTAGACTTCCTGTCTCAGGAACGTCTCTGGAGCTTTTTTCCCCTCCTTTGCTGGTACTTTGCTTGTGTGGAGTGACCATTCAAAGTTATAATGGCACTGAAAAAAGTGATTTATGACCATTTTCCACACTTACGACTATTGCAGCATCCCCAGTTATGAGAGGCCAGGCGAGGAGATGTGTGCCTCAATGTGAGTGATGTTGAGTTGGCCACACCCAGCCAGTCATATGACCAACACCAACTAAGCCACGCCCACAGAACCGGTTGTTAAAAAATTTGAATCCCACCCCTGGTATAGACCATAATCTGCTTATACCGGTCCAATGTGGGTTGGCAGATGTGATCAGTGTTAATCAGGGGTATCATGGCCCTTATGGGTATATACATGTCTGATGATATAACCCACACAAGCCCCTTTGCCTCATCAAGGCCCCGCTCATAGGAGGTGTGTGTGTGTGTGTGTGTAAAAGAAGAAACAGACATCTTGCGATCTCCAGAACTAAAATTATATTTATTATACTTACTAAGCTTTCGTCAGCCTCTGCTGACATCGTCTGAGTACTAAGTTATCATTAGAGAGATCTATGCCTTTATATATCATTGATCAATTTAGCCCTTGCATGCGTAATAGGCCCTTCCAACAGCCTCCCACCTGTAATTATTTCTATTGTTTTTGCTTCCGTCTGTTTCTTCTTTTACAAGTATACCTGGAACTTGCATTTTTAGAATACACACACACACACACACACACACACACACACACACACACACACACAAAAACACACACACAATAAAAGATTCCCATCACACATACGTGTTCCCCTTGCACATACATTCCCAGCTCTAGGGGCGGTGCTCATCTTGTTTACAAAGCTGAAGAGCCAGTGTTGTCCAAAGACGTCTCCGTGGTCATGTGGCCAGCAGGACCAAGTGCCGAAGGTGCATGGAACACTGCTACCTTCCCACCAAAGGTGGTTCCTATTTTTCTACTTGCATTTTTACATGCTTTCAAACTGCTAGATTGGCAGAAGCTGGGACGAGTCATGGGAGCTCACTCTGTTATGCCGTGCTAGGGATTCAAACAGCCGAACTGCCGATTTTTCTGATTGACAAGTTCAGCTCTTAGCCACTGAGCCACCACATCCCATATATAGACATACATATAAATAAAAACAAGGCAAAAATCGAGTACTATAATGAATATTAAATAAATATAGATGATAGATAGACAGACAGGCAGATAGATTATGGCCTATATTCCTCCCACATGCCAAAACCACCTCAAAAATGGCCCTCGGTTCCGTATTGGTTGGAAACATGCAGAAGAGGCCATCCTCCTATGGTGGAGACAATGGTTAAAATGATGATATATTTATATTCATTGATTGATTTACCTGCCTTATTTTTATTCAGTTGACTACTTTGGTTAATGGCTCAAATCTTTTAAGTGAGCAGATGACCACAAGGTCACATAACCAGAGGTGGTATTCAGCTGCTTCTGACTAGTTCTGGAGAACCGATAGCAGAAATTTTGAGTAGTTCGGAGAACCAGCAAATGCCACCTCTGACTGGCCCCGTCCCCATCTATTCTCTGCCTCCCATTGAGTCCCAGCTGATCGGCTGCGTCTTCTTTGGTTACCCTGCATAGGAGAACGGAACTGGAAAGCAGGTTAGTGGGGTGGGGAGGGAATGGGGATTTTGCAGTAACCTTCCCCCAGGAGTGGGGAGGGAATGGAGATTTTATAGTATTCTTCCCCTGCCATGCCCACCAAACCACGCCCATCAAGCCACACCCACAGAAGGGGTAGTAATTTATTTTTTTTTAAATCATACCACTGCGTACAACACAAACATGTTGCAAGGCTAAATCGTAAGAGCCCACAAAATAAAATAGTGTAAATATCTGGTAAGAAACTTGTGGCTTAGTGTGGGTCTGAACCTTGCCAAGAATAGGTTCTTCTGCCCAGAGCTCTTCTTCAAAAAGGAAATGGGTGATTTAAGAAATATGAAAAACAAACAAACAAAAATATTCAATAAATCAAGATCCAGAATTGGCAGCTCTGCGCTTCCACTGCCCAGGCCAGGTGGCTTCCTCTGGCAAACAGGGAGCATCATTGAACTTTGCTGCCTGCTGCACCTGTTCTAAAGCTTTCGTGTTCGGGACCCAGTGAGAAGAAAAAGCAGGAATCCCCGTCACCAGCTGGCCAGGCAGGCAAACCACAGCTGGGCCTGCTTGGCATCTGCTTTGTGTTCTGACCTAGACTTCCCCAGCAGCATGAAGCTGAGTCTTCGTTGTGATAAACCCCTTTTATTTCTTTTATAGTGAATTCCTCTCCAACAAAGTCCCAGTCAATAGTCTCTCAAGTTATTTCACAATTACAGACCTTTATTAGACTTGGAGGTGCCAGGGCGATATATTTCAAGAGGCCTCACTGTAGTAGACAATACTTGGCAAGATCTTCTCCCAAATGATTGTCTCCTGCAAAAGCCCACTCCCCTTTCTCTCCTCTTTTATTCCCTATGGGAGGGGCCCTTCACCGTCCACCTGTGGCTTTACTCCCAAGTTGACACTTGTTTCTTAGCTGTTCCTTTCTTCTGGCAGCTCTGTGCATGCGCAAACTGGGAACAGGCTCCAGCTGTTCTTCTGCCTGATGTCTGACTCCAAAGGCAGTTGATAACTGTCATACGGCCCTGGCCCCATCTCTGCCTCCGACTCAGAGCCCTTGTCAGAGTCTCCCCCAGACTCCAGGACTAGCCCACATTCCTCCCCAACCTCCTCACTGTCCGAGTCTGCTGCCAGCTCTGCTGGCCACTGGCAAGCCACAATACTTTGTGCCCATTTTGCTCCTATTTCGCAAAGCTGCTTGGAAGGGTTAAGCTGACCCAGTTGCGTTGCCCAGAGTGGAGTCGGGGGAAAGGTGTGGGCATCGGTGAGGTTTGACTTAAAGGCGAGGCCCGTGAAAATGCAAAGAAAATATTAAAAAACATTGCAATAAAGAGTTTATGCAGGTAGTCCTCGACTTACAACAGTTTAGTGACCGTTCAGAGTTACAAGGCACTCAAAAAAGTGACTTAGGACCGTTTTTCATCCCAATGACCTTTGCATCATCCCCATGATCACATGACAAAACATTCAGATGCTTGGCAACTGGTTTATATTTATGAAAGTGGCTGTGATGACCCGGGGGCATGGCACAAAAGCAACAAAGTCAAATAAATAGGTAAATTCCCTTTAATATCTCCAACTTGGCCCCAATGTCCAGTTATCATTGGAGAAAAAACACTCCCCAAAAACAGTTTACAAAGGAAAGAAATACAGTCTGAACCCAAAGTAAAAAAAAATTAGAAATAACAAAACCAACAAACTACGCTGATGTAATTAGCACGACAGGCCAGGATGATAAATTGCAGATTTCCAAAAGATAACAAAGCACACAGAGTTGGGAGGACGCCAAAACCCAGATAAGCCTTGACAAAGATAATGCACGCTTTGCTTCCAGCAAGGTGCTGTGTGCAAACACCCTTCTTATATCCTGTTTCCTCAGCTGCAACTAATGAAAGGGATCAGGGCCCTTTTCTCTCCCCTAAGTCATGTTGCGCCCTTCTCTATTCCTCCCTGCATGCCCTAGGATGAAGAGGAGGTGGCCCTGGGTCTTCCTCTGAATGCCCAGTCCGACTGTGCCCTTCCCCCATTTCTTCCACAGCCACTGGAGCCACACTCCCACACTGTCAGCTGTTCCACCTCCTCAGAATCTGACTCCAACAAGAGCATGACAGTGGCAGGGTCTTGGGGCCATGTGATCAGCTTCTGCTACCTTCTGATAAGCAAAGTCAGTGGGGAATCCAGATTTTCTTCATAGCTGTGTGACTAACTTCACAAATGTAGGGATTCCCTTAACAACTGCAGCAAGGACAGTTGTAAAATGGGACAAAACTCACTGCACAAATGCTTCACGTAGCAGGATACATTTAGGGTCATAATGCAAGGACTACCTGTAGAAAAATCACCCCGGCTGGATGCCAAAAACAACAACAAAGAATAATTTCTCCTCCCCTTTACATCCTGTTTTCTGAATTGCGATCTAATATTTCAGAGTGGGGGCAGCCATGGGAAGGTAATATAGAGGTACAGACCGAATTTACACAATAGAAGTCTTTTTTTGTTTTTTTCTATCACCAATTATGGATAATTAAGGACAGTCCCTTGCAGGATTATTAGAGGCAGATAGGAAACGAAACTTGCAGTTTTGGTATGTTCAAAAGTTCTGTCTAGGTTGCTTCTTACTTTTGTGTTCCTATACAACTGTGCTTCCTTCCACTGGTGTAGCTTTTCTACTGGTGATAGCTGCTTGGCTATGGGGTGCATACGTGCATGTTTTAAAAGTTTCCGCAGCATACCGAGACTGTGTTTCCAGAGAAAATGTACTTAAAGTATTTAATATTTAGGATAGGAAAAGGAGAGAACAGAGTTGGAAGGGACCTCAGAGGACTTGTAGTCCAACCCCATTCAGGCAGGAAGCTCTATTCCTCTTCCTGTTGAGACTTTTTTTTTTTAAAGCCAGGCATTGAAATAAACAATGTTTCTGGGCATCACAAGCGGTTCTTCTATATAAAAAAACAAGTCCACAGTATCCTTTCCTTTAAAAAAAAGTTCTGATTTTTATTGAATTCGTCCCATTTTTACGACTTTGGAGCTTTGCTACTTGAAGGTGCAATGTGGATAAGCAAAAAAGATTGCTTTTCCCTTGCACTTTCTGCCTCCCTTGAAATTGTCTCTCTAAAAATATAGGTGCAGAACCCAAAGAAGGGTGGAGTTTAAGGATCCCTAAACATCCAATAAATGGCTAGCACGGTCCAAATATAAGGCTTAGGGGTGCAAGCAACAGAATATTGCAAAACACTTCATGTAAAAGCAGGGGGCTTCAAATTTGACAACTTTTAAGACTTGTGGACTTCAATTCCCAGAATTCTGAATTCTGGGAGTTGAAGTCCACAAGTCTTAAAGTTGCCAAGTTTGGGGACCTCTGATGTAAAGTTTTCCGCGGGATTCAGGCTCCTCCTCATCAATTTAATCAACCCCATCCCACATAGTTTATTTGGTAATTAATGGATTTGGAATTAACGTTGCTTTCGGCTGTTTTCGTATTTAGAACATCCAAATGTCGAGCTCGATGATGCTCTACAAAATGTGGCCTTGTATAGAAACTCTCCCCACAATAAATGCATTTATAGGGCTTCCCTCCTGCATGGGTCTTTTGATGGACGACCAGATTCGAATTCAGATTGAACCTTTTCCCACACTCCGAGCACTGATAGGGTTTCTCTCCGGTGTGGATCCTCAGGTGCCGGATAAGGGCGGAGTTGCAGGTGAAGCTCTTGCTGCAATGGGAACACACGTACGGTTTCCCTCCCGTGTGGGTCCTCTGATGGATGTCGAGCTGCGAACTCACACTGAAGGATTTGCCACATTCTGAGCACTGGTATGGCTTTTCTCCCATGTGCGTTCGCTGGTGGGCGACAAGGTTGGAGCTCAAGATGAAGCCTTTCCCGCAGTCGGCACAACGGAACGGTTTCTCCCCCGTGTGAATTCTCGTGTGGCGGTTGAGCCCGGAGTTGCCGGTGAAGGTTTTGCCACACTCTATGGAGTCGAACACCTTTTCTCCATGCTCTTTCTTGTGAGCTGCGAGACTTGACCCCAAATAAACGCTTTTGGGACACTCAGAACATTTATAAGGCTCTGTACCTCCATGCGTTCCCTGGTGGGCGTTAAGGCTCGATGCCACGCTGAACCTTTTCCCACACTCTGAGCATTCATAGGGTTTCTCTCTTGTGTGGGTCCTCTGATGCATGCCGAGTTGGGATCTCACGCTGAAGGTTTTCCCACAATCGGGGCATTCGTGGGGTTTCTTCCCCGTGTGGGTGCGCCAGTGCCTGCTGAGGCTCGAATTGCAGTGGAAGGTTTTCCCGCAGGCCGTGCATCCATACGGTTTGTCTTCCGTGTGGATCCTCTGATGCCGCATGAGGCTGGAGCTGCAGGCGAAACCTCTCCCACAGTGAGGGCACGGGTAGGGTTTTTCCCTTGTGTGGATTATCTCGTGGGCAATGAGGTTAGAGCTCTGGCTAAAACATTTCCCGCAGGCCGAGCACGTGTAAGGTTTCCCTCCTGTGTGGATTCTTCGGTGGGCAGCCAAGCTCGATTTCAGACGGAAGTTCCTCCTGCACTCCGGGCAGGCATAGAATTTTCTTTTGGTATGGATCCGCTCGTGGGTGACACAGCTTGAAATCTGCCGAAAGCTTTCCCCGCACACGCGGCATCTATACGGTCTCTCCTCCAGGGAGATTCTCCGATGAGAAACCAGAGTTGATTTTTTGCCAAAGCTTTTCCCACAATGATGGCACTGACATGGTTTCTCTCCGGTGTGGATTCTCTCATGAGCAATAAGGTGGGAGGTACTGCTGAAGCTTTTTTTGCAATGGCTGCAGACAAGTTTCCTCTTGCCTTTGGGTGCATTGTTTACATTGCCTGCTCCACTGTGAAGGGGCTGAGTCATGTTTTTCCTTGCCTGTTCTTCCTTTTTTGGCTTGTTTTCCAAATTCTCTCCCTCCTTCGGAGTGTGGGAATTGGATATGCTGAACAGTTTCTCGCGTATGCCTAATGGGCCAGAGTTATCCAGGCTGGAAATGGCCTCCTTCTGCTCTTCCTCTTGAGACTTTGGCCTCTGAATTACTGAAACAACAAATTAAGTCAAGTGATTAGTCCATAAAGATGAGGAAAAACAGAAGAAAAACATAATGGCTTTCAAAATCTAAGAAACCGGTTTGGACAAAACTCAGCAGCAATTTTTTGTGCGGCTGTTGATAAAAATAGGATCGCCAACAGAATCACCAATGTCTGATGATGGATATGGTATCAGCATTCCAACTAACAAACTCCAAACCAATAACTCCAAACCAATAAAACAGGCATTTCCTCAAAGTTCCATTTTATTAGAATTGTCATGTTGGCACATCTGGGATAACCCAAATCTGAGAGTTCCGGGCTTTCCCTTCCCAAAACAAAACATCCCCTGCACCCACCAGTTCATTAGATGGCTCAATTAAATCATCATCCCAACTGGAGACATCCCTCAAGACACTCCTCTCCTCTCCAGCTGCAGGGCAACATGTCCTTGATTCTCTGAGAAAGAATGTTGTTGTGTCTAATCTTCTATCTAATCTTCTACAGAGGAATTATTGAGTCTATCATCTGCACTTCTGTAACTGTCTGGTTTGGTTCTGCAACCCAACAGGACAGACAGACTTCAGAGGATAATTAGGACTGCAGAAAAACCATTACTACCAGCCTGCCTTCCATCGAGGAGCTGTATACTGCACGAGCCAAAAAGAGGACTGTGAAAATATTTACACACCCGTCACATCCCAGACATAAACTCTTTCAACTCCTTCCCTCAAAATGACGCTATACAGCACTGCATACCAGAACAACAAGACACAAGGACAGTTTTTCCCCAACACAATCACACTGCTAAACAAATAATTCCCTCAATACTGTCCAACTATTACTACTGCATTACTATTACTGTTAATCTTCTCATCATTCCTTATCACCTGTCCCTTCCCACTTGTGACTGTATGACTGTAACTCTGTCGCTTGCATCCTTATTGATATTGACTGTTTCCTAGTGTGATTTGATTGGTCATGGTACCCTATGATGATCATTAAGTGTTATACCTGATGATTCTTGACGAATGCATCTTTTCTTTTATGTACACTGAGAGCATTTACACCAAGACAAATTCCTTGTGTGTCCAATCACACTTGGCCAATAAAGAATTTTATTCTATTCCGATTCCATTCCATTCTAATGTTATGATTCTTGACTCTTGACGAATGTATCTTTTCTTTTATATATACTGAGAGCATCTGCACCAAGACAAATTCCTTGTGTGTCCATCACACTTGGCCAATAAAGAATTCTACTTCTACTACAACTATGAAATTTTCCTTCCCAAATTCATAGGCACTGAATGTCGCAGCCTCGAAGTTTCCAAGTAAAAAATGGCTTCCAAAGCTGACATATGGCAGGAAGAGGAGGAGGAGGAAAAAGGGTTTTTTTTTTTCACTCTGATAACAAAATCGAAACCCGTTGGATACCACACCACAAGACCACATCAGGTATATTGATGATTCTTTTCAAAAGATGGGCACTACTGTACAATGGCATACAGGTAATCCTTGACTTGTGACCACAATTGAGCTCCATAATTCTGTTGCTAAGCAACACAGCCATTGAGTTTTACCCCATTCTTGCCACCGTTAAGTGAATCACTGCAGTCATTCGTAACATGGTTGCAAAGTGAGTCCTGCTTCCCCAATTGCTTGTTAGAAAGTCGCAAAAAGGGATCATATGACCAGGGGTGGGCTGCTAACATTATGGCTGTTGTGGCGAACTGCCAAATCCCACCCCTGGCTGGCCCCGCACCACCCACCCCTCCCAGGATTCCCCACATGGCCCAGTTTGAATGTGAGGTAAGGGAAGGGCCCATGTGAAGGTTTGGGGAAGAGGAATAAACCGGCCTCCCTGAGGCTCTGGAAATCTGAAAACAGGCCCGTTTCTGGGCTCCGGAGAGCCCAAAAAGGCTGTTTTTGCCCTCCCAGAGGCTTGAGGAAAGACTTCGGAGCCCCCCTTGTGGTGCAGGAGGCCGATTAGGTCACGCCCCGTCATGGCCATTCCCACCCAGCAACTGGGCAGAGAACTCTTTGTTAAAATTTTTGAAGTCCACCCTTGGTCATCAGTCACTTTTTTTCAGTGCTGTTGCAACTTCGGTCACTAAACGAACTATTGTAAGATCAAGTGAGGTACTCATACCACTCTATAAAGCCTTAGTAAGACTACACCTAGAGTACCACGTCCAGTTTTGGTCACCACATTATAAAAAAGATGCTGAGACTCTAGAAAAAGTACAGAGAAGAGCAACCAGGATGATGAGAGGACTGGAGGCTAAAACATACAATGAACAGTTACAGGAACTTGGCTTGGCTAGTCTACTGAAGAGAAGGACCAGGGGAGACAGGATAGCAATGGTCCAATATTTGAGGGGCTGCAACAGAGAGGAGAAAGCGGGTCAATCTATTTTCAAAAGCACCTGAAGGCCAGACAAGGAATAACAGATAGAAACTGAACCTGGAAATAAGGAAAAACTTTCTGACAGAACAATCAACCAATGGAACAGAAGTTGCCCTCAGAAGTTGTGAGAGCTTCATCACTGGAGGCTTTCAAGAAGAGATTGGACTGCCATTTGTCAGAAATAGTGGAGGGTCACCTGCTTGGGCGGGGGGTTGGACTAGATGACCTACAAGGTCCCTTCCAACTCTGATTATCTGTTGTCTGTTAAGTCAAGGACTGCTCATATAATATTGTTGGGGGCTTCCTGTATTTTTAAAAAAGCGCCACTAGGTAGTGGTTTCTGCAGGAGATGGTTAAAGAAAACAGGACCTGGAAATTGAACGGTGAATTGGGAAGACGTAGGCCCCAATAGCTGAAAAAAAATCCGATTTACCTCGGCCCTCTGGGTCTACGTTCTGGAGGATGGGATTTCGCTCCATCGGGGACGCAGGAGTCTCTCCAAGCTCCATCAAATGTGGCTGTTTGGGGAACCAAAATGCCCTCCCAGCTAGAAAAAGGATAGAAAAAGTGGTTTTTAACAACACTGGCTATTAAACTATTCCGATCTGAAATTTGCTCTTCCTTTTCTGTTCAGAAGATAAACAGAGTCATTTCCATGCTAAAATATGGAATATTGTGTGATGACCCAGGCCGTGGCACAAAGGCAACATGGTCAGAGAAGCAATAAGAGTTCCTTTATTATCTCTCACTTTGCCCCCCAATATCCAGGATCGAGAGACTGTAGAATCTAGATCCTGGGTAGGGGTGTGTGTGTATGTGTGTGTGTGTATGGGGA
>BLBF01000092.1:25496-44662 GCA_015471245.1 Laticauda colubrina | reverse complement strand
CTGGTCCTGCTCGTTCTGCTCGTGCTCCTGGTCTTGCTGGTCCTGCTGCTGGTGCTTACTCTGCTGCTGCTCATCCTGGTCTTGCTGCTGCTGCTGCTGCTGCTGCTGCTGATTCTGATTCTGATTCTGATTCTGATCCTGCTGGTGATTCTGCTGCTGCTGCTGCTGCTGCTGAAGATGCTGATTATGATCCTGCTGGTGATGTTTCTGATGATGATTCTGCTGCTGCTGCTGCTGTTGGTGTGGAGGAGCAGACCCTACAACCTCGAAGTCCCTCTGATGAGGGCCCATATGGCCCTGCCAGAGGGAGGAAGAGGCAGACGCGTGATAGGGAGAGGAGGCAATACTATATTGAGGAGGCGCACGAGGATGAGGTGCTGGAGTGGCTGAGAGAGAAGGACTATCTGTGGCGGAAGGGACACCGGCTGTACAGGGACACCAAAAGGAAGCAGGCTGCTTGGAGAGAGAATGCGGAGAGTCTGGGCTACACTTCTGAGGTGCTACTCGGCTGGTGGAAACATATGCACACCTGGTACGGGAAGCTGCACCGCAAAAAATCTGGCCAGGCCGCCGTCAAGCTGACAGACAGAGAGAACTACGTCATGGCCAGGTGCAGCTTCCTGGAGGGTGAGATCCGCCACCGAGCAGCACCAGGAGCCCATCTGTCTACCCTCTCTCTCAGGCAGCCTACTGCGACCCAGTCCTCTTCCAGCCGAGAGTCAGTCCCTGTCTCCAGGCAGGTTTCGGTGGAGCGTTCCATGGCGGAGAACCCCCTGGCAGGTGTTGAAATCTTGGTGGAGAGCGAGGAGGAATCCCTGGTGCAGTGGGAGAAAGGAAACATCGAGTCCACTGCTGCCCAAGTCCCATCCACCCACACCGCCACCTCCACAGGAAGGCAGAGAGCCAGACCGCAGGAGGGTGAGAGCCACAAGGTCCTGGTGGAGATCAGGGACACCATCCGCACCAGCATGGGTCTCCTCTCTCAGCTAATCCCCATGGAATCCTCCTGCTCCAACCGCAAGCCCTTCCTCATTTATTTAAACCAGACCCTGAAGGAGATGCCGGATGCCCAGTACCAGCTGGTGAAGGAGAGGATCTGCATGCTGCTTAACAAGCCTCCAGACCCAGAGGCACCTGCTTCCACCCAGGCCAGGTCTGCTCCTCCACCCCAGGTGATGTCCCTCCCATACCAAGGCTTCCAACAGCCCCTCACCTACCAGGGCTACAGCTACCCGGAGGTCCAGCAGCACAGGCAGCAGCCCTTCCCAGGCCAGGCGCAGAGTCATCGGGCGGCACCATTGCCAGCTGCTCCACTGATGCCACCGATGCCACCCACACCAATGATGCCACCGACGACATCGATGCCAGCCACGCCACTCCTCAGCTCGCTGCACAGCAGGCAGTCCCACTACACTACTCCTTCCTCCATCCCACAGCCAAGCCCGGCCTCAGTAAATCTGTCCTCGGTACTGAGGCTGACACCCCATGGCATGGAGGAAGGACCTCTCAGCATCGCGGGGATGAGCCAGCTGTCGGACACCTTTCTGAACACACCGTCCCCTGTTGTCCTCTCGGGGCCAGGTACTCCATCAGCACCTCAGACCAGCACTGCAGCAGCACCCACCTCCAGAGCACCTGCACCCTAAAAATTAGACTGGGCACACACCTCCGAGTGACCGAGCGGAGTACCAGAGACTGGCTGCCTGTATATTTGTGGACTTTATTTGGACACTTTACTTGGTTCATGTTTACTTTTCAGGTTATTAATAAAGTTTATCTTTGTTTCACATGCTTGCTTCATTATTTTTTTTCTATAAAGTATGGGTGGAAACTTGTAGAAATGGTTTAGCCTTTGCATGCTTGTGGGAGCAAGGATAGCTGTGGGATGGGCAGGGATACCTTTGGGATGGGTTAAGATACCTATGGGATGAGCAGGGATAACTTTGGATTAAGATAGCTGTGGGATGGGCAGGGATACCTTTGGGATGGGTTAAGATAGCTGTGGGATGGGCAGGGATACCTTTAGGATAGGTTAAGATAGCTGTGGGATGGGCAGGGATACCTTTGGGTTAAGATAGCTGTGGGATTGGCAGGGATACCTTTGGGATGGGTTAAGATAGCTGTGGGATGGGCAGGGATACCTTTAGGATAGGTTAAGATAGCTGTGGGATGGGCAGGGATACCTTTGGGTTAAGATAGCTGTGGGATGGGCAGGGATACCTTTGAGTTAAAATAGCTGTGGGATTGGCAGGGACACCTTTGGGATGGGTTAAGATAGCTGAGGGATGGGCAGGGATAACTTTGGGTTAAGATAGCTGTGGGATGGGCAGGGATAACTTTGGGATGGGTTAAGATAGCTGAGGGATAGATAGATCTCCAGTGCAAGCATACTGGGACTGTATGGTCCACCCTCCCAGGTGCCACCCCTATGGCCCTTATCAATTACAATGTAAGCATTGATCCACACATGTCAACATAAACACAACTCTTTATTAAACGCCCTGTTCATTGTAGGCCAACCAAACATACATGGCCCATTCTCATCCGTGTGATGAGACAGGCTGAAGGAAGCATCTGCCATTAAGCATCTACCATCCTGTCTTGCCACTCCACCACTCCAGCTGGGGAGTTGCACCAGTCTTTCAGAAGGTTGCGCTGCTTCTTCGCCTCACGTGAGGCTCTGTTGGGCCCTTGCACATCCTCAGTGTCGGTCAGATTTCACCCTTGCCTCCATTCCCCAGGCTCCATGTCCCCATTGCCTTGCTGGAGGTCCACGAACCTGTTCTGCAAGACTGGGTAGCGGGTGCGCATCAGATTGTGCAGGATGCAGCAAACTTCCATGATCCCCCACATGCTCTGTGGGCGATGTTGCATGTTGGTGAGAAGTACCTGGAACCTGTCGGCCAGGATGCCAAAGGCGTTCTCCACCACCCGCCTTGCCTTGGACAGCCTGTAGTTGAAGATCCTCTCTTCATGGGTGAGGTATTTGGAGGTGTAGGGCTTCATGAGGTAGGTTGTGAGGGAGAAGGTGTCATCCCCCACGATGAAGTAGGGCACATCTTGTGTGTCGTTGGACAGGGGTTCTGGATCTGGGAAGCCCACCATGAGGTTGCTTTCCAGCCCCTCCTTGAGGTGACTGTCGTTGTATACCTGGGCATTGGAAGATGACCCGTTGCCTGAAACATCGATGAACATGAACTTGTAGTCAGCATCGACCATGGCGAAGAGGATGATGCTGAAGAACCCTTTGTAGTTGAAATAAGTGGACCCCGAGTTGGCTGGAACCTTGCAGGCCACATGCTTGCCATCGATGGCTCCAACGGTGTGGGGAAAGTTCCACTTCTGATACCACTGCTCTGCAACTTCCTTCCACCCTTCTTCAGTGGAGGGGCACTGGAGGAGCTCCTCCTTGTATTCTTCGATGATGGCCTGCACCACTTCTCTGACCACAAAGCTGATGGTGCTGGGTGGCACCCTCCAGCCATACTGCATGCTCCTGTAGGGGGTCCCTGAGGCCAGGTGGCGCAGAGTGAGTGCCACCCTGAGCCCAGGTTCCAGGCTGGGCAGGAAGTTAGTTTTTGTCTTGCTCAACCTGGGTGTCAGGCGCTGCAGAAGTTCATCAAACATGGCTGGAGGTATATTCATGAAGTTCTGGAACGCACGAGTGTCTTTGCTCCTGAGCTCCACCATCAGCTTGTCGTACAGTTGGTACTGTGCTCTTCTGGCTAACCATCTTTGGACCCAGACTTTTTTTGGGTGCCTCCTTTTCTTGCCATAGTAGAGTTCACAGAGACTGTTGATGGTTTCGCAATGATGCAGAAGGATGTTGGCTGCCAAAAGGATTTTGTCGCAATCCATGGTGGAGATGACTGGCTGCTGTGGAAGAGGAAGAGGAAGAGGCAGATGAAGGCTGCAGAGGTCTGCGCTGCTGGGCTGCTGGGCTGAAAGTGCGAAGCAGGTGAGTTGCTCCCCCTTTTTATAGGCAGTATAGGTGTCCCTTTGCATCCTCTAGGCATCCTCTAGACATCCTCTAGGCATCCTCTAGGCATCCTCTATGCATCCTTAATATCCGATATAGGTCCCCTCTGCGAATGTTTTTTCCGTTTTAAACGCTTTGTTTCCATGATGCATCCGTTCTGCATCCGTTCTGCATCTGTTGCGCGTCCATTCTGCTTCCTCCCTGCGTCCGGGCGGATAGAGTTGCGCGGATGCGCAGCGGATGCCTAGCGGATATAGCGGATGCGTAACGGATGCGTAATGGATGCCTAGCGGATGCGTAGCGGATGCAGAACGGACGAATTTGATACATTTTCCACGCAAAAGTTTTGAGCAGCTCAAAACTTTCTGAGCGGATGAAACATCCATAAACGGATGCTGGACGGATAGAGAGGAAGCAAAACGGAGGCAGTGAGTACATCGCGTTTTAGAATGGATGGCAAGGTTTTTTTTCCATTTTGCTTCCTCTTTGCATCCGTTTTTGCAGTGTGACAGGGCCTTAAGGAGAAATTCCCTGACAGTCATAACAATTGATCAGTGGAACAACTTGTGAATGCTCTAACACTGGAAGTTTTTAAGCCCATGTCACACTGCACCAACAGATGCAAAGAGGATGTAAAACAGACAAAAAAGCTTGCCATCCGTTGGAAAACGTGATGCATCCGTTGTGTACTCACTGAATACGTCTTTCATACGCTCTATCCATCAAACATCCGTTTTCTGCTATTTCATCTGCTCAAAAAATTTTGAGCTGCACAAAACTTTTTGAGCGGATGAACTTTCCCCCGTGTATGATCTACATCCGCCACACATACAGGCAACAAACGTTCTACGTCCGTTGTCATCCATTACAGGTCCGATGTATCCTCTCGGCATCCTCTGGCCATCCACACAACTCACATCCGCTCCAGCGGAAAGAGGGAGGAAGCGAAAGGTACGTGGAACGTTAGTAGCATTAGTAGCATGGACAAAGAAAGGATGAAAGCAGATGCAGCTCAGATATAAAGCATTAAAACGGACAAAACGTTCGTATATGGGATGTACCTCGGATATTTAGGATGTCTGGAAGATGTCTAGAATATGTGGAAAGACACCTAGCGGAAACTGATATTTCCTATAAAAACGGGGAGGAAATCACTTGGATCTCACTATCAGTCCAGCAGCCGTGGTGTGCAGACCTCTTCAGCCTTGCTTTTGCTCTTCCACATCATCCATTGATCTCCACCATGGATCATCGCACCCTGCTTTTGGTAGCTGCCATCATTCAACACCAGAACCAAGCCCTCTTCAGACTGTTTCATCTTTTCTACGCAAGGACAAGGAGACGTCCAAGAGCTGTCTGGGTCCAAAGATGGATCAGGAGAAGAGTGGAGTTTGGACTCTATGACAAGCTGATGGGGGAGCTGAGGAATGAAGACCCTCGTGCATTCCAGCACTTCATGAGGATGCCACCAGCCATGTTTGACGAAGTTGTGGAGCGTCTGAGATCCAGGTTGACAAAGCTGAGCACCAACTTCCATCCCAGGCTGGACCCTGGACTGAAGGTGGCACAGACTCTGCACCACCTGGCCTCTGGGACCACATACAGAAAAATGCAGTATGCATGGAGGGTGCCACACAATACCATCAGCATTGTGGTCAGAGAAGTGGTGCAGGCCATCATCGAAGAATACGTGGAGGAGCTCCTCCAGTGTCCCACCACTGAAGAAGGCTGGAGGAAAGTTGCAGAGCAGTGGTATCAGAGGTGGAACTTTCCCCACACCGTTGGAGCCATAGATGGGAAGCACGTGGCCTGCAAAGCTCCAGCCAACTCGGGGTCCAATTATTTCAACTACAAGGGCTTCTTCAGCATCATCCTCTTTGCCATGGTTGATGCGACCACAGGTTCATGGACATCGATGCTTCAGGAAATGGGTCAGCT
The DNA here is from genome assembly GCA_015471245.1 of Laticauda colubrina. Classification (NCBI taxonomy): domain Eukaryota; kingdom Metazoa; phylum Chordata; class Lepidosauria; order Squamata; family Elapidae; genus Laticauda; species Laticauda colubrina. The sequence continues at coordinate 38,745 of BLBF01000092.1, read as the reverse complement.
TCAGATGCCCAGATATACAATGCCAGTGACCTCAAGGGTGGACTGGAACGCAACCTCATCTTGGGTTTCCCAGATCCAGACCCCCAACCCAACGACACACAAGATGTGCCCTACTTCATTGTGGGTGATGACGCCTTCTCCCTCAGAACCTACCTCATGAAGCCCTACACTTCCAGATACCTCACCCCTGAAGAGAGGATCTTCAACTACAGGCTGTCCAGGGCAAGACGGGTGGTGGAGAACGCCTTTGGCATCCTGGCCAACAGGTTCCAGGTACTTCTCACCACCATGCAGCATCACCCAGGGACTGTGAGGAGCATCGTGGAAGTTTGCTGCATCCTGCATAATCTCATGTGCACCCGCTACCCAATGTTGCAGAACAGGCTTGTGGACCACCAGCAAGGCAATGGGGACATGGAGCCTGGGGAATGGAGGCAAGGACAAAACCTGACAGACACTGTGGATGTGCAAGGCCCCAACAGAGCTTCACATGAAGGGAAGAAGCAGTGCAACCTCCTGAAACACTGGTGCAACTCCCCAGCTGGAGCTGTGGAGTGGCAAGACAGGATGGTAGATGCTTAATGGATGCTTCCTTCAGCATGTCTCATCACACTGATGAGATTGGGCCATGTATGTTGAGTGGCCTTACAATGAATAGGGCATTAATAAAGAGTTTTGTTTATGTTGAAATGTGTTGATCAATGATTAAATTGTTATTGATAATAAAGGGCCATATGTGTGGCAGCTGGGAGGGTGGACCATACAGTCCCACTATGCTTGCACTGGAGGTTTATCTATCCCACAGCTATCCTTACCCATCCCACAACTATCCTTATCCCACAGCTATCCATCCCACAGCTATCCTTACCAATCCCACAAGCATGCAAAGGCTTAACCCTTTTTTCAAAGTTTTTCCCAACACTTTATTAAGTAAAAAAAAATGAACCAAGTGTGTGAAGCAAAGATAACCTTTGTTAATAACAAACTGTATGAGTTTATTAAAAAGCAAAATGACCCAAGTAAAGTGTCTTAAGCAAAGATAAAGTGATCAGGTAACAACTCAGTCTCTGGCACTCTTCTTAGTCACTCTGAGGCATGCCCATGGTCTCAGATGTAAAGGGGCCAAGGACTGTGGAGGTGGCTGTTGCTGGAGTGCTGGTCTGAGGCACCATTGGAGTGCCTGGCCCCGAGAGTACAACAGGAGATGGTGCGTGCAGGAAGCTCTCAGAGAGCTGACTCAGTCCCATGAAGTTGAGAGGCCCTTCCTCCAGTACCTGGGATGTGAGGCCCAAGACTGATGACAGATGTTCTGAGGAATGGCTTGGCTGTGGGGTGGAGGAAGGAGGAGTGTAGTGGGGCTGTCTGGTCTGCAGCTGGGCGAGGTGAGGTGTCTGTGGCATCTGTGGCATCCGAGGAACCTGGGTGTGGACTGGGAAGGGCTGCCTCTGCTGTGGAAAGTCCTGGTAGTGGTAGGCTTGGTAGGCGAGGGGCTGCTGAAATCCATGGAAGGGCTGTGACATCGCCTGGGGTGGAGGAGCAGACCTGGAGTGGGTAGGAGCAGGTTCAGCTGGGCCTGGATGGTGGTGCAGAAGTGCTATGATCCTCTCCTTCATCGCCTGGTACTGGGCCTCGGGCATGTCCATGAGGGTCTGGCTCACGTACGTGATGAAGGGCTTGCGGTTGGAGGATGGTATGTCGAAGTGGACCATCTGGGAGAGGAGATCTGTGCTGGCTTTGATTGTGTCCCTGATCTCCAAGAGGACAGTGTGGCTCTGTCCCTCCGGTCTGCCTCTCTGCCTGCTTTCTGTGGAGGTGGAGCTGGGGGTGGGGGTGGCTTGGTCTTTGGTGGCTGCTTCTTCTTGCTCCATCTGAGACAGGGGATCCTCCACGTCCTCCGGCATGGGGAGTGAAGCTGTCGGGGTGGGGTCTCTGTCATGGGGCCCTCCAAAGACACCTGCCTGGACACTGTAGCTGTCTCCTGGATGGAAGAGGAGTGGCTCTCTCTGGGCTGTCTGAGGGAGAGGGTTAACAGAGGGGCTCCTCCTCGATGGTAGATCTCACCCTCTGGGAAGCTGCACTTGGCCATGACATAGGTCTCCCTGTCAGTGAGCTTGACAGCAGCCTGCCCAGATTTCTTCAGGTGCAGCTTGCCATACCAGATGTGTATGTGCTTCCACCATCCAAGGAGTACATCTGAAGTGTAGCCCAGGCTCTCCGCCTTCTCTCTCCACGCTGCCTGCTTCTGCTTGGTGTCGCGATAGAGCCTGTGGCCCTTCCTCCACAGGTACTTGTTCTCCCTCAGCCATTCCAGCACCTCCTCCTCATGGTCTTCGGAAATGGAGTACTGTTTCCTCTCTCCCTTCTCCTTGCCTTGCTTCTTCCTCCCTCTGGCAGGGGCTTCAGGGCCTTCAGCAGCAGGGCTTTGAGGGCCTTGGGGCTGGTCCACCACAGCAGTAGCACCAGCAGCAGCAGGAGAAGCACCAGCAGCAGCAGGAGAAGCACCAGCAGTAGCAGGAGTAGCACCAGCAGCAGCAGGAGAAGCACCACCAGCAGCAGGAGAAGCACCACCAGCAGCAGGAGAAGCACCACCAGCATCAGCAGCACCAGCAGGAGAAGCACCAGCAGCACCAGTAGGAGAAGCACCAGCAGCAGAAACACCAGGAGCACCACCACCAGCAGCAGAAGCACCAGCAGCTTCAGAGTCAGCGCCAGGGGGTGGGATGGTGGTTCTGTCCTTCTTGCTAGGGCTGGCAGGGTAGGCACAGGCTTCCTCTTCTTCCCCATGGTGTTCTCTCAAGATGTCTCTGGCAGCAGGTCTGTCCTCTGAATGCTGACTGCTTGCGACCTGCCTCCTTTTATATCCATGGAGGTTACGTAATTCATCCTCCCCCGCATGCGCAGTGAACACTTTGCATCTGCTACGCATCCCTATGCATCCTCTAGGTGTCCGTGATGCATCCGTGTCATCCGTGTCCGCTTCGCTGTTCTCCCCCGGAAGCCCTGCGGATGTGTCATCCGCTTCCATCCGCTTCCATCCACTAGGCTTCCTACGAACATCCACTTTACATCCCCGCTACATCCTCCCCACATTCGTTCCTTTCCGTTGTTGTCTGTTCTGTTTATGCAAATTTGGGGCACTTTTGAGAGCGGATAACAACGGATGGAAAATTTGCTCGTCTGCTGTGTCCTTTTTAACATACGTTTTGCATCCTTCGGCCAGTGTGACCTAGCCTTTAAAAAGATGTTGGATTTGTCTGAAGTGGTGTAGGATTTCCTGCCTAAGCAGGGGGTTGAACTAGAAGACCTCCAAGGTCCCTTCCAATTCTGTTGTTCTATTCCAAGGGTCTTTCATCTTGACAGTTTTAAGACTTGTGGACTTCAACTCCCAGAATTCCTCCTCCCAGTCATATTAGCTCAGTAATTCTGGGAGTTGAAGTCCACAAGTTTTAAAGCTTTCAGGTTTGAACACCTTTGTCTATTCTTAGAGATTTAGGCTTAGAATAACTTTATTGTCACTTTGAATTCCTCCCTGTTAGGAAATTTCCTCTCAAGTCGCTGGATTGTTACTTTTGACAAAAAAATTCTCGTGGCGTCCTTTGACAGAAAAATTCTCCTGGCTGTTGGTTTGCTCATAAGCTGCTGAATAATAACACAGGTCATCTTGGACTTCCAAGAATTCATTTAGTGACCATTCCAAGTTAGTATGGCACAGAGAGCAGTGACTTTTCACCATTTTTTCCACGGTGAATGACTTTTGCAGCATCCTCTGAATTGTGCGATCAAAATTCAGATGCTTGGCAACAGGTTCATATTTATGACTGTTGCTGTGCCCCAAGGTCATGCGATCCCCTTTTGTGACCATCTTGACATGCAAAGCCAATGGGGAAGCCAGATTCGCTTAACAACCGGGTTACTAACTTATTGACTGCACTCCTGATATAGGAGTCTATGGAGAGTCATCTAGGTCAGTGGCTGCCTACATGGCCCGCAGGAACCCTCCCCATCCACTCATTCCTTATCTGGCAAACTTGCCTGTTAAGTTGTTATTTTTCCTTTTTCCCGACTATCAGCTGTTCTGCTGTGCTGGAAGATTTAGATTAGTTAGAAAGCAGGAAATTGTTGGATTTTAAGCAGAGACGAACCTCCCTTAGGACTGAAGCAATGTAGACTCAGCTAGCTGATGGCAGAAACACAGATCTCTAAATGAATCTGTGATTCTCTGAGCAACTAAAACTGCCTGCCTGCTTTGCCTGATTTTGGGTAAAAGTTTCTCTCTCTCTCTCTCTCTCTCTCTCTCTCTCTCTCTCTCTCTCTCTCTCTCTCTCTCCCTCCCCCCCCCCTCCCCCCCCCCCCTCTCTCTCTTTTATAAAAAATCCAATGTTTATGTACAAGGTGTGTTGTGAGCTAATTTTGTGAATTTGCTAGCAAATTTTATTTGACAGACTCAGGCAGCAGATTGCAGAATGGTAGATGCCTGAGTGAATCTGTGATTCTAGAAGCAATTCAACCTGCCTGCCTGCTCTGCCTGATTTTGGGTAAAAGTTACTTTTTTTTAATAAAAAAAATTCAATATTTATATAAATATTTATAATATTTACATACAAGCCATGCCCAGCCAGTCACATGACCACCAAACTACACCCACAAATTAGGCCACACCCACAGAACCGGTTGTTAAGAAATTTGAATCCCACTCCTGCCTCTGTGTGTGTGTCTGTGTGGGAGAGAGAGAGAGACAGAGAGAGAGAGAGATGTTCGATCAGATCTCTCTCTCTCTCTCTCTCTCTCTCCCACCAACGTCAGCAAGCCACCACCAGTCAAAATTCATATTAGTGGTCCCTGGGATTTAAAATTATGAGTTTGGTAGTCCCTGAGGTCCAAAAGGTTAGCAACCCCTGATCTAGGTCATGGTTGTCACAAAGGTGCTTTTTTTTTTTTCCAAGAGGCAACTGGACTTTCTGGTTTTTCTTTGAAGACATTCTGACCAAGGCTTCTGAGACCGTAATTATGCACACATTTATTTTAAAAATAAGCCTTTTTTTATTGCAACGCTGGGAATTATTTTCATTCCCAGCCGTTAATGAATCTCAAACAGTCCCTTGAGATAAGCACCCACCTTTTGTTCCTGTGAAGCACTGCCAATAACAGAAGTGTCAAGTGAACTAGAAAAAAACCCAACCAAGGTACAAAGAGTTTCAAGAACGAGTCTGAACCAAATGAACAACTTTGCTTCCTGCAAAGGTTTTGTCATCTTTGCCTGTCCTTTATCCCTTATGGAAGGGGCAATCACCTCCCAGCCTTATTCCTGAGTCGTCCCATTTGTTTCAGGCTCTCACCTTCTAGCAGCTCTGTGCACACGTGCACTGGAAATAGGCTCCCCTTGTTCCTCTGCCTCACTGCTGCCAAACTCCGAAGGCTCCAGAGGCACTACCCCACTCCCAAATGGTCCTGGCCCCACCTCTGTAATGGACACAGGACCCTCATCTGAGTCTTCTCCAGACTCCCTGACTGATCCCCTTTCTTTCCTGCTGTCTGATTCCACTGCCGTCTCCACAGGCTGCCAGCAAACCACAGCATCCAAGAAGCTCTCCAGTTAGAATTTTGTGGGGCAGAAACTTTGGTCACCTAATTACTATCTTTGAAAACGATGTACGGAATGCACTTTCAATTTTGCAAGCTGCTGAATTGCTCCCCACTCCCTTTCTTGGCAACTCTAAAAAAAACCCATAGAAATATTTTATGAATTGACACTGAGGTCAATTTGTCATGGGACAAGAGTTACACTAAAATCAAAGAAATTATGGAATGGCATCATTAAAGAAAGGATGCCAAAGGAGGGGCAAAATGAAATGTGAATGACAAAATTTTTTTAAAAATATTTTTTTGAAAAATTATTTTAAATAATTAAATTGAATCTTTCAATTGTCCTGCAGTGAGCTGTCCCATGGTGATGTGGCCATGGTGAGTCATCTCGCGGCAAACTGGCCATAGTGAATGGACCATGGCGAATCGGTTGTGGTGAGTTGGTGGCTCTGGCAGTTACCCCAATTAAATCATGAGTCTCGAGCCAAACTGCCAAAACTTCCAAATGATTTATTGGGATTTAACATCTCTGGCATTGCCTGGGTGTAGCCAACTCGGAGACACATCATTCATTGTCACCCTTGACCCTGGTTTCCCCCCCACCCCCCTGGGTGTATCATAATTCATATTCTCCAATGGGACATATCCATAACCAAGAGTCATCAATCATACTCTCCAGTTAGAATTTTGCGGGGCAGAAACTTCAGTCACCTAGTTACTATCTTTGAAAACATGTATGGAATGCAGTTTTGATTTGCAAGCTGCTGCACTGCTCCCCCCAGCTGTTTCTGTTGGCAACTCTAAAAAGATCATAAAAATATTTTATGAGTTGACACCCTGCACTTACCTGCAACCAAAATGGGCCATGTGGGGATTCCTGGGAGGGGAGGGGCATGGTGTGTAGGGCCAGCCAGGAGTGGGATTTGGGGGTTCTCCAAACTGTGCAGAATCTTAGCTAGGGGCTCTCTTGAACCCCTGCAAACCCCAGCAGCCCACCTCTGTAATTATTTCCATTTTCACAAGGAAGGAAAAAAATATCCCTCCTTCAATATAGAATAACTGCTCTTAAAACTGGGAATAGCCAGACAGGAGAACCTGAAAACTATTGATCACTAGAATCAATAGAATCAGTTCTCATTATATTTACTGTGGATTGGTCACCCATATAGCAAGAGCACTTAGACTTATATACCACTTTACAACTCTCTCTAAGTGGTTTACAGAGCCAACCTATTTCCCCCAAACAATTTGGTGGTCATTTTACTGGCCTTGTAAGGATGGAAGGCTGAGTCAACCTTGAGCCTGGTGAGAGTCCTCCACTCTTTTGTTCACAACAGAATACCTTATACCATCAGACTTGAAATTTTGGGCTTAGACAACTTAGAACTATGCCGCCTTCGGTCTGATTGTAGCATAGTGCATTATATTATCTGCTACAAAGTCCTTCCTGTCAATGACTACTTCAGCTTCAACCCCAATAATACATGAGCATACAATAGATACAAATTTAAGGTAAACTGTTCCAAACTCGATTGCAGGAAATACGATTTCAGCAACAGAATGATCAATGCCTGGAATGCACTACCTGACTCTGGTTTCTTCCCAAAAGTCCAAAAACTTTAATCTTAGGCTGTCTACTGTTGACCTCACCCATTCCTAAGAGGTCTGTAAGGGGCGCGCATAAGTGCACCAATGTGTCCTAATGTCCCCTTTTATTTGTACCCATTTCATGTAGTCATAATCATGTTCTAATTATATCTATTATTCTAATACATGCTTGATAAATCAATGAATAAATGAATAGAATTGCTGAACTGCTGGCAGCCGGCAGTCAGCAGAAATGCCCTGCAGTACTGCATTCCAACCACTATGGCACCGCAGCTATATCAAATATATATATATATATATATATATAGATATATATATATATATATATATATATATATATATATATATATATATAAGAAAAAAAAGAAAAAAGGTAGGTGGTTGCAGTCAAAAAAAGGACCAACCATCAATATAACCCTTGACTTATTTGACAATATAGCCGAAGTCCAGCACAAACAGAGACCAACTACATCCAGAACAATGTGTGACTACTTACACACCTGCTACTACTCATTCTAGACACTGGTTTTGCACCAAGACAACTTCTTACAGAAGTTTGGAGTCTAAGTCCCCTGTCTCACTCAGCGGCTCATCTCCAAAGGTTTGGAGCCTCATCTGTGACTTCTCTCCCCATGGGCCATTATCCAGATTACAGTGATTTCATTGTTGCCTTGGTGCTAATTCTCTAGAAACCTTTCAGAAGATTTGACACAGACATCTCAATGATAGGTTTTCACTTTGATTTCACACAAAAGCCTTATGGACTGGTGTCATGACATTGGAATTCTGAAGATGCAAAAGTGGATCTAGGGAGAAAGAAAGGGGCAGACAGGGAAGGTTCTCCTCACTTCTAATAAGGTTCAGAAATGAATCTTTGTCTGGATTCTTTGTGAAATAAAAAAAGCTTTCTCCCAACTCTTTTTCTCACTGTTTGTATAATTCATATACAAGGTTGGAGACTTGATCAGAAACAGCTTATGTTGGTGTTCTTTCTGCTACTTCTTTTATGGGCTGAGGGGGTTGGGGGGTTGCTGAAAGCCAAATGCCCCCTGACTCTGGAGATGGATGAGGTGGCCCCCCAAAATCGTCACAAGCCAGGAGAACTTTCCATTGGTGGCATCATCTCTGCAACACTGACATTATTCCAAATAATAAGTTTTGAAAAATATCCTTTGACTCAGTTATCAGCATAAGTCTATCTTCTAGCACTGGATTAGAGCAACCTTCTTTCCCAGCTTATTTTAACAGTTGCAATATGTCATTTCTTCTTTTGGGATCTATTATAGACCCCTCAGATGATAAGCCTCTTTTGAAATCTGGTGTTTTCTTGAAAATTTTCTTTTCTTCTTGAATTTGAAGAACAAACGGCCACTTTCATTGGATATCCTCTAAGCAGTAATAAGCTATGAATAGAGATGAGAGAGTGGATATTCCCTTCTACATATCCGTTACCCCATAAAGAAGACAACATGGACCCCAAAATAAAGGAATTCTATATTTTCTTTTCTACCTTTTGTTTCTGGTTTTTATGTTCATTGATAATATTAAAAAAATCCCAGATTGGTATTTATTATTCTGTTCCCAGGTCTAATATTCCTGTTTTAAACTGATGCTATATACTCTAATCTTATAAAAATTGAAATGTGGATTCAGACTCCAGTCAAAGACTTTTCACATCAAAATTCAAATATATATTGGAATCAATATTTTATTGGCTTTGCCAAGTGTTACAGCTCCTCATTATCTGTGTAGATTTTTGCCTGAGTGTGCACTTCATGATTTTATATTTAATATAAAGTCAAGAAATCCAAATATTAAATATTGGAAAACATTACTAGAGAGAAAAATTTATATAAGTGAATCTGAAATCTTACACCAATTCCAAGGATATTGACAACATCAAGAATGCGAAAGCTAATAATAAATAGATTCCCTTATACTTAAAATTGCATTGAATATCCTAAAATGAAATGAAATATATATTGAATGAATCCCAGAGTTTTATTAAAATATGTCAGATATCTAGACAAATGTCTTAGCTTTCTTAGGAGAGATAGAACAACCATCCACATATCTCATCAAATGCTCCACATCTTTTCAGCAGTCAGACTCCCGATTTGTGTTATGAACTATAATCAAATTTATTTTATTAATCTAGTTTACAGTTTTTTAAATTATTTGTAGGTTACATTTTTCTGCATTGCTCTAATCAGAAGAATTTCTTGGCAGATTAGATGTATTTTGATAAAAAATATTTTGATCACTGTATGCTTAATACATTATCCTTTCAGGGAAATGAAATCAAAATACTGGAAAATGCTATCCTTCCTTTTTGCTATTCAGGAGATCAACCAGGATTCCAGTCTCTTACCCAACATCACTCTGAGTTACAATATCTATGAAAATTATTTCCATCTAGAAAAGACTTCTGATGCTTTGCTGGATCTGCTTTCAGACGGGGAGGCCAATATTCCCAACTGCAGTTGTGGGAGGTAGAGAAACACAGTGGCTGTTCTTGAAGGGGCTGAGACTGGCTTCTCCATCCAGATATCATCCATGTTGGGCACCTATAAAATGCTACGGGTGAGTCTTTGCTGAGGAAACTAATTACAATTAATTAATTAATTAATTTTTATTTTATTTTATTTTGTCAAGCGATTATATGATAAAGGTGTAAGTATAAACATAGTTATGAATACATGAAATGGATACATATAAGAAAAAAAACCAGTAGGACAGGGATGGTAGCACGTTGGTGCACTTATGCATGCCCCCTATAGACCTCTTAGGAAAGGGGTGAGGTCAATAGTAGAAGTCTAAGGTTAAAGTTTTTGGGGTTTGGAGAAGAAACCACAGAGTCAAGTAGAGTATTCCAGACATTGACCACTCTGTTGCTGAAATCGTATTTCCTGCAATCAAGTTTGGTGCGGTTCACCTTGAGTTTCTATCTATTGTGTGATCTTGTATTGTTATGGTTGAAGCTGAAGTATTCATTTGCAGGTAGGACATTCCAATATATAATTTTATATACTAAGATCGGACTGAAGGCAGTGTAGTTCTAGATTATCTAGGTCTAAAATTTCAAGTCTATGGAATAAGGTTTTCTGCAACGAGTCGAGGAGTGCAGAACTCTTCTGTGAAATATTTCTGGACTTTCTGAACTGTATTAATATCAGATACGTAATGTGGGTTCCAGACTGATGAGCTGTATTCAAGTATTGGTCTAGCAAATGTTTTGTATGGTCTAGTTAGTAGTGTGATATTACCGTAGAAAAAGCTACGCAGGATTAGGTTAACAACTCTTAATGCCTTTTTGGCTATGTAGTTACAGTGGGCTCTAGAGTTAGATCATGAGAGATGAGTACTCCAAGGTTCTTTACAGAGCTTGGATCATCAACAAGGTCTTGACTATTCAGCTTGTATTTTATTTTCTGATTTTTTTTTTGCCAATATGTGAGACAGAGCATTTATTTGTTGAGATTTGAAGTTGCCATTTGTTTGACTATTCTGATACATAGTCGAGGTCTTTTTGAAGGGTAGCAGTATTGTCTGTGGTGTTGAAAAGCTTTACATCATCAGCGAAAAGAACGCAGTTGTTCTTAATATGATCACAGAGATCCTTCTTTGTGTTGTCCCCAATTTGGGTCCAAGCCTGGTAGTGAAGTCAATGATGGACCCCAGACATGAGGGGCAAGTTTTCTGATTGCTTTTTATTGGAGTACCCAATAAAAGGGCTCCTGGCCAAAATGCTAAGAACCAAGAATAAAGGATTAAGAAAGCTTTATACATTGTCACTATAGGGAAAGGCAGGATAAGGTGGGATTAATAAGAAACATAATCTAATAAACATATCAAACAATAATAATACAAAAATAATACAATTTGTTCTATTGGTCTCTATCATAGAATAGAATTCTTTATTGGCCAAGTGTGATTGGACACACAAGGAATTTGACTTGGTGCAAGTGCTCTCAGTGTTCATGAAAGAAAAGATACAATCATCAAGAATCAAGAATCATAAGGTACAACATTTAACAATAGTCATAGGGTACAATAAGCAATCAAATCATTCTTGGAAACAGTCAATAAAAATTAGGATACAAGCAACAAGTTACAGTCATACAGTCATAAGCGGAAGGAGATGGGTGAAAGGAAGGATGGGAGGATTAATAGCAATACTATTGCAGACTTAGTAAATAGTCTGACAGTGTTGAAGAAATTATTTGTTTGGCAGAATGTTGGCGTTTGGGAAAAAACTGTTCTTGTGTGTCTAGTTGTTGTTCTGGTGTGTAGTGCTCTATAGCGTTGTTTTGAGGGTAGGAGTTGAAACAGTTTATGTCCAGGACGCGAGGGGTCTGTAAATATTTTTAGCCTCTTTTTGACTCGTGCAGTATACAGGTCCTTGATGGAAGGTAGGTTGGAAGCAATTATTTTTTCTGCAGTTCTAATTACTCTCTGAAATCTGTGTCTGTTTTGTTGGGTTGCAGAACCAAACCAGACAGTTATAGAGGTGCAGATGACAGATGCAATAATTCCTCTGTGGAACTGGATCAGGAAGCAGCTCCTTGGGCAGTAAGAGCTTTCTGAGTTGGCACAGAAAGAACATTCTTTGTTGTGCTTTTTTGATGATGTTTTTGATGTTAGGTGTCCATTTTAGGTCATGTGATATAGTGGAACCTAGAAATGTGAAGGTCTCTACTGTTGAAATTGTGTTGTCTAGTATTGTAAGAGGTGGTAGTATGGGATGGTTTCTTCTAAAGCCTATCACCATTTATACAGTTTTGAGTGTGTTCAGTTCCAGATTGTTCCAGTCACATCATGAGGCAAGTTGTTCACACTCTTGTCTGTATGCAGATTTGTCATTGTCTTGAATTAGACCAGTCAGAGTTGTATCATCTGCAAACATCAGTGTTTTAACAGACGGATCATTTGAGGTGCAGTCATTGGTATATAGGGAGAAGAGAAGTGGAGAAAGCACACAGCCCTGGGGAGGGGGCTATGCTAATTACACAGGTATCAGATGTGACTTTGCCTAGCTTCACTGGCTGCTTCCTGTGTGTTAGGAAGCTTATGACCTATTTACAAGTGTGTTCAGGTACTGCTAGCTGGTTTAATTTAGTTAGAAGAATGTCTGGAATAATGGTATTGAATGCTAAACAAAGGATGATGGCTCTGATGATCCAAAAGAAGGGAAGGAGTAAAATAAACATATCTGCTCTCACTGTGGTCATGGTCCAGATTTGGAAATCTTTTCTGGGCTAAAATTTTTGTCAAGGAGTAAATGAGGAGGGAAGCAAAGCATAAAGGCTCTGTTACACTGGCCGACGGATGCAAAACGTTTGTAAAAAGGACACAGCGGATGAGCAAAATGTTCCATCCATTGTTATCCGCTCTCAAAAGTGCCCCGAATTTGCATAAACAAAGTGGACAATGCGGAAAGGAACGGACGGGGGGAGGACGTAGGGCGGATGGAAAGCGGATGCTCCATGGAAGCCTAGCGGATGGAAGCGGATGGGAGTGGATGGCACATCTGCAGGGCTTCCGGGGGAGCAGAGCAAAGCGGACATGCAGCGGATACAGCAGATGCAGAGTGGATGCCGAGCGGATGAAGCGGATGCAGAGCGGAAGCCTAGTGGAAGCCTAGTGGATGCCTAGCAGATGCACAGCATTCACTGCGCATGCGGGGAGGATACATTGCGTCAGCCCCGTGGATATAAAGGGAAGCAGCTTGCAAGCAGGTCACCATTCAGAGGAAAGACCTGCTTCCAGACACAGCTCTCCAGCCAGCCAGCCAGCCAACAACCCAACAACCATGGGGAAGAAAAGAAAGCCTCTGCCATCTGCTGCCAGCCCTGGCAAGAGGGACAGGGCCACCCTCCCACCCCCTGGCCCTGACTCTGCTTCTGCCGGGGCTTCTGCTGCTCGGGCTCGCTCTTCTGGTGCTGGTGCTTCTGCTGATGCTGCTTCTGGTGGTGGTGCTTCTGCTGATGCTGCTCCTGGTGCTGGTGCTTCTGCTGGTGCTTACTCTGCTGGCACTGCTTCTGGTGGTGGTGCTTCT
>BLBF01000092.1:0-25486 GCA_015471245.1 Laticauda colubrina | reverse complement strand
TGGTGCTTACTCTGCTGGTACTGCTCCTGATGCTGGTGCTTCTGCTGGTGCTTACTCTGCTGGCACTGCTCCTGGTCCTGCTGGTCCTGCTGGTGCTTACTCTGCTGGCGCTGCTCCTGGTGCTCCTGGTCCTGCTGGTGCTCCTGGTCCTACTGGTGCTCCTGGTCCTGCTGGTGCTCCTGGTCCTGCTGGTGCTCCTGGTCCTGCTGGTCCTGCTGGTTTTCCTGGTCCTGCTGGTGCTCCTGGTCCTGCTGCTGGTGCTGCTGGTGCTGCTGGTGCTGCTGGTGCTGCTGGTTCTGCTGGTTCTGCTGGTCCTGCTGGACCTGCTTTTGCTGCTACTGTTGTTGTTGCTGCTGCTGTTGGTGGTGGTGGTGTGGAGGAGCAGCCCCTACAACCTCGAAGCCCCTCTGATGAGGGCCCATATGGCCCTTCCAGAGGGAGGAAGAGGAAGACGCGTGAACGGGAGAGGAGGCAATACACCATAGAAGAGGAACATGAGGAGGAGGTGCTGGAATGGCTGAGGGAGAATGAATATCTTTGGAGGAAGGGGCACAGGCTCTATCGAGACACCAAAAGGAAGCAGGCTGCTTGGAGAGAGAAGGCGGAGAGCCTGGGATACACTTTGGAGGTGCTCCTCGGCTGGTGGAAGCACATGCACACCTGGTACGGGAAATCAAGAAATCTGGCCAGGCCACGGTCAAGCTGATGGACAGAGAGACCTACGTGATGGCCAGGTGCAGCTTCCTGAAGGATGAGATCCGCCACCGAGGAGCAGCCCCTCTGTCTACCCTCTCTCTCAGGCAGCCCACAGAGAGCCAGTCCTCTTCTGGCCAAGAGTCAGCTCCTGTGTCCAGGCAGGTGTCTGTGGAGCGTGCCACGACGGAGAACCCCCCAACAGTTGTAATACCCATGGTGGGGTGCGTGGAGGACCCCCTGATGCAGTGGGAGAAAGGAGACGGCACTTCCACCACATCCACCCCCAGCTCCACCTCCACAGAAAGGCAGAGAGGCAGACCAGAGGGGCAGAGCCACACTGTCCTGCTGGAGATAAGAGACACCATCAGAAGCAGCATAGATCTCCTCTCTCAGTTGGGACACACCGACGCCCCATCCTCCAACCGCAAGCCCTTTCTCACCTACGTCAACCAGACCCTCATGAACATGTCGGAACCACAGTACCAGGTGGTAAAGAACAGGATCACCGATCTTCTTCACAACCCACCAGACCAAGATGAACCTGCTCCCACCCAGTCCAGGCCTGCTCCTCCACCCCAGGTGATGTCACTGCCCTTCCAAGCCTTTCCACAGGCCCTCACCTACCAAGGCTATGGCTACCAGGAGGTCCAGCAGCACAGGTAGCCCTTCCAAGTCCAGGCACAGGTATATCGTACGCCACCGGTGTCACTGATGCTACCGATGCCAGCCATGCCACCGATGCTACCCATGCCACAGATGCCACCCACGCCACAGATGCCACCCACGCCTCACCTTGCTTAGCTGCAGACCAGACAGCCCCACAACACTGCTCCTTCCTCCACCCCACAGCCAAGCCCGGCCTCAGAACATCTGTCATTGGTATTGGGGCTGACACCCCATGTCCTGGAGGAAGGGGCTCTCAACATCATGGGGCTGAGGCAGCTCTCTGAGAGCTTCCTCCACACACCATCCCCTGTTGTCCTCTCGGGGCCAGGCACCCCAATGGCGCCTCAGACCAGCACTCCAGCAGCAGCCACCTCCACAGCACCTGGACCCTTCATCTCTGAGATGATGGGAATGCCTCAGACTGACTGAGAAGTGTGCCAGAGACTGGGTGGCTACCTGTTGACTTTATTTTTGCTTTGGACACTTGACTTGGGTCATTTTTCTTTTACAGTTTGTTATTAATAACAAACTTTGCTTCACACACTTGCTTCATTTATTTTTGTAAATAAAGTCTTGGTGGAAACTTTTAGAAATGGTTTAAGCCTTTCCATGCTTGTGGGATGGGTAAGGATAGCAGTGGGATGGGCAGGGATACCTTTGGGATGGGTAATAGCTGTGGGATGGGCAGGGATACCTTTGGAATGGGTAATAGCTGTGGGATGGGCAGGGATACCTTTGGAATGGGTAATAGCTGTGGGATAGATAAACCTCCAGTGCAAGCATGGTGGGACTGTATGGTCCACCCTCCCAGGTGCCACACCTATGGCCCTTTATTATCAATAATAATGTAATCATTCATCCACACATGTCAACATAAACACAACTCTTTATTAAATGCCCTGTTCATTGTAGGCCCACCCAACATACATGGCCCAATCTCATCAGTGTGATGAGACAGGCTGAAGGAAGCATCCATTAAGCATTTGCCATCTTGTCTTGCCACTCCACTGCTCCAGCTGGGGAGTTGCACCAGTGTCTCAGGAGGTTGTGCTGCTTCTTCCCTTCCCGTGAGGCTCTGTTGGGGCCTTGCACATCCTCAGTGTTTATCAGGTTTTGCCCTTGCCTCCATTCCTCAGGCTCCATGTCCCCATTGCCTTGTTGGAGGTCCACGAGCCTGTTCTGCAAGACTGGGTAGTGGGTGCGCATGAGATTGTGCAGGATGCAGCAAGCTTCCACGATCCTCCTCACGGTCTCTGGGCGATTGTGCATGTTGGTGAGAAGTACCACCCGCCTTGCCCTGGACAGCCTGTAGTTGAAGATCCTGTCTTCATGGGTGAGGCATCTGGAACTGTAGGGCTTCATGAGGTAGGTTCTGAGGGAGAAGGCATCATCCCCCACAATGAAGTAGGGCACATCTTGTGTGTCGTTGGCAGGGGGTCTGGATCTGGGAAGCCCATGATGAGGTTGCATTCCAGCCCCTCCTTGAGGTGACTGGCGTTGTATACCTGGGCATCTGAAGCTGACCCGTTGCCTGAAGCATCGATGTACATGAACTTGTAGTCAGCATCGACCATGGCAAAGAGGATGATGCTGAAGAAGCCCTTGTAGTTGAAATAAGTGGATCCTGCCTTGGCTGGAGCTTTGCAGGCCACGTGCTTGCCATCTATTGCTCCAACGGTGTGGGGGAAGTTCCACTTCTGATACCACTGTTCTGCAACTTTCTTCCAGCCTTCTTCAGTGGAGGGGCACTGGAGGAGCTCCTCCAGGTATTCTTCGATGATGGCCTGCACCACTTCTCTGACCACAATGCTGATGGTGTTGTGTGGCACCCTCCAGCCGTACTGTATGCTCCTGTAGGTGGTCCCTGAGGCCAGGTGGCACAGAGTCAGTGCCACCTTGAGCCCAGGGTCCAGGCTGGGCCGGAAGTTGGTGTTTGCCTTGGTCAACCTGGGTCTCAGCCGCTCCACAACTTCATCAAACATGGCTGGAGGCATCCTCATGAAGTTCTGGAATGCACGAGTGTCTTCATTCCTCAGCTCCACCATCAGCTTGTTGTACAGTCCATACTCTGCTCTTCTCCCGATCCATTGTGTCTGCACAACTACTTTATTTACAGCACCATCTGGGCTCTGCCACGGGCCTTACATGCAGCTGATTTGTCCAGATCCAGGAGGACAAAGATGAGAGGCAGTAAGAGCTTGGAAACTGCAAGGCTGAAGCCTTGGCAGGGATTTCTTTTCTGTGCCATGCATCTTTCCTGCCATCAAGAATCTCTTTTGTAATTGTAAAGTCTGGGTAGCTGTTCTGAAAAACATAATTTATTCTCAATAAAGAAGTCAATATGAACTTTCCATTACTCTTCCTTTTCTGTTCTCTTCATTCCTTTCTTTGGAACATATTCTTCTCCTAAATTTTCTAAATTTTCAAACAGAATGTTCTAGGGGTGGGAGACATGATAGATTTCTTACAATATCACAGGGATTGTCACAGAGAAGATCAAGTCAAGCTATTCTCCAATATTGGAATTATGGGGGAGCTTGCAAGTTTATTCTCATGAAGGCATGTAAGGTGAGCTGATGTTTTGGGGAGATGGCACTCTCACAAGTAACATGGCTCTATATCTTGGAAGGGTGAACGAGAGGGAATGTGCAGTAGGAATGTAACACCTTTGTGTAACAGAGCCAGAGGGGTAATGTGCCATGTCCCATTTTTTCTTCCATTCCAGCTTCACCCCTTCCTTGGAAACTCTGAGTTTTCTCATAAATCCATAGCTGGAGTGTCTCTCAATGAGAATGGAGTTCTGGCAGTGGACCCGGACATTGTCAACTGGCTGCTTCATAAAAGCACAGTTCACAGAATAATAATTGGAAGCCTAGAAAAACAAGGATCCCTGGATTTCAAGTTTATGTTGTATCCAAAGGATGTGGCAGAGATGGATAAGATGAACTAAGTGGGGGGAAAACCTTTATTTCAGTCTTGGTAAATCTCTTACCAATTGGATTGCTTTCTTGGGTCAGAGAGTGGCTTTGAATGTTTCCCAGAGAGGCAACAAATTATTTCATTAGAAATGAAGCTGTCTATGAGAAGTATATCTTTCACAATTTAAGAAAAAAATTCATAATTTTATCTGAAGGGATGTGTTCTGTATGGAACTTGGTAGGTTCCAAGTACTCCATTCTGATTGGCTGAAAAGGCCATTTATGGCCATTTGGAAGCCACCAAATGGTGGGAAGAATTAAATAACTTGCATTGGCCACAAGCCGGCAGGCTAGCCGCTATATAAAGGGCTGCCGTGGCTTAGGCTATGTTCCATTTCTTTACCTAGTGTTTTGAAATAAAGAGTTGTTGTTTGGAACTCGGTCTCCCGCGATTATTTCCAGACGGAACACTGGCGACACATTGGAGAGGCATGTGAGTTTCAAAACATGGATGAAGCAAGGAGAGACCATGTAGTCCTTGGCCTGAAAGACTCTACCCTTCAGAACAAACTACTCAGCAGGCCGAATATAACCGTGGCTGAGGCCATTGCTGAGGCAACTGTCATTGAAACAGTGAAAAAGTCAGCAGCCATCATGAGACAAATGAACGCAGTTCCTGACCTGCTGACCCGAACGAGGGAGAAGAAGGCAGAGGGAGGAAAGAAACAGCCCACAGTGACAACCCACCATGAGGAGGTTGAAACCCAGAGTGACACCGAAGACGACGAAGATGTCCATAGACTCTATTCAGATAGAAAATGGTGCAAAAAGAGGAAGAATCAGCGGGAATTTCAATGTGCGGGCTGCGGAGGCAATCACCCACGGTCTGAATGCAGGTTCCTTGATGCAATATGCTGGGCTTGTAATAAAAGGGGGCACATCGAACGGGTCTGCCACAACAAAAAGAGCTATAGTCCAAAAAGACGCAGCAGCACCCCACCCAGACACGACGACAGACAAGCCGGCAACCGATGGAACCAAAATAAAAGAACTGGTGACAGAGAAGAAACACATCAGACAGTCACCATCGATAATGCCAGGGCAGAAAGCAGAAATAAGGTTCAGATAGAGGTGAGCATCAAGGGGAGACCCTGTGAGATGGAGGTCAACTCAGGGTTGTCTTATCGATAGTATCCTGGAATACCATCCGGCGCCTAATTCCAAACATCAAGCAGAAAGAACTAAAGAAACAAAAACTTGTGCAAAAAGACTACCAGGGAAATTGAATCCCTGTAATTGGCCTTGGATATTTTTGGTTGAATTTAAACAACATGCCGAAATCTTGCCCCTAACTATCGTTGACTGTGACCACCCTAGCCTGCTAGGAATCAAATGGTTCGTGATGACTGGTATTGGGATGACTGGTATCAACCGCATCACTACTACCAACTGGGAGGAGAACCTACTCCATGAATTCCAAGATGTATTCGATGGGACTCTAGGCAAGTACCAGGGGACCCCAATCTCATTTAGCCTAAACCCCAAAATAGCCCCCATTCGCTTAAAGGCCAGACGCGTTCCATTCGTGCTCAAACCAAAAATTGACGAACAGCTGAATAAGTTGATAGCGCAAGGGGTTTTTGAACCAGTCGACCACTCCAAGTGGGAAACCCCTATTGTAACACCGGTAAAGCCAGATGGGTCAGTGCACATCTATGGGGACTATAAGGCAACCCTGAACCACGCACTTCAACAAAGCACATACCCAGTGCCAGTAGTGCAACATTTATTGCACTCACTGGGGGAGGAAAAATATTTGCAAAACTCAACCTAGCACAAGCTTATCAGCAACTACCCACTGATCTAATAACAGCAGAGGCACAAACAATTGTAATGCCTAGAAGGCATTCAAATGTAACCACCTCCAATTCAGTGTTAGTGTTGCCCCAGGCTTTTTCCAAAGCCTCATGGAATGCCGACTAAATAGAATTAAAGGTGTCGTCCCATACTTCGACGATGTACTGGTCTCAACAAAAAACACCAACCAGCTAGAGACCAGGCTAAGAGAAGTCATAACTCGCTTTAGAAAATCAGGCCTAAAAGTCAAGAAAGAAATGTGAACTGGCCACTAACCGGGTCGAATTATTGGGCTATTTAATCGATAAGAATGGCATTCACCCAACTGAAAAGAAGATAAGGCTATCAAAGACGCTCCCAGACCAAGAAACAAAACTGATCTCCAGGTGTTCCTAGGCCTCATAAACTTTTACAATGTGTTCCTGCCCCATAAGGCGACACTAGCAGAACCTCTACATCGGCTGCTAGATAAAAAAACTGTTTGGACTTGGGACCACTGGGAACTGAAAGCTTTCCAAGGTATTAAGGACCTATTAATGTCAGACACCGTTCTTATCCAGTTTAGCAACACCCAGTCGCTGACGATCACCTGCCATGCTTCACCTTTTGGGGTCGGCATCATCCTGAGTCACTGGCTTCCAGACGGCAGAGAGGCCCCGGTCGCCTTTTACTCAAAGACGCTCTCCAAAGCAGAACGCAATTACAGCCAACTTGATCATGAAGCCCTGGCAATCGTCGCCGAGGTCAAACGATTCCATGGATACCTTTACCCTTTTCTATCGTAACCGACCACAAGCCTCTCCTTGGAATCCTGGCGGGAAACAAGCCAACCCCGAACATTCTTCCTCCTAGAATGACAAGGTGGTCTGAATTCCTCGCTGCCTAGTCCTACACGCTACTCCACAGACCTGGCAAAGCCATCTTGCATGCCGACGCCCTGAGCCATTCCCCGTTGCCCGTCACAGAAGACGACCCTGCTCCAACTACCTCCACATTCCAACTGGAGACCTGCCCGGTGCTATCGCTGACTGCAGCTGACGTCGTGAGAGCCACAGCCAAAGACTCTGACAGCGCGTATACTGAACTGGGTAGGTAAAGGCTGGCTGTAAGAAAATAAAAAAACTGAGACTTTTAAACCTTTCTGTGCCAGACAGACCGAGCTGTCTATCGAAAAGGGATGCATCTTATGGGGTGACAGGGTGGTAAGCCCAAGCAGCCTCCAAGAAACTGTCCTAGGCATGTTGCACAAGGGTCAACCAGGCATAGTCAAGATGAAAGCCCTGGCCAGGAGTTACGTCTGGTGGCCAGGGCTGGACAAAGACATAGAACACTGGGTTGCAACATGCCATGCCTGTCAGAAAGTGAGGCCTACCACCCCACAGGCACCTCTACAAGACTGGGAAACTCCCCGGGGCACGTGGTCTAGGGTGCACATTGACTTCGCGGGGCCAACAAAGGGGAACACCTTTTTGATTGTTGTCAATGCATACTCCAACTGGTTGGAAGTCATCCTCATGGCTTCCATAACCACTGAGGCTGTCATGAAACAGCTCGACAAACTATTTGCGATGCACAGGCGACCAGATGTACTGGTTTCAGACAACGGGCCTCAGTTTACCGCCTTGCAGTTCGAACAATACCTGGCTACCCTGGGTGTCCATCACGCATTAACCGTGCCGGCCCATCCGGCTGCAAATGGCAGGGCCGAACACATGGTTAGATATACTAAAGAAGGCCTAGAGAGAATGGACCAGGGGAACGTGCAAGACAAACTCAACCGTTTGCTAACATTGCAACATATCACCCCTAGTAGCAGTGCAAATAAAAGCCTGGCTGAACTATTAATGGGTAGGAAACTACGGTCCTACCTGGACAGGTTACACCCCACCTATACATGGGACAAGCCCCCTGACTCCTCCAGCAAATACCGTACCTTTGAAATCGGTGACCTAATCTATGCCAAGAACCTCACCGGGGACCCTCTATGGCTACCAGCCACCATCACACAAGTTACAGGCCCCTGGTCCGACTGACTAACACTAGACAATGGGAGGGAATGGAAGTGGCACATAGGAAGTGGCACAGCTTCGTTCCCGCAACCTCAAAAGAAAAACTGCCACAGAACCAAAAATAATAAATTCCGACGAAGAAACAACCAAGGGGGGGGGGAAGTACAAATAAATAAAAAAGGGAGAGACAAACCTCCCATAACAAGACAACAAACTGCAAAACGACAATCTAACCAAACAAAAAGAGCACTCACGGTTAGATGAACCCCAAGAAAGAAGTCCAGGAGCAGAAGAGTGAAGTGCGGCCTTCCTGGAAGGTGGCAGCCAGGCCAGCTCAACCAACCCGGCCAAACCAGGAGGGAGCGGTGGAGCCATCTCAACCGACCCGAGAGACTCAGGCAGGAGCGGCAGGGCTGACTCACCTTTCCAGGAGGTTCCATGGAAAAGGTCGAGAGAAGCAGCGATCCCGTCTGAACTGCTTGAAGACCAAAACAAGACTGAGCCACACAGGTCAACTAGAACTAGGAAAAACCCCACCTACCTGCGCGACTATGTCACCCACGTTGGACTGAACTAAAGGGGGAGGGGTGTTCTGTATGGAACTTGGTAGGTTCCAAGTCCCTTGTTCTGATTTGCCGAAAAGGCCATTTACGGATTGGTTCCTAGCGAAGCTGCCAAACGGCAGGAAGAATTAAATAACTGTCATTGGCCACAAGCCGGCAGGCTAGCTGCTACATAAAGGGCTGCCGCGGCTTGGGCTATGTTCCGTTTCTTTACCTAGCGGTTTGAAACAAAGAGTTGTTGTTTGGAACCCGGTCTCCCGCACTTCTTTCCGGATGGAACAGGATGTGCATTTGAAACAGGGTAAGTCTGAATTCCTTTCCCTAAAGGAGAAAAACCCATTTACCTTGAGCAATTCATCACCATCATACTTTAAACAACCCCATCATCCCTTGTGGGGTGGAGTCTGGGCAACTGAATGGAGCTAGCAGAGTACATTACTGGCCGGATGCCCTTCTTGTCCCCAATGCGGAGTTTTTGTTCAGCAGATATATTCTCATTGTGTCCTGAGAGAGAAATATCTGCCTCTACCTAGGTTTGAACTCATTTACAGCAATTGAATATGTAAATTTACAACCTAAACAAAAAAATGGAAGTAGACTAAAAATGAGGAAGACGGAAGAAAAGGGAAGCAGCATGATTGTTGAGCTTTTATATCAGCTTCCAATTTAGCAAAGCTAACTCTTGAAATGATGATCAACAACCTCTTTCTACTTTGCCTCTTTGTGGAAAAGAAATCATAAATAATTTTCTGGATGGCCTTCCTCCCTCTGCCTAGACTCTTCCTCCTTCCAGGTGTGTGGAAAACTGCCGTCCTGGATTCATGAAGGTGGAACTTGAAGGGAAGCTCATCTGTTGCTATGATTGTCTTCCTGGTGCAGAAGGAAGCATCTCCACCATGGAAGGTGGGTGACACTAGAGGAAAGGGACAATCTTTCTGTCAAGGTTTCAGCGATTGCCCTAATTAAATTATGAATCTCAAGCCAAGCTTCAAAAAATTCAAAAGATTTATAAGGAGCAACATGTCGCCATTAACCTAATTGAAGCCAACTCTGGCATACATAATTTACTTGTGACCCTGTTTCCCTCCTCCCCCCTGGGTATATCATAAATCAGATTCTCCAATGAAGCACATTCATGGGCTGGGTGTTATTAATCACGTTCTCCAATGAAGGATTTTATTGGGCAGAAGATCCGGTAGCCTAGCTACAATCTTTGTAGAAAAGAATGGAATGTACTTCTGGTTTTAAACTGCCGTTATGCTCCTTCAGATTCCCCCATCCCTTGTTTATGGCAACTCAAAAACAGTCATAGGAGGGTTTTATGAGTTGACACTTTCTAGAAAGATTGCTAAGTGAGAATAACAATTCCATTAAGGCTGATTTGATAACAACTAATACATCAACTGATTTATGCTTTTAATTTTTGCAGTTTCATTTTTTTTATTTTTGTTGGCTGCACCGAGTTACCTTGAAGTAAGATGGATGGCCTATAAATTTTATAAATAAATAATAAATAAACAGAAGTCAGGGAATGAAAAGAACAGCTTGCCCTCGGAAATGGAACAGGTTGCCCTTGGAACAGGTTGCCCCAAGTTGTAGGAGCACCATCACTTGAGATTTTCAAGAAGAGAATGGACTCCCATTTGTCAGAAATGGTGTGGGGTCTCCTGCTTGGGCAAAGGGTTGGACGAGATGACTTACAAAGCACCTTCCAACTCTGATTATGTTATCTGTTAAATCACAACAGACTTTTTTGAAAAGAAAGGTTACCCGGGGAACTTTACTTTTAACAGGAATCAGCACAAAAGTACTCTTTTAGCCCATTCCCAGGGATCTAGGGATCCTTATTTTTCTATGCTTCCAATTATTATTCTATGAACTGTGCTTTTGTGGAGCAGCCGGTTGACAATGTCCAGGTCTATACTCATCGGGAGAACTCCATTCTCATCGGGAGACACTCCAGCTATGGATTTATTATAAAACTCAGAGTTTCCAAGGAAGGGATGAAGCTGGAATGGAATAAACAATGGGACATGGCACACTACCCATCTAGTTCTGTTACACAAAGGTGATACATGCCTACTGCACAATCCCTTTTGTTCATCCATACAAGACATAGAGCCATGTTAATTGTGAGAGTGCCTTCTGCCCAAAACATCAGCCCACCTTTCATGCCCTCAAAACAAGAATAAATTTACAAGTTTACCCATAATTCCCTCTTATGGGAACTGGGTGTCAGGGTTCCTATGGATGCCCTAATTAATTCAAGAGCCTTGAGCCAAGTTTCAAAAGAAATCCAATTATTTATTAGGAGCAACTTGTCAGCACTTTCCCAAGTGCAGTCGGCTCTGCCCCATGTAATTTACTGCCCACCTATGACCCTATTTCTCCTTCCTCCCAGGGTGTGTCATAAATCATATTCTCAAACCAAGCACTTTTGTGGGCTGTAGAAAACATCTCTCCATCTTGCACTCTGGAGAAAGGAATGCGTAGAATGTGCTTCTGGTCATAGCAACCAAGCTTCTCCATCAGTTCTCCCCCTTTTTGCCTTTGGCAACTCAAGAGCAGGCCAGGAATGCTTTACGAGTTGACATTAGGATATATTATGGATCCTTCCGGACCAATCAACTCCTGCTTGCAAAAGGAAAAGGGACATCAAATGATATTTGATCATTTGGAAAAGATGGCTAAACAGTGAAGATCTAGTAATATTCTCTTTCAAAACTATTCTGTATGGATAATAAGGTACGTGAGACCGGTATTCCAACAAACAGCTCTTTATTTTAACAGTATAGTGATTTGTAGTGGAACATTTGCTGAAGCTGCGGCAGCCCTTCTTATAGCGGCTGCTCGCGGCTTGCGGCCAATGACAGCTCTTTAAGAATTCCCACTGTCAGGTGGGCCAATCAAAATGGTGCTTAATTGACCAATCCGAGAGCGGCCTTTTCGGCCAATCAGTTTTAGTTATTTGGAGTCTTCTAATTTCCATACACAACACCCCTCCCCCCCTTGGTTTCATCCACAGTGCATAACATAGTCACACAGGTAGATATGGCTTTTGCGGGTCCTATTTGACCTGCGCAGCTCAGTCTCAGTGTGGTCTTTCATCAGTTTGGACAGGATCACCTTTTCTCCGCGTCTTCTCCATGGAACCTCCTGGAAGGTTGAGTCAGCCTTGCCGCTCCCGCCTGGGTCTCCCGGGCTGGTTGAGGTGGCTCTGCCACTCCCTCCTGGTTTGTCTGGGTTGGTCGAGCTGGTCTGGCTGTCTCCTTCCAGGAAGGCCTCGCCTGCTACCGGTTCTCTTCTCTGGAGGTCGTCTATGAGTAAGCGCTCTTTTTGTTTTATCAGAGTTTCTAATTTGGGTTTGTGTTGTGTCTTTTGTCATGTTATTGGTGGTTTGTCTCTCCCTTTTTTATTATTTTGTGTTTCCCCCCCCTCCTCAGTTGTTTTTGGATTATTTATTGGTGTTTGCGACGGTGCTGTAATATTGCGTTTCAATATCCTAGAGCGAAGCTGGTCGATGTGCCGCTTCCATGTTCCACCGTTGTCTAGTGCGAGTTGGTATGACCGGGGCCCTGTGATTTGAGTAACTGTGGCTGGAAGCCATAATGGGTCCCTGGTAAGGTTTTTTGCATAGACTAAGTCACCTATTGCAAAGGAGCAATATTTACTTGAGGAGTCAGGGTTTTTTTCACATGTATAGGTGGGATGTAGTCTATCTAGGTAGGAACACAATTTTCTACCCATGAGGAGTTCAGCTGGGCTTTTGTTAGTGGTTGTGCTAGGAGTGATATGCTGAATTGTTAACAGTTTTTTAAGTCTATCTTGGACATCCCCTATGTCCAGTTTGTCTAGGGTCTCTTTAGTATAACGAACCATGCATTCAGCTCGTCCATTCAAAGTCGG
The DNA here is from genome assembly GCA_015471245.1 of Laticauda colubrina. NCBI lineage: Eukaryota > Metazoa > Chordata > Lepidosauria > Squamata > Elapidae > Laticauda > Laticauda colubrina. The sequence continues at coordinate 12,871 of BLBF01000092.1, read as the reverse complement.
ATGAGCCAGCGCTGTCAAGGCATGTCAGATGCCCTGCACAGCCAGGTATTGCTCAAAGGCTAAAGCAGTAAACTGGGGGCCATTGTCAGGGACCACTACATCTGGCAGTCCATGTGTAGCAAAAAGTCTGTTCAATTGTTTTATGACTGCTTCAGTAGTAGTGGACGCCATAAGAATAACCTCTAACCAGTTTGAATAAGCATCAACAATTATAAAATATGTGTTCCCTTTTGTTGGCCCCACAAAGTCAATATGCAGTCTCGACCATGGGCCTCTGGGAGTTTCCCATTCCAGGACTGGTGCAAGAGTGGGGTAGGCCTTGATTTCTCGCAGTCATGGCATGTTGCCACCCATTTTTGAATGTCTTTGTCCAGCCCTGGCCATCAGACATAACTCCTGGCCAGGGCTTTCATTTTTACTATGCCCGGGTGTTCCTCATGCAACATGCACAACACTTCCTCCTGCAACTTTTTTGGAATTACCACTCTGTCTCCTCACAGTATACAGCCCTTTTCAATGGACAGTTCAGTCTGATGGATGCGAAAAAGTTTGAAAGTCTCACCTCTATCCTCATCCGGCCAGCCCTTACCTACCCAATGCAGGATTTGAGCTGTCAGTGGGTCTTTTGCGGTAGCTTTAGCGACGTCTGTTGTGGTTAGTGGCGGATTCGGCCATGTCTTGATCTGAAGAGTGGAGACAGTAGGAGTTGGGTCGCCTTCCTTGTCAGGCAGTGGGGAACAGCTCAAGGCATTCGCATGGGTGATGGTCTTTCCTGGGTGATGGATGAGTATGTAATTGTATGCAGCAAGGAATTCTGACCATCTCGTCATTCTTGGCAATAGGATGTTCGGGGTTGATTTGTTCCCTGCCAGGATCTCTAGCAGGGGTTTGTGGTCTGTGATAATAGAAAATGTCCTACCATATAGGTATTCGTGGAATCTCTTGACGCCTGCTATGATTGCGAGGGCTTCTCGGTCAAGTTGTCTGTAGTTCCTTTCAGATTTTGACAGCTTTTTGGAATAGAAGGCGATTGGTGCTTCTCTGCCATCTGGTAGCTTGTGGCTCAGTATGGTGCCAATTTCAAAAGACGATGCATCACAGGTGACTGTCAGTGGCAGGGTGTTGCTGTATTGTATTAAAACGGTGTTGGATGTTAATAAATCCTTAATGTTTTGAAATGCTGCTTGTTCTCGGTGGCCCCAATTCCAGACAGTTTTTCTTTCTAATAGTTGATGTAAAGGCTCTGCTATGGTGCGTCTTTAATCGCCTTTATTTTCTTTTCAGTGGGGTGTATCCCTTGTTCATCTATAAGGTAGCCTAAGAATTTGACTTGATTGGTGGATAGCTTACATTTTTCTCTTTTGACCTTAAGCCCTGCTTCCCTGAATCTTCACAAGACTTCTCTCAGTCTATTTTCTAATTGGTGTTTATTTTTTGCTGATACTAATACATCATCAAAATAGGGAACGACTCCTTTTATTCCATTTAGAAGACACTCCATGAGGCTTTGGAAAACATCTGGGGCAACGCTAACACCAAATTGAAGTCTGTTACATTTGAATGCCCCTCTGTGCCTGGCATGGTCGATTGGCTCTAACACCTTTTGTGCAATGAGTTTGTTAAGCTGCTCGTCTATTTTCGGTTTTAAGGCAAAAAGAACGCATCTGGCTTTGAGCCTGAAGGGAGCTATCTTAGGGTCTAGGCTGAATGTTATTGGGGTCCCCTTGTACTTGCCTAGGGTCCCGTCGAATACATCCCGAACTCTTCCAGCAGGCTCTCCTTCCAATTGATCTCAGCGACGCTGTTGATCCCGATCACTCCGATTCCCAGGGGTGCGAACCATTCAATTCCCAGCAGGCTAGGACGATCACAGTCGACGATTGTCAGAGGAAGTGCTTCAGCGTGGTTTTTGAATTCTATTAGGAAATGTCCAAGACCCATTACCGGTATTCGGTTTCCCTAGTAATCTTTAAGTATTAGCTTTTGCTGTTCCAGTTCTCTTTGCTTGATATCTGGTATCAGGTTTCTGATTGTGTTCCATGATACCATTGACAGATATGATCCGGAGTCTACTTCCATCTCACAGGGCTTTCCTTTGATTTTCACATTTATTCAGACCTTTTTTGCATTTGCTGCCCTGGCATTTCCGATGATTATTGTTTGATGTTTTTCTTCTCTGTCGTTCATTCGCCGGTTTCTGTTCTCTCGGCTCCATCGGCTTTTGGCTTGTCTCTCTCTGTTTCGGGCTGTGTGTGCTGCCACATCTCTTTGGACTATGGCTCCTTTTGTTTCGGCAGACCCTTGCAATATGCCCCTGTTTCTCACAAAATCTGCAAATGGCATCCAGGAATCTGCATTCGGAGCATGGGTGATCCCCTCCACACCCAGCACATTGGAATTCTCGCCTCCTTCCTCTTTTTTCCCGCCATTTTCTTTCCAACTGAAGCCTATGTATGTCTTCATTGTCATCAGCAGTGTCACTTGGGGGTCGAGGTCTTCATGGTGGGCAGTCGCTGTGGGCTGTTTTTGGTTTCCTTCCACCTTCTTTTCTCAGGGTTGGTTCGATGGTTCTGGATTTGTTGAGGTCATCTGGCGCATGGTAGCTGCAGATTTCTTGGCTGCTCCAGCAGCGGTAGCTTCTGCGATGGGCTCAGCCACTGTGATATTCGGTCTGTTTTGCAGCTTGCTTTGGAACATAGCATCCTTCAATCCCAGGACCACGCGGTCTCTCATGGCTTCGTCCATGTTCTGAAATTCGCAGGTTCCTCTGATATTTCTTAGGGCTGCTATGAAATCTCCGATGCTCTTGTCTTCTCGTTGGTCTCGCTTATAAAATTCATGCCTTTTGATCAGATTGGAGACCACAGGCACGTAATGGGCTCGTAGCATTTGGTTTAATTCTGGCCATGCCATCTGTTTTACGTCCCGCGGTTTGGCTAATGCCTGGGCCATTTTGAAAATGGCAGGGCCACAATGCATGAGGAATACAGCTCTCTTCCTCTGGTCAGTTATTTCTTGTAGCTCGTTGCTTTCTAAGAACATCAGAAAGCAGTCAATGTATGACTCCCAATCTTCTTTGGCTGGGTTGAACGGTGTGGGCGGCACATTGTTACTGGCCATCTTGGTTGCTCAGTTCTAGTTGCCGCATGCTTCAGTCTCGCTCTTCTAGGACGATCCGACCTTCATCGCCAGTGTGCCATTTGGATAATGAGGTACGTGAGACCAGTATTCCAACAAACAGCTCTTTATTTTAACAGTATAGTGACTTGTAGTGGAACATTTGCCGAAGCCACGGCAACCCTTCTTATAGCGGCTGCTCACGGCTTGCGGCTAATGACAGCTCTTTAAGAATTCCCACCATCAGGCAGGCCAATTAAAATGGTGCTTAATTGACCAATCTGAGAGTGGCCTGTTCGGCCAATCAGTTTTAGTTATTTGAAGTCTTCTAATTTCCATACACAAGAAAAACTATTGTCAGTTTCCATCCATTGCTTCTTGTCCTGTCCTCAGGTACTTTGGAGAATTGTTTGACTTGATCTTCTCTGTGACAATCCCTGTAACATTGTAAGACATCTATCATGTCTCCCACCCCTAGAACATTCTGTTTGAAAATTTAGAAGATTTAGATAAAAGAGTGTGTTCCAAAGAAAGGGGAGAAATGAAGGGAACACAAAAGGAAGAGTAATGGAAAGTTCAAATTGAATTTTTTATTCAGAATAAATTATCTTTGTCAGAACAGCTGCCCAGCTCTTACAATTACAAAAGAGATTCGTGATGGCAGGAGAGATACATGGAACAGAAAAGAAATACCTGCCAAACCTTCAGCCTTAAAGTTTACAAGCTGTTATTGTCTCTCATTTTTGTCCTCCTGGATCTGGACAAATCAGCTGACCATCCCTGAATACTGGAATCCTTCAGCAGGGAGCATTGGGTAGAAGAAAGGAAACCCAGTTTTATCCATCAGAATTTAGGAAACAAAATTGTAATTAATCTGAAAAGGAAAGAAAAGTGGGTACTTTATCTGAGATCCATGAGAGCCAAAATGTAAGGTTTAAGTCACTGTCCCTTTTGAAGGATTAAGTGCACTCTTTGCAGTGAAGACCAATTTCTCAGTTATTACTTCCCTCCTCATTTGCTCCTTGACAGAATTTTTAGCCCAGAAAAGGTTCCCCCATCTGGACCATGACCACAATGAGAGCAGATATGTTAATTTTACTCCTTCCCTCCTTTTGGATTATCAGAGCCATCCTCCTTAAGGTTTTTCATTTTATTTATTTTTTATTTTTATTTATTTGATTTGTCAATTGCTTACAAGATAACAGGTATAAGTATATACATAATTATGAATACATGAAATGGGTACATATAAAAAAAATAAAACAAACAATAGGACAGGGACGGTAGGCACATTGGTGCGCTTATGCATGCCCCCTACAGACTTCTTAGGAAAGGGGTGAGGTCAATAGTATACAGTCTAAGGTTAAAGTTTTTGGGGTTTGGGGAAGAAACTATAGAGTCAGGTAGAGTGTTTCAGACACTGGCCACTCTGTTGCTGAAGTTGTATTTCCTGCAATCAAGTTTGGTGCGATTAACTTTGAGGTTGTAACTATTGTTCACTCTTGTATTGTTATGGTTGAAGCTGAAGTATTCATTGACAGGTAGGACATTGCAATATATAATTTTATATACTATACTTAGATTGGACCGAAGGCGGCGTAGTTCTAGGTTTTCTAGGTCTAGAATTTCGAGTCTGGTGGCATAAGGTATTCTACGAGTAGAGGAGTGGAGAACTCTTCTTGTGAAATATTTCTGGACTTTCTCAACTGTGCTAATATCAGATATGTAATGTGGGTTCCACACCGATGAGCTGTATTCGAATATTGGTCTCGCAAATGTTTTGTATGCTCTAGTTAGTAGTGTGATATTACCAGAGAAAAAGCTACATAGGATTAGGTTAACAACTCTTAATGCCTTTTTGGCTATGTAGTTACAGTGGGCTCTAGCACTTAGATCATGAGAGATAAGTATTCCAAGGTCCTTTACAGAGCTTGGATCATCAACAAGATCTTGACTATTCATCCTGTATTTTATTTTCTGATTTTTTTTGCCAATATGTAAGGCAGAGCATTTATTTGTTGAGATTTGAAGTTGCCATTTGTTTGATCATTCTGATACATCGTCAAGATCTTTTTGAAGGGTAGCAGTATTGTCCATGGTATTGAACAGCTTTACTTCATCAGCAAAGAGAACACAGTTGCTCTTAATATGATCACAGAGGTCATTTATGTAGAGTATGAAGAGAGTTGGTCCTAGAACACTGCCTTGGGGGAAACTACTATTGACAGGTACAGAATTTGACAGGACACTCCAAATTTTGACCATTTGTTGTCTGTTTGACAGGAATGCTTCTGTCCAGTTATGCAGTTGTCCAGAGATACCATAAGATTTTAGTTTTAGGAATAGTTTGTCATGTACCACTGAATCAAAGGCTTTACAGAAGTCAATGTAGATTGCGTCTATTGCTTTGCCCTGATCGAGTTGTGTAGTCCGTATGTTTTTGCAGTGTAAAAGTTGCAGACTACAGGATAGTTTTTTCCTGAAACATTTCCATGATAAAATCCTGGTCTTCATATACAAGTGATTGGCCATCTTCTAAAATAAAGCCAGGTCATGACACACACTTGAAAGTAAATCAGGAAGCTTGTAATTGGGGAGTTTGTCTGGCAAGAACAAAGACTACTTATCCACAGGAAATATGCACGTGTAAAGTTTGTAGCAATTCTGGGTAGTTAGAAAGCTGATAAAAGTAAGGAAGAGGTAGGCAACTTGCAGACCTCAGCTAGGAATAGAGATGGCTTGGAGTCAGTGGTGAGATTCAGCCAGTTCACACCACTTTGGGAGAATCATTGTTAAGTTTCTGAGCAGTTTGGTGAACTTGTTGTTGGAATAAGTCATTAGGGCAGAGAACCAGTTGTTAAAGTATTTGAATCCCACCACTGCTTGAAGCAAATAAAATGTGTACTAGATAACTCCTGAGCGGTGGTGGTGTTCAAATAAAGTTGCTACCAGTTTGGTGGGAGTGGCTTGGTGACTGCCCTTTTCATGCATGCACACACTTTGCGTGCACTTGCCTACCAAACACATACTTTGCTCAAGCGCAAAGGCATTCTAACTTGCCTCCTACAATCCTGAACAATGGTGGTCACTGCAGCAGCTGCCGCGTGGCACTATTCTGCGCTGCGCAAAGCAGTTGCACTTTGAATTCTGGCCATAAAAGTGAGTATGGGAGCCCAGGCGGGTGGGTGGCCAACCACAGAGCAGCAAAGAGAACCGGTTCGATTTCCACTGAACATCGCTGCTACTGGCTCTCCAGAACTGGGCAGAACTGGGCGAATACCATGACTGCTCCTGAGGCATTCATTAGCCAAGGCTTAGGAATAGGGACAGCAAGAGACAAATAGAACAAATTGTAGAATTATTACTAAAATGTTTATGAGATGATATTTCTTATTAATCCTGCCTTGTCTCTCCTTCTCCTTTAGTGAAAATGTATAAAGCTTACTTAATCCTTTGTTCTTGGTTCTTGGCATTTTGGCCAGGAGCCCTTTTCCTTGGGGTACTCCAATAAAAAGCAATCAGAAAACCTGTGACCATTATTGGCTTCGCCACCAGGCTCAGACCCAAATTGGGGACAACACAAGGAAGGATCTCTCATTCATTGTAACTAGTTTTCCCAGCAAAGACTCACCTGTGGCATTTTATAGGTGCCCAACATGAATGATATCTGGATGGAAAAGCCAGTCTCAGCCCCTTCAAGAACAGCCACTGTGTTTCTCTGCCTCCCACAACTATAGTTGGGGATATTGGCCTCTCCATCCGAAAGCAGGTCCAGCAAAGCATCAGAAGTTTTTCTGGATGGAAATAATTTTCATAGATATTGTAACCCAGAGTGATGTTGGGTAAGAGACTGGAATCCTGGTTGATCTCCTGAATAGCAAAAAGGAAGGATAGCATCTTTCAGTATTTTGATTGCATTACCCTACAGGGATAATGTATTTAGCATACAGTAATCAAAATACTTTTTACCAAAATGCATCTAATCTGCATCAGCCTAGAAATTACTCTGATTAGAGCAGTGCAGAAACAAATGTAACCTACAAGTAATTGAAAATTTGTAAACTAGATTAATAAAATATATCTGATTATAGTTCATAGCACAAATCAGGGGTGTGACTGCTGAGAAGATGTGAAACATTTGATGAGATATGTGGATGGATTGTTCCATCTCTCCTAGGGAAGCTAAGGCATTTCCCTAGATATCTGACATATTTTAATAAAACTCTGGGATTCATTCAATATATATTTCATTTTAGGATATTCAATGCAATTTTAAGAATAAGGGAATCTATTTATTATTAGCTTTCACATTCTTGATGTTGTCAATATCCTTGGAATTGGTGTAAGATTTCAGATTCACTGATATAAATTTTTCTCTCTAGTAATAAATATTTCCAATATTTAATATTTGGATTTCTTGACTTTATATTAAATATAAAATCATGAAGTGCACACTCAGACACAAATTCACATAGATAATGAGGAGCTGCGACACTCCGCAAAGCCAATAAAATATTTTTTCCTGCATACATTTGAATGTTGATGTGAAAAGTCTTTGACAGGAGTCTTAATCAGTGGTGGGATTCAGCCAGTTCACACCACTTCAGCAGAACCAGTTAACTTATTTGAATCCCACCACTGGTCTTAATTTCAATTATTATAAGATGAAAGAACATCACCTTAAAATAGGAATGTACGACAGGGCAATTGAATAATAAATTCTGATCTAGGATTTTTTTTTTAATATTATTGATGAATGTAAAAACCAGAAACAAAAGGGAGAGGGAAAAATATAGCATTCTTTTATTTTGGGGTCCATGTTGTGTTCTTTATGGGGTAAGGGAGGTGTACAAGGGAGTATCCACTTTCTCCTCTCTAGCCACAGTTTATATCAACCAAAGTGGATGTTCATTCTTCAAATTCAAGAAGGAAAGAAAATTTTCAAGAAAACACCTGAAAATTTCAAAGAAGGCTTATCATCTATGGGGGCTATAATAGACCAAAAGAAGAAATGGTGCAGTGGAACTGTTGAAATAAGTCAGAAACAAGGTTGCTCTAAATGTAGTGCTAGAAGATAGACTTACCTTATAACTGAGTCAAAGGATATTTTTCAAAACTTATTGTTCAGCAAAAAGCCTGACTTTCAGAGATGATGCCCCCAATGGAAAGCTCTCCCAGCTTGTAATGATTCTTTGGGGCTACCTCATCCATCTGCAGAGTCAGGAGGCATTTGCTTTTCAGCAACCCCATGACTCCCTGAGCCTATAAAAGAAGCAACAGAAACAATAGCAACATAACATGTTTCTGATGGAGCTTCCAACCTCATACATGAATTATACAAAGAGTGAGAAAAAGAATCGGGAGAAAGCTTTTTTATTTCACACAGAAACTGGACAAAGCTTCATTTCTGAACCTCATTAGAAGGGAAAAATACATCCCCAACTGCCCCTTTCTTTCTCTCTAGAATTATTTATGCACCCACAGATTTCCAGTGCCATGACACCAGTCCACAAGGCTTTTTGTGTGAAATTAAAGTAAAAACCTGTTATTGAGGTATCTGTATCAAATCTTCTGACATGTTTCTAGAGAATTAGCACCAAGACAACAATTGAATCACTATAATCTAGATCATGGCCAATGGGGAGAAATTACAGATGAGGCTCCAAACCTTTGGAGATGAGCCACTGAGTGAGACAGGGGACTTGGACTCCAAATTTCTGTAAGAAGTTGTCTTTGTGCAAAACCAGCATCAAGAGGGGGTGTTGGCAGGTGTGTAAGTGTTGGAAGTTAAAACCCAGCCCTCCCCTAGTAAAATGAAATATTTTAGGATATATTAAAAAGGCAGAGTATTTCACCTAAAAGAGAAGTCCAGACAAGGAATAATGGATGGAAACTGAACACGGAGAAATTTAACCTGGAAATAAGGAGAAACTTTCTGACAGTGAGAACAATCAACAAATGGAACAGCTTGCCCGTGGAAGTTGTGGGAGTGCCATCAGTTGAGATTTTCAATAAGAGATTAGACTTCCTGTGCTCCAGGAAGTTCCAAGCCCAGAGAGGGTATAAAATCCAGGGACACCCAGCATCTCTTCCCTTTTTCTTCACCCAAGAGCTCTCAGGCATGTGGTCCTGTCCACCATTAAACCATCTTTCCAAACAGCCTCCATGTTTCCAGTGTCTTTTTCCCCAATTGGAAATTAAGCTAGATGGACATTTCTTCCAACATAAGCAATCACACATTGTTCTGGATATAGTTGATCTCTATTTGTGCTGGATTTTATTGTTAAATCAGTGAAGGAAGTGTCTGTGTTACATTCACAGTTGGTCCTCTTTGGAATAAGGACAATAATTCAAGTATTGGAACCACCTATCTTCCTTTTTTCTTTTACTTCTTTTCTGGGAGTGACCAACCCACAGCAAATCTCCCAAGAATTGATTTTATTTGATCAATAGTTTTGGCTTCCAGTTCTCCTGTTTGCCTCTTCCTAGTTTTAAGAAGAATTATTCTATATTGAAGGGGGGAAATTTCTTCCTTGAGAAGGTGTAAGTAAACCATAGGGTGTAAATGTTTAGTTTAACAAAAGGAAGAACAAGGGGTGACATGATAGCAGTCTTCCGATATCTCAAAGGTTGACACAAAGTAAAGAAAGTTAAGCTATTCTCCAAAACACCTGAGGGCAGGAAAATAAGCAGTGGGTGGAAACTAATCAAGGAGAGAAGCAACTTAGAATTAAAGAGAAATTTCCTGATAGTTAGAACAATTAATCAGTGGTATAGTTTACCTTCAGAAGTTGTGAGCGTGCCATTTTCAGAGGTGTTTAAGAAGAGATTGGACAGCTGTTTGTTCAGAATGGTAGAGGCTGTACTGCTTGAGCAGGAGAGTTGAAGTAGAAGATCTCCAAGGTCCCTTCCTACCCTGTATGCTACAAATGGCTGTCCAATCGCTTTAGTTCTAAGTTGCTTCTCTCCTTGATTATTGGGAGTTTCCATCCATTGTTTTTTGTCTTGCCTTCTAGTGCTTTGGAAAATAGGTTGCTCCCTTATCTTTGTGGAAGAGCCTCAAATATCCATCTCTTGCAACCTGACTAGCACTCACACTAATTCACATGCTTTCTATATACTTCATTGTAAAGAGAAAAAGGGAAATCATATTTAACAAGTGATAGTCTTTTTTTAACACAACTTGGGATAAATCAATTTGCTTGAAGGATTTCTTGAGGGGAAGGAAATATTATAGTGTCAACTGTGATGGTTTTGGCCAAGACAGAAGAAATGGAAGCAGAGAAATGGAAGCAGATGCTGAAGGCTGTTTGATGTAAAAGGCAGGTGACTCTCCTTGGCTGACCAATGAACAAGAAGGGGGTGAAGAAGGAAAATAGGAGACAAAGAGGAAGGATATAAGAAAGGTCCTGATTGTTGGCTTTGACTATGGGAGTTTCTTGGAATTTAATGAAGGTTCCCAAGACAAAGCATGTGATGAAGGAGAGAAACAAGGCAATGGAAATCAGAATAAACCCCAATTGTTTTTGATAGGATAGGAAAGTTTTGATCGTTGGAATACAGTGGCTGTATTAGCTGTCATTTGGATGTTGATCTGCTGGACATTTGCTGCATTATTCTGCACTTGAAAAACACAAATTAAATTAAATTAAATTAAATTAAATTAAATTAAATTAAATTAAATTAAATTAAATTAAATTAAATTAAATTAAATTAAATTAAATTAAATTAAATTGTCAGCTCCATATTCCACAGCTGCAGTAGTCACAAGGCTAGCCATTTGGTCATCCCAGAACAACTGCTCCTCCACCCGGGTGCACCGGCCTACCATGGACTGGAGAGCTGCTCAGGGATGACCAAAGGGCCAGTCCTATGACTACTGCAGCTCTGAAATATGGGACCGACTTTCCCACCAATGTTATCAAACCACCCCGGGGTGGTTTTCCCATTCCCACTGTTGGTCTTATCTTCCAGTTCCAGCTTGCATTGCTCTACTCAAGATAAGGTTTGCATTCAGATGAAGGGTGGGGGCCAGTGGGTGGGTGGGCCATGTGTTTCCATGCAGCCTTGTGTTCCCACACAGCCTGGATTAATTGCTTTGGGAGGGGGGTGCTTTGGGGGGACACTTCTCTGTGGATCACCAAAATTTTATCATGGACCACCAGTGGTCCCTGGCCCACCGGTTGGTGACCACTGGTTTAAGGAATATGTAAGAAAACCAATAAGATAGTATGGGGAAGGAAATGTCATGTGGAACCTGATGGAGAACATATGTGTATATAGTATATGGTAATAGATAAAAATGATTATATTGTTATTAGAATATAAAATTTGTTAAAAAAAAAGGAAAGTATGATTTGTGAAAAGTAATGAGATTAGAGAGGGACTTAGTATTAAAAATATAATGGTAGCAAAATTAATATTAAAAAGGGGATAAATACTGGATAATATAAATTAAGATAATTTAGGAATGATTAATTGAATGATATAATTTGATAAATTTGCAAATTGGATGATTACAAGAACATGTATAAAAATGATGAGACTAAGAATATATATAAGAATATTGAATGAAAAAATGGTAATAGGTAATAATATGAAAACAGATAAGAAAGTTAATAGTTGGAATATGTAATTATAGTATGTTTGCTTCAAAATGTTGAAGACCTGGAACCACACTGTTCACCCAAAGATGTATTTAAAGAAATAAAAATAAAAAATGTATACAAAAAAGCACATTGTTAATGAGGGAATACAAAACCTTTGCCAGACCAATTCTTGAATACAGCTTGTCCTCCTGGAACCTGCACTGAATATCAAGCATTAACACATTGAGCGGGCTCAGACATATTTCTCAAGAAAAGTAGTCCACTCCTCCACTCACAATAGAATTCTCTATGCCTGCAGGCTCGAAATTTTGGGCCTGGACAACCTGGACAATCTGCTCTGCCTGCAGTCTGACCGAAGCATAGTTCACAAAATTGTCTGCTATAGCATCTTGCCTGTCAAGACTTCTTCAGCTTCAATCACAATAATACATGAGCAAACAACCAATACAAACTCAAGGTAAACCACTCTAAACTTGATTGCAGAAAATACGGCTTCAGTAGCAGAGTGGTCAACACCTGGAATGCCCTACCCAACTCCATGGTTACAGTCTCAACCCCTCACAGCTTCCACCTCAAACTGTCTATTGTGGACCTCACCCCATTCCCAAGAACTCCTTAAAGGGGGCTTGCATAAGTGCACCAGCATGCCTACCGTCCCTGTCTTAATGTCTCCATTTATCTGTATTTACTCCCTTTGTTCCTGTTTATGTTCTTACATGTTATCTTGTACATGTTTGTGTCAACTCTTGAAGTATTTCTATGGTCTTTTTGGAATTGCCAATAGAGGGGGAGGAGGGAGCAGTGGGCAGCTTGCATTTGATGGGTGATTTTGGGGATGGTTCCTGGGTGGCCAAGGTTTCTGTCTGTAGGGTATGGTTGATGACTCTTGGCTGTGGATGTGTCCCATTGGAGAATATGAATTGTGATACATCCAGGGGGTGGGGGAAAACCAGGGTCAAGGGTGACAATGAATGAGAGTCGGCTACACCCAGGCAGTGCCGGCATGTTTACTCCTAATAAATCTTTAAGTTTTGGAAGGTAGACTAGAGACTCTTGATTTAAATGGGGGCAACTGCCAGAGCCCAGACAGTTTGACAAACAAATAAATAAATAAAATCCTTGAGTTACTTGACACGGTAGCTGAA
>BLBF01000091.1:1849844-1862437 GCA_015471245.1 Laticauda colubrina | reverse complement strand
CTGCTTCTTCACCTCACGTGAGGCTCTGTTGGGGCCTTGCACATCCTGAGTGTCTATCAGGTTTCGCCCTTGCCTCCATTCCCCAGGCTCCATGTCCCCATTGCCTTGTTGGAGGTCCACGAGCCTGTTCTGCAAGACTGGGTAGCGGGTGCACATGAGATTGTGCAGGATGCAGCAAGCTTCCACGATCCTCCTCATGGTCTCTGGGCTACGTTGCATGTTGGTGAGAAGTACCTGGAACCTGTTGGCCAGGATGCCAAAGGCGTTCTCCACCACCCGCCTTGCCCTGGACAGCCTGTAGTTGAAGATCCTCTCTTCACGGGTGAGGCATCTGGAAGTGTAGGGCTTCATGAGGTAGGTTCTGAGGGAGAAGGCGTCATCCTCCACGATGAAGTAGGACACATCTTGTGTGTCGTTGGGCAGGGGGTCTGGTTCTGGGAAGCCCATGATGAGGTTGCTTTCCATCCCCTCCTTGAGGTGACTGGTGTTATATACCTGGGCATCTGAAGATGACCCATTGCCTGAAGCATTGATGTACATGAACTTGTAGTCAGTATTGACTATGGCAAAGAGGATCATGCTGAAGAAGCCCTTGTAGTTGAAATAAGTGGATCCTGACTTGGCTGGAGCTTTGCAGGCCACGTGCTTGCCATCGATGGCTCCAACGGTATGGGGGAAGTTCCACTTCTGTTACCACTGCTCTGCAACTTTCTTCCAGCCTTCTTCAGTGGAGGGGCACTGGAGGAGTTCCTCCAGGTATTCTTCAATGATAGCCTGCACCACTTCTCTGACCACAATGCTGATGGTGTTGTGTGGCACCCTCCAAGTGTACTGCATGCTCCTGTAGGTGGTCCCTGAGGCCAGGTGGCGCAGAGTCAGTGCCACCTTCAGCCCAGGGTCCAGGCTGTGCCGGACGTTGGTGTTTGTGTTGGTTAACCTGGGTCTCAGCCACTCCACAACTTTGTCAAACATGGCTGGCAGCATGAGTGAGTGGATGCTGTGGAAGAGCAAGAGCCAGATGAAGGCTGCAGAGGTCTGCACAGCAGGGCTGCTGGACTGAAAGTGAGATCCAGGTGATTTCTCTCCCTTTTTATGGGAAATATATGTTTTCTGCTAGGTTTCCTTTTGTATCCTCTCAACATCCTGCAGACATCCTAAATATCCGAGATACATCCCCTATACGAACGTTTTTTCCGTTTTAATGGTTTGTATGCGAGCTGCATCCGCTTTTATCCTTTCTACGTCCGTGCTTCTAACACTGCGTGTCCGTTCCGCATCCGTTTCGCTTCCTCCCTGTGTCCATTTTCTGCTGGAGTGGATGCAAGTTGCGTGGATGCACAGTGGATGCCTAGCGGATATAGCGGATGTGTAACGAATGACGACGGACGTATAACAGATGTTCCCCGTATGCATAGCGGATGTATAATGGACGCGTTGGATACATTTTCCACTCAAAAAGTTTTGTGCAGCTCAAAACTTTTTGAGCGGATGAAATGTCAGTAGACGGATGCTGGACGGATAGAGAGTATGAAAAACAGATGCAGTGAGTACAGAACGGATGCATCGCGTTAACCAACGGATGGCAAGTGTTTCTCTCCGTTTTACATCCTCTTTCCATCTGTTGGTGCTGTGTGACAGGGGCCTAAGGTAGAGCTGGGAGGAACCTTAGAGGTCTTCTTGTCCCTGATCAAGCAGGTGACCCTAGACAATTCAATACAAGCATCAAGTACAGTTCACCAGAACTGTTGTGGTGCAGTGGTTTAGGATGCAGTACTGCAGGGTCACTCCAGAATTTCAATTCTGAATGGCTCAAGATTGACTCAGACTTCTATCCTTCTCAGGTTGGTAAAATGAGGACCCAGATGGTTGGGGGCAATATGATGGATCTGTAAGCCACTTAGAGAGGGTTGTAAAGCCCTGTGAAGTGATATATAAGTCTAAGTACAATTGCTATTTTTGAAAACTTCCAGTGATGAAGAATGTGCAAGCTGTCCCTACTGGTTAATTATCCTCACAGTTAGGAAGTTTCTCCTTAGTTCCAACTTGCTTCTCTCCTTGAGTAGTTTTCATCCATTCTTTCATGTCTTCCTCTTTGGAAAATAACTTGACCCCTTCCTTTTTATGGCAGTGAGATGGACTTAATGAGATGGATGGCATGTTAATTTAGTCAATAAATTTACAGATAACAGATAACAGATAATCAGAGTTAGAAGGGAACTTGTAGGTCATCGAGTCAACCCCCCACCCAAGCGGGAGACCCTACAATATTTCTGACAAATGGCAGTCCAATCTCTTCTTGACAGTCTCAAATGATGGCGCTCCCACAACTTCCAAGGGCAACTTCTGTTCCATTGGTTGATTGCTCTCACTGTCAAAAAGTTTCTCCTAATTTCCAGGCTAAATCTCTCCTTGTTCAGTTTCCATACATTATTCCTTGTCTGGCCTACAGGCACTTTGGAAAATAGTTTCACCCCTTTGTCTCTGTGGCAGCCCCTTAAATATTGGAAGACTATTATCATGTCTCCCCTGGTCCTTCTCTTCACTCGACGAGCCAGGCCCAGTTTCTGCAACTGTTCGTCATGTTTTAGTCTCCAGTCCCTTAATCATCCTGGTTGCTCTTCTCTGTACTTTTTCTGGAGCCTCAACATCTTTTTTATAATGTGGTAAACTGGATAAAACTGGATGCAGTACTCTAGGTGTGGTCTTCTTAAGGCTTCATAGAGTGGTATTAGTACCTCCCTTGATCTTGATTTTATCCCTCTGTCAATACAACTTAGGATTGCATTAGCTTTTTTTTTGGCTCCTGCTGCACACTGCTAGCTCATATTTAGCTGGTTGTCCACTAAGACTCCAAGATCCTTCTCACAGTGACTGCTATTGAGCCTGGTTTCACCCAGTCCATATGTGTACTTTTGGTTTTTCTTGCCTAAGTGTAGGGCTTTACTTTTCTCTACATTGAATTTCATTTTGTTAGATACGGCCCAGTGTTCAAGTCTGTCAAGATCCATCTGAATCTTGAGCCTATCTTCTTGGGTGTTCGCTATTCCTGCCAGCTTAGTATCATCTGCAAATTTGGTAAGTTCCCCTTCTATTTCCTCATCTAAGTCATTAATGAAGATATTGAAGAGTCCTGGGCCTAAGACAGAACCTTGTGACACCCTACTGCTTACTTCCCTCCATGTAGACTTAAACCCATTAAGGACTACTCGTTGAGTACGGTTTGCCACCCAGTTGCGAGTCCATCTCACGGTGGTGTTATCTATTCCACTTTTTTCTAGCTTACTAAGAAGGAGATTGTGGTCTACTTTGTCAAATGCCTTGCTGAAATCTAAATATATTATGTCCACAGTATTTTGCTGGTGTACTAATTTAGTCACTATGTTGAAGAATGAAATAAAATTAGTTTGGCATGATCTGTTCTTAACAAATCTGTGCTGACTGCTAGTTATTACTTTACTTGTTTCTAGATGTTTGCACATCTGCTTTTTTATTATTTTTCCAGTTTTTTTTTTCCTTTTTTGAAGATGGGAACCACATCAGCTTTTTTCCAGTCCTCTGGTAGTTCCCAGGTGCTCCAGGATTTTTGAAAGATACAGTACAGTGGTTCTGAGTTGACCTCTGCCAGCTCCTTTAAAACTCTGGGATGTAATCCATCAGGCCCTGGTGATTTGTATTCATCAAGATCAAACAGGTGTTCTCTTACTAATGTTTTGCTCTTTTTAACTTTTATTACTGGTCTGTCTTTTACAGTTATGTTTTTGGTGGGTTCAGCTATAGTTTCTTTTTGCGTGAAGACAGATGCAAAGAATGAGTTAAGCAGTTTTTTTTTCTCTCTGTTGCCTGTTACTTTCTTGTCATCTTCTCTTTTTAGTGGATCAACTGTTTTATTGATTTTTTTTCTTGTTATTTATATGTTGGAAGAAACTTTTTTTATTGTCTTTGACTTTTATTGCAATTCTTTGTTCGTTCTGAGCCTTTGCTATCCTGACTTCGTCTTTGCAGATTCTGGCTATCTGATGATATTCCGCCTTAGTTGTGTGTCCCTTTTTCCATTTTTTGTACTTGTTCTTTTTTTCTTTCAATTTGCCAGAGAGATCTTTGTGCAGCCATGCTGGTTTCACCTTGGATTTCTTGTTTTTCTTTCTCAGTGGTATTGTGCTGGTCTGAGCTTCTATGATCATACTTTTCAGAGTTTCCCAAGATTCTTGAGTTGTTTTCACCTTTAGGATTTCCATCCATGGAATCTTTCCCAAGTTCTCCGTGAGTTTATTAAAAACAGCTCTTTTAAAATCCAAAATATTCTATTGCTTTTGTTTGTGTTATGTTGAATTTTAGTGTGACATGGTCACTCTCACCCAAGGTTCCTGTAGTTTCAACTTCCTCTATTGCCTCTTCTCTATAAGAATTAAGTCCAGTATGGCTGTCCCTCTAGTTTCCCCCTCTACCTTTTGGACAACAAATTGTCAGCGAGGTTGGTTAGCAACTTATTTGATTTCTCACTTGGTGCAGAATTAGTTTTCCAGTTAATATCCAGGATAATTGAAGTCTCCCATTACTACTGTTGTGTGTTTCCTGCATATGTTTGTTAGCTGGTTGGCAAAAAGGACATCTATTTTTTTTTTCCTTGATTGGGTGGCCTATAATATACACCTATGGCCATGTCATTCTTTTTTCCTTTTTTAAAAAAATGTCATAATTCTCAATCATTTTCAACTCATCATCAGAAAAATGATAAACATCAAAAGTGAGGAAGGATAAAATATTCGAAATTGCCTTGGCCTTGGAAGGAAGTTGGTTTATACTATTAATTTGGAAAATAATCATGGCAGAAAATTCAAATAAAATCTCAGTCATTTTCTACTGTGGTATACTGAAAAAAAAATAAAACTCAGCTTTTGAACCAATAGTGTTCATTAATAATCTATGGAAATCTATGCTGTGACCCCAGTTATACACAGCAATAGTTATCAGACCTGAAGAATCTGCTCCAAAAGAGAACCAAATTGATTTAGATTGTAGAACAAGTGGGAAAGATTACACACACTGCAGGAAGGTGAAGAAGTGAGGGATGATAGAGGATAGAAAATAGTTCATTATATGAATGAATAGGCTTTTCTCCAATCTCACAAAGCCATCCAAGTTTAATCCAGGGTTTTCCCTTAAAAAAAAAAAAACCACACAAACACAGTAAAACATGGGACTTGTTGCTTTAAAGAACTCCAATTTAAAATCAATGCAAATTCAACACAGAGGTTGCTATGCAATGTTTCTCAATGATTTTCTCACTATAGCCCCATCCCCAAGAACCATCAGCAGTTCCTGACCTTGAAGTTTTCAGTCTCAGAGGTGAACAGGAATCTGATTCTTCTCCCCAACATCATCCTTGGCTTCTGCATCTATGACAATCACCAGACTGAGAGGAATAGTTCCTTAATCAGCCTCTTCCTGCTCTCAACACATTGTCAAATGGTTCCAGGCTATAAATGTGGTAGGCAAGACCCTCTGGTCTCTGTCATTGGAAGCGGTAATCCCAAACCCTCAAGGCAGATGGCCTCCATCTTCAGCATCTTCAAGGTCCCACAGGGGGCTCCACTGGAAACAATATCAGGTAGATAAACAAAAGAAACACACAAAAGCCAAAAATCAAGCCAAGTTATTTGGAGGTGGATGAGTGGCATATCAGGGAGATATAGCTCAGAGAATCCATGCTTTTGTTGAATTCAATTTTACATTTTATGTTTAAAGATACATTTTTACATAGTATAACTCCAAAGAGATAGGGAATGGGATAATCCAGAAATGTTGTAATTCTCAAGAGGAATTCCTTCCTGACTTTCATAACAATCTAGCCACCTTTTCAGCACTATTTATTTTCTGTGTCAGCTTAATACTTTCTTCCCTTGTGTTTTGACCTGTCACAACCAGGCAAAATATTTTATAGCTGGCTCTTCTTAAGAAGGGAAAGAGCTTTTAGCTGCTCTAAGTGGTAGAGCTGTGAGAAGTGCACCCCCAAAAAGGACAGTGCCAGAAACCTCAGAAAACTGTGCCAAGAGACTCAAGCCAGCCCTTCCCCTTTAAGAAGGCCAAAAGTGAAAGTCCTGATCTAAGCTGATTGAAAGTCTGGGCATGCTGCCAAAAGCCATTAATGCTCTTTACTAAAAATAACAAACTAAACCAACACTCTGGACTACTTGACTTTTCTTTGTCTCCAGCTCAGTGTTGGCTCTGACTTCTCTCAAGGAGACAGGATGGTTTACCCTTCCTTCTTCTGGATTAATCTCAATGAATTTAATCAGTATGAGGGTTTAGTCCAGCTGCTCCTGTATTTCCAGTGGAACTGGATCGGGCTTATTACCTCTGAAAGTGACAGTGGGAAACATTTCATCTCAACTCTAATGCCAATGCTCAAGGAGAAGGAGATATGCTTGGCCTTCTCTGAAATATTCAATTTTGATATTCTTGTTATTAAAGTGGTGGGACCACTTATTTTCAAGATGTTCCAGGAAGCTGAAGTGATTACTCTGTTTGGAGACTCCAGTATTATTTCTATTTTATTGCTCATCTTGCTTTGTTATAGACAATCCATATCATTTCAGAAAGTTTGGCTTCTACCTTCTGTAGAGTTGTAATTGAAAGAATGTTCTTATCTCAGATGGCAAACCACAGATAAAGAATGTTTACAAGCAATTACAATTCAGGCAAACAAAGTCAATAATCTAAAGGAGGATTAGAGAGAGGAAGTAAACATATGTTAGACTTTAGCTAGAGATAATTAATTCTATTAATTACTATTATACTAAACAGTAACTTAAGGCCCTGCCACATTGGCCGACGGATGCAAAATGTTTGTAAAAAGGACACAGCAGACAAGAAAATGTTCCATCCGTTGTTATCCGCTCTCAAAAGTGCCCCAAATTTGCATAAGCAGAGCGGACAACAATGGAAAGGAGCGGACGGGGGGGGATGTAGAGGGGATGGAAAGCATATGCTCCACGGAAGCCTAGGGGTTGGAAGCGGATGGGAGCAGATAGCACATCTGCAGGGCTTCTGGGGGAGCACAGCAAAGTGGACGCACAACGGAAAGAGCAGATGCAGAGCGGATGCTCAGCGGATGAAGCGGATGCAGAATGGAAGCCTAGCGGAAGCCTAGCGGAAGCCTAGCGGAAGCCTAGCGGATGCACAGCGTTCACTGCGCATGCGGGGAGGATGCATTGTGTAAGCCCTGCGGATATAAAGGGAAGCAGCTCACAAGCAGGTCACCATTCAGAGGAAAGATCTGCTGCCAGACACAGGTCTAGCCAGCCAGCCAGCCAGCAAGCCAACAACCCAACAACCATGGGGAAGAAGAGAAAGCCTCTGCCATCTGCTGCCAGCCCTGGCAAGAGGGACAGAGCCACCATCCCACCCCTGGCCCTGACTCTGCTTCTGCTGGGGCTTCTGCTGCTCAGGCTCGCTCTTCTGGTGCTGCTCCTGGTGCTGATGCTTCTGCTGCTGCTTACTCTGCTGGCACTGCTCCTGGTGCCGGTGCTTCTGCTGGTGCTTACTCTGCTGGCACTGCTCCTTGTGCTGGTGCTTCTGCTGGTGCTTACTCTGCTGGCACTGCTGCTTGTGCTGGGGCTTCTGCTAGTGCATACTCTGCTGGTGCTGTTCCTGGTCCTACTGGTCCTGCTGGTGCTCCTGGTCCTGCTGCTGGTGCTGCTGGTGCTGCTGGTGCTTCTGGTCCTGCTGGTCCTGCTGGTCCTGATTTTGCTGCTACTGTTGTTTTTGCTGCTGCTAAAGGTGGTGGTGGTGTGGAGGAGCAGCCCCTACAACCTCGAAGCCCCTCTGATGAGGGCCCATATGGCCCTGCCAGAGGGAGGAAGAGGCAGACGTGTGAACGGGAGAGGAGGCAATACACCATAGAAGAGGTGCTGGAATGGCTGAGGGAGAATGAATATCTTTGGCGGAAGGGACACAGGTTCTATCGAGACACCAAAAGGAAGCAGGCTGCTTGAAGAGAGAAGGTGGAGAGCCTGGGCTACAGGTGCTCCTTGGCTGGTGGAAGCACATGCACACCTGGTATGGGAAGCTACACCTCAAGAAATCTGGCCAGGCCACAGTCAAGCTGACTGACAGAGAGACCTACGTGATGGCCCAGTGCAGCTTCCTGGAGGGTGAGATCTGCCACTGAGGAGCAGCCCCTCTCACAACCCTCTCTCTCAGGCAGCCTGCTGAGATCCAGTCTTCTTCTGGCAAAGAGTCAGCTCCTGTGTCCAGGCAGGTATCTGTGGAGTGTCCCACGATGGAGAACCCCCCGACAGCTGTACTACCCATGGTGGGGCACATGGAGGACCCCCTGACGCAGTGGGAGCAAGGAGAGGGCACTTCCATCAGAGGCCAACCCGCATTCACCCCCAGTTCCACCTCCACAGAAAGGAAGAAAGGCAGACAGGAGGGGCAGAGCCACATTGTCCTGCTGGACATAAGAGACACCATTAGAAGCATTGTAGATCTCCTCTCTCAGCTGGTAAACACCGACGTCCCATCCTCCAACCGCAAGCCCTTCCTCACCTACGTCAACCAGACCCTCATGAACATGTCAGAACCACAGTACCAGGTGGTAAAGGACAGGATCACTGATCTTCTTCACAACCCTCCACACCAAGCTGAACCTGCTCCCATCCAGTCCAGGTCTGCTCCTCCACCCCAGGTGATGTGACTGCCCTTCCAAGGCTTCCCCAAGACCCTCACCTACCAAGGCTACAGCTACCAGGAGTTTCAGCAGCACAGGCAGCCCTTCCAGGTCCTGGCATAGGTACATCGTACGCCACCGGTGCCACTGATGCCACCGATGCCACCGACGCCACTGATGCCAGCCACGCCACAGATGCCAGCCATGCCACTGATGCCACCCACGCCACAGATGCCAGCCATGCCACTGATGCCACCCATGCCACAGATGCCACCCACGCCACAGATGCCACCCACGCCTCACCTCGCTCAGCTGCAGACCAGACATACTTACTACACTCCTCCTTCCTCCACCCCACAGCCAAGCCCAGCCTCAGAACATCTGTCATCGGTATTGGGGCTGACACCCCATGTTATGGAGGAAGGGGCTCTCAACATCACGGGGCTAAGCCAGCTCTCTGAGAGCTTCCTCCACACACCATCCCCTGTTGTCCTCTCGGGGCCAGGCACCCCAATGATGCCTCAGACCAGCACTCCAGCAGCAGCCCCCTCCACAGCACCTGGACTCTTCACCCCTGAGACTGGGCATGCCTCAGAGTGACCAATTAGAGTGCCAGAGACTGGGTGGCTTCCTATTGACTTTATTTTTGCTTTGGACACTTTACTTGGGTCATTTTTTTTTTACAGCTTGTTATTAATAAAGATTATCTTTGCTTCACATACTTGGTTCATTTATTTTTGTAAATAAAGTCTTGGTGGAAACTTTTAGAAATTTTTTAAGCCTTTGCATGCTTGTGGGATGGGTAAGGATAGCAGTGGGATGGGCAGGGATACCTTTGGGATGGGTAATAGCTGTGGGATGGGCAGGGATACTTTTGGGATGGGTAATAGCTGTGGGATGGGCAGGGATACCTTTGGGATGGGTAATAGCTGTGGGATGGGCAGGGATACCTTTGGGATAGGTAAGGATAGCTGTGGGATAGATAAACCTCCAGTGCAAGCATAGTGGGACTGTATGGTCCACCCTCCCAGGTGCCACACATTTGGCCTTTTATTATCAGTAACAATGTAATCATTGATCCACACATTTCAACATAAACACAACTCTTTATTAAATGCCCTGTTCATTGTAGGCGCACCCAACATCCGTGGCCCAATCTCATCAGTGTGATGAGACAGGCTGAAGGAAGCATCCATTAATCATCTATCATTCTGTCTTGCCACTCCACTGCTCCAGCTGGGGAGTTGCACCAGTGTCTCAGGAGGTTGCGCTGCTTCTTCCCTTCAAGTGAGGCTCTGCTGGGGCCTTGCACATCCAGAGTGTCTATCAGGTTTCACCCTTGCCTCCATTCCTCAGGCTCCATGTCCCCATTGCCTTGTTGGAGGTCCATGAGCCTGTTCTGCAACACTGGGTAGCGGGTGCGCATGAGATTGTGCAGGATGCAGCAAGCTTCCACGATGTTCCTCACGGTATCTGGGCAATGCTGCATGGTGGTGAGAAGTACCTGGAACTTGTTGTCCAGGATGCCAAAGGCGTTCTCCACTACCCGCCTTGCCCTGGACAGCCTGTAGTTGAAGATCCTCTCTTCACGGGTGAGGCATCTGGAACTGTAGGTTTTCATGAGGTAGGTTGTGAGGGAGAAGGTGTCATCCCCCACGATGAAGTACGGCACATCTTGCATGTCATTGGGCAGGGGGTCTGGATCTGGGAAGCCCATGATGAGGTTGCGTTCCAGCCCCTCCTTGAGGTGACTGTTATTATATACCTGGGCATCTAAAGCTGACCCGTTGCTTGAAGTTTCGATGTACATGAACTTGTAGTCAGCATCGACCATGGCGAAGAGGATGATGCTGAAGAAGCCCTTGTAGTTGAAATAAGTGGATCCTGACTTGGGTGGAGCTTGGCAGGCCACGTGCTTGCCATCTATGGCTCCAACGGTGTGGGGGAAGTTCCATTTCTGATACCACTGCTCTGCAACTTTCTTCCAGCCTTCTTCACTGGAGGGGCACTGGAGGAGCTTCTCCAGGTATTCTTCGATGATGGCCTGCACCACTTCTCTGACCACAATGCTGATGGTGTTGTGTGGCACTCTCCAGCCATACTGCATGCTCCTGTACATGGCACAGAGTCAGTGCCACCTTGAGCCCAGGGTCCAGGCTGGGCCGGAAGTTGGTGCTCTGCTTGGTCAACCTGGGTCTCAGCCGCTCCACAACTTCATCAAACATGGCTGGATGCTTTTGAGGGATTGCTACTGGTTTGTGGATGACACAATCAAACATTTTGTTTATATGTATCATTCTGGTAAAACTGGAATTGAAGTAGCCATTAATCAAATGCCTCAAAATAAAGAGAAACTTTTGTCACGTTGGGAAAGAAGCCAAATATTTGGTGTTACTCTGCATTGCTCAGATCTCTACCTAGAACAGTCTTCTAGCTTTCCATCCACACATTCTATCTCTTAAGATGATGGTCATCACAGAATGATAGTATCGGGCTGCCAAATAATACACCCATAGCAAAGTAAGATACCCATAGCATAGTAATATTATGAACTCCAAGGCAGGTAGGTTTTTTATTTTATTTATTTATTTATTTATTTTTATTTGTCAAGCAAGTATTAGATGACAGGTATAAGTATAAGCATGGTTAGGAATACATGAAATGGATACAAATAAAAAAAATACCAATAGGACGGGGATGGTAGGCACTTTGGTGGCTTATGCACACCCCCTACAGACCTCTTAGGAAAGGGGTGAGGTCAATAGTAGATAGTCTAAGGTTAAAGTTTTTGGGGTTTGGGGAAGAAACCACAGAGTCAAGTAGAGTATTCCAGTCATTGACCACTCTGTTGCTGAAGTCGTATTTCCTGCAATCAAGTTTGGTGTGGTTTACCTTGAGTTTGTATCTATTGTGTGCTCTTGTATTGTTGTGGTTAAAGCTGAAGTTTTCAAATTCATTGACAGGTAGGACATTGCAGTAGATAATTTTATGTACTACACTTAGATTGGACCAAAGGCAGCATAGTTCTAGGTTGTCTAGGTCTAAAATTTCCTCAAAGAATAGTTTTATTAGGCATATCATATCACCATGACATGGTAAAAACCAACTCTAAAAGTTCTCACAGTTTTCACCTAATTAAAAATAAAAGTTTTCCCCCTTTCCCAAACAATCAGTTTCATGGTCTAGTTAAGGTACCATCCAGTTGCCTGGTATCTTCACTCTTCCTTTCTCTGACCACCTGTGGAAATGTCCTTGGTTCCCATGAGAAAGTATTTGTTTTGGCTACAAAACTCCAGCTATCTCATTTCCTCCCCTCCTTATCCCTCAGTTCCATTATGGCAACATGGAAGCCTCAAAATGGCTTTAGCCAGGTCAGCTTCAGGGTTGACCAATAGACACCCTGATGTCTCATTTGTAGTTCTAAGTCAAGTACTCCAATTTCTGAGTGTCTCTTTTATTTCAGCTTGTTCCCTATTTGAGGAACATTCAGTTCAACAACAGTGTTGGAGAGGAAATTTTCTCAGAAAATGGATTGGGATCTGCTCATTATGATCTTCTCAACTGGGTTCTCCTCCCCAATCGATCTTTTGTCCCTGTGAAAGTTGGGCAGATAAATCCCAGGGCTCCCCCAGGCCAGGATTTCACCATTAATTACAATGCAATCATCTGGGCCACAGAGGTAAGCTGGAAGGAAATCCTGCAAATTCAGGAAAAGGTTCATTCTCTCTTGGGATTACCCAACTTCCTTCTAACTGGAAAACAGATCTATTTAATCAGAAAATGAGGAAGATGTTTTATGAAAAAACTGCTTTGAGTATAACATATTTAAGGTCTCATTTGGTATAGGGCCATTTTATCTATCTATCTATCTATCTATCTATCTATCTATCTATCTATCTATCTATCTATCTATCTATCTATC
>BLBF01000091.1:1817147-1841961 GCA_015471245.1 Laticauda colubrina | reverse complement strand
GGATGGGTAAGGATAGCAGTGGGATGGGCAGGGATACCTTTGGGATGGGTTAAGATAGCTGTGGGATGGGCAGGGATACCTTTGGGATGGGTTAAGATAGCTTTGGGATAGATAAACCTCCAGTGCAAGCATAGTGGGGCTGTATGGTCCACTCTCCCAGGTGCCTATGGCCCTTCATTATCAATACTAATGTAATCATTGATCCACACATGTCAACATAAACACAACTCTTTATTAAATGCCCTGTTCATTGCAGGCCCACCCAACATACATGGTCCAATCTCATCCGTGTGATGAGACAGGATGAAGGAAGCATCCATTAATCTGGGAAGCCCATGATGAGGTTGCGTTCCAGCCCCTCCTTGAGGTCCACTGGCATTGTATACCTGGGCATCTGAAGCTGACCCATTGCCTGAAGCATCGATGTACATGAACTTGTAGTCAGCATTGACCATGGCGAAGAGGATGATGCTGAAGAAGCCCTTGCAGTTGAAATAAGTGGACCCCAACTTGGCTGGAGCTTTGCAGGCCACGTGCTTGCCATCTATGGCTCCAATGGTGTGGGGGAAGTTCCACCTCTAATACCACTTCTCTGCAACTTTCTTCTAGCCTTCTTCAGTGGAGGGGCACTGGAGGAGCTCCTCCATGTATTCTTCGATGATGGCCTGCACCACTTCTCTGACCACAATGCTGATGGTGTTGTGTGGCACCCTCCAGCCGTACTGCATGTTCCTGTAGGTGGTCCCTGAGGGCAGGTGGCGCAGAGTCAGTGCCACCTTGAGCCCAAGGTCCAGGCTGGGCCAGAAGTTGGTGTTTGCCTTGGTCAACCTGGGTCTCAGCCGCTGCATAACTTCGTCAAACATGGCTGGAGGCATCCTCATGAAGTTCTGGAATGCACGAGGGTCTTCGTTCCTCAGCTCCACCTTCAGCTTGTTGTACAGTCCATACTCTGCTCTTCTCCTGATCCATCTTCGAACCAAGACACTTCTTGGCCACCTCCTTTTCTTCCCGTAGTAGAGTTGACAGAGCCTGTAGATGGCTTCGCACTGTTGCAGAACGATGGTGGCTAGCAAAAGGAGTGTGTTACGATCCATGGTGGACATGACTGGATGCTGTGGAAGAGCAAGAGCCAGATGAAGGCTGCAGAGGTCTGCACAGCAGGGCTGCTGGTCTGAAAGTGAGATCCAGATGAGTTGCTCCCCCTTTTTATAGGCAATATAGGTTTTCCCCTATGTGTCCTTTTGCATCCTCTAGACATCCTTAATATCTGAGATAGGTCCCCTCTGCGAATGTTTTTTCCGTTTTAAATGCTTTCTTTGCAAGCTGCATCCGCTTTCATCCTTTCTCCATCTGTGCTACTCATGCTGCGCGTCCGTTCCATGTCTGTTCCACTTCCTCCCTGTGTCCGCTTTCTGCTGGAGTGGATTTGAGTTACGTGGATGTGCAGCGGATGCCTAGCGGATGCCTAGCGGATGTAGCAGACGCATAACGGATGCCGATGGTTGCAGAACGGATGTCTTCCGTATGCCTAGCGGATGCAGAATGGACGCGTTTGATACATTTTCTGCTCAAAAAGTTTTGAGCAGCTCAAAACCTTTTGAGTGGATGGAACCTCAGTCGACGGATGCTGGACGGGTAGAGAGGATGAAAAACGGAGGAAGTGAGTACAGAACGGAAGCATCGCATTAACCAACGGATGGCAAGTGTTTTTCTCCATTTTACATCCTCTTTCCATTCGTTGGTGCAGTGTGACAGGGGCTTTAGTCATGAAATGTCTGCAAGAAAACAACCAAGGTTAGAGGGTACCAAGGACTCCGCAGTCATCCTTCTTTCTCCTTCTCCTCCTTTCTGAATTATTCCTAATCTCAGTTGGGTAGCAAAGACCGAATGTTGGAGGAATGGATGGGGAATTATGAGCTTTGATCTTTGTTTTGGTGTGTGAGAACTTCAGATTCCACTTTACCTTCCTGCAACTGACATTTTTAGTAAAAGTTCTTTTCACTTCAATAAGAATTGAAAGTTGAGAGTCTGATTGTTTGGGGACAGGTCTGACCAGAGGTGGGATTCAGCAGGTTCTGACCAGTTCTGGAGAACCGGCAGTAGAAATTTTGAGTAGTTCAGAGAATCGGTAAAAACCACTTCTGACTGGAAATTTTACAGTATTCTTCCCCTGCCACACCTACCAAGCCACACCCATAGAACCAGAAGTAAAAAAAATTGAATCCCACCACTGGGTCTGACAATATATGTAAGGCTACAAGTTTGTGATAGTGTCTCCAACTTTATCTGGGCAGCTGCTGCACAATTTCCTGAGAGGATTGTCTGTAAGGAAGGAAAAATATGGAGAGCTGTACTGAGTTTTAGCTCTCTTTCCTTTGTTCACTGCTAACACAAAACATCCTTCAGTTAATGTATAAACAATTAGAACACCAATAAAATTGAGAGCAAAATGCATCTCAGAATATTTATTTTTAAATAGGCTGGAGCACACGGGAGTAAATCCAATATCTGAGGGGATACTATAGATCTCCAGGAAGACCCCAAGATAGTACAACTGTCCCAGGCATGGCAATCCAATATCATGCAGAACCAAAAATGAAAAGTTCCAGTCCTGGGAGGGCCAATCATCCACAGCAGCTTGGTTTTGCTAGGATTCAAATTGAGACTGTTCCTTCCCATCCAACAGCCTTCAGGCACTAGGACAAAATATCAACAGTCAATGGTTGTATCAGAGGTGGGATTCAGCAAGTTCTAACCAGTTCTGGAAAGCCGGTAGCGGAAATTTTGAGTAGTTTGGAGAACTGGCAAATGTCACCTCTGACTGGAGATTTTAAAGTATCCTTCCCCTGCCATGCTCACCAAGCCACGCCCACAGAACCGGTTGTAAAAAAAAAAATTGAATCCCACCACTGGGTTGTACTATTAAATATTATCAGCATATGGTTGATGCCTGACCTGAAACTGAGAAGACCTGACTGAGGCACTTTGGCAAAAAGGGGTTGGACTCAGTTTTTCATCTCCAACCAATACTGAGTGGAACCAGCTACAAAGCAGACAACCACATAACACCGTGAACTTATTCTTATCATCCTAGTTTCTAATTTTATCTCCTGTTATGTGTTTGTAAATATACCAGTTACTCCATCTGTCAGGGTTCCAAGTAATACACCCATAGTGAGCAAAACACCCATAGATTCCTCAAAGAATCGTTTTAATTGGATATATTATATTGCCCCAGTTCTGGTGAAAACTGACTCTGAAGATTCCCACGGTTTTCACCTAATTAAAAATAAAAGTTTTTCCCCTCTCCAATCAGTCACATGGTCCAATCAAGGGGCCATCTGGTTGCTTGGTGACATCACTCCTCCTTCCTCTGACCATGTGTGAGAATGTCCTTGGTTCCCAAGAGAAAAATCCCAACTCTCTGTATTCCCCACTCCCTATTCCTCAGCTCCAGTGTGGCAACACTGAAGCTCCAAAATAGCTTCAGCCAGGTCAGGTTCAGGATTGACACCATCCAAGCATTGGTATGATTGCTCACCCTTATTCGGGTGCAACCGATTATCATGTGCCACCATGGCACATCATAGTATCTGAAAAAACACTACAGTGTAAGTCAAACTCCATCTTCTGTGTTGAAGTCAGAGGTCAAATATTCAACTTTACTTTGACTCTCAACTCTATCTGGGCTGTGGATTAACAAGAAGAGATACAAACATGTTTTTCTCTATTTGACATGCAAACAACATCTATTGCTCATTGGGCATCATATTTATTTTTCATCTCAATTATCATAAGTACAGTCATTGCTGATGTATCCCCTATGGATTTCTATCCCAAATACATCATCCATGATAAAACATGCTTTAAAAAACCTGCTCTGAATTCTCCAGGTAGGAATAGGCCATGTCACCTTGTCTTGCAAAGAGCTAAGAGTTTGTCTGTTAGGTCACAGCCCAAACACAGGTAAGAGGAAGCATGATTGATACCAATTTGCACTGAGGCCATCCAGGTGGCATGGCCAGTCTCTGTGCTAAATCCCTGATGAGAATTCAAGTGCTACCTGCAATTCAGCTTCTGCACAAACCTTGATTTCTGATCTAGGAGAGAAGGTGACAAGAATGAACAGGATGCCTCTCCTTTTGCTGCACTTCTGGCTCCTGCCTCCAACCACTGCTAAGAGGATGCAAACTGTATGTGTGATGAAAAACCCTTTCCGGATTCCAAAAGCCTATTACAAGCCTGGTGATCTCATTATCGGTGGGAACTTGCTTCTGAAAACAATTATTTCCTCCAACTTTCCAGACTTTAAAAATGACCCATCCCTGCCTCCTATCTCATTGTTGTAAGTTTTGCCTGGAGGGAAAAGATGTAAATGATTGTTTGCTTTGTTTTGGATTCAGGGACCATGTTCAGAAATGCTTCTAGTGATGTTTGCAATGTCCTGGTGTAATTCAAATCTTTGTGCTTTTCCCTAACAAAGACCCAAGCTTATAAATTGACTAGAATCCTAAACCTTCATCAGGAAGGCAACAAACAACATACAGATGAGCAGGGACCATATCTTAGAAATTGATCTGGCTACTGAAGAATTTGTCTTGTTTTTAATTTGGAAAAAGTCATGGTTGAAAAATCCAATAAAAGCCCAATTCTGTTCCAGGAGTAGTTCATGGTTTTGTTTTGTTTTTAAATCAGTTTTGGAATTAGTTGTGCTTATTCATAGGGACCCTACAGTAAATCAATGCTGTGACCCTACAGTAATTAGCAATGTTAAATAGACCTGCTCTAAGAGACAACTGAATAGATTAAGGTTTCAGCATTCCAAGTAACATCCTCCAAAGTAAGAGACTCTGAGACTATCACATTCTCAAAAACCTATTTTATTGGAGAAGTCATATTGGCACATCTGGGGAAAACCCAAATCTGAGAGTTCCAGTTTTCCCCCACCCAAAGAAAGCCAAGATCCAACCCCTGCACCCAACCATCCATCACATGACCCAATCATGTCTTTGCGGCAACTGGAGACATCCCTCAGTTACTCCCTTCCAGGTTCAGAGCGAACTGTCCTTGATTCTCCAAGAAAGGAATGATGTTGTGGCTATTCTTCCACTGTTCCTTGAAATCCTCCCTCCCAAATTCTCAGGCACTGAATGTGGCAGGCCAGAACACTAAAAACAAAAATGGCTTCCAAAATTGACATAGGGTAGCAGAGGAGCAATTGGTAAGGATTTCAGACATTGGAGCAAAATGGGAAAAAAAAGTTCTTGATTCGGACAGACAGGTTTTTCTCCTTTCTCACAAAGCCATCCAAGTTTCATCCAGAAACATCCTTTAAAAAACAAACAAACAATGAAATCTGGTATTTACTACTCCAAAGCACAACACAAAAGGCAAGGTAATCTCCAACAGACACCAGCTTTCCTGAAAGGTGGCACAATGTTTAGAATGCAGTATTGGAGGCTACTCTACCCAGGGCCAGGAGTTTGATCCTGACATGCTGAAGGTTGTCTCAGGCTTCGATTCCTTCTGAGGTTGGTAAAATGAAGACCCAGATTTTGGGGAGCAATAGGTTTACTCTGTAAACTGTTTAGCAAAGGCTGTGAAGATTGTGAAGTAGTATTTAAGTCTAAGTGCTATTGCTATTGCTGTTACTATAGCCTCATACCCATGAAGTACCAGCAGTTCCAGGCCTTGATGTTTTCAGTCAGAGAGATCAACAAGGATCTTCTTCTCCCCAACATCACCCTTGGCTTCCACATCTATGACAATCACCAGATTGAGAGGGAGATTTCCTTAATCAGCCTTTCTCTGCTCTCCACAAGAGGCCAAACTATCCCAGGTTATCAGTGTGACAGGCAGGACCCTCTGCTCTCTGTCATTGGAGGACTCAATTCCAAATCCTCAAGGCAGATGGCTTCCATCTTCAGCATCTTCAAGGTCCCACAGGTAAGGGAATGAAGTATGGAATAGAGAAACAACAGAAGCACAGACAGAATTCAACAACGAAACCAACATTGTTTTTTGGGGGGTTGGGGGAGAAGGCTTATCACATAGATGGATGGATGGATGGATGGATGGATGGATGGATGGATGGATGGATGAGGGAAGAAATGAATGAATGAATGAATTATTAGCCAATGTGATTAGTCACACAAGGAATTTGTCTTGGTATATATGCTCTCAGTGTACATAAAAAGAAAAGATACATTCATCAAGAATCATCAGGTACATCACTTAATGATGGTCATAGGGTACAAATAAGCAATCAAATCATACTAGGAAACAGTCAGTATAAATCATAAGGATAAAAGCCACAAAGTTACAGTCATGCAGTCATAAGTGGAAGGAGATGGGTGAAAGGAAGGATGGGAAGATTAATAGTAATGGTAATGCAGACTTAGTAAATAGTTTGACAGTGTTGAGGGAATTATTTATTTAGCAGAGTGATAGCATTCAGGAAAAAAGCTGTCCTTGTGTTTAGTTGTTCTGTTGTGCAGTGTCCTATTGCATCGTTTTGAGGGGAGGAGTTGAAACAGTTTGTGTCCGGGATGTGAGGGATCTGTAAATATTTTCACTGCCCTCTTTTTGACTCGTGCAATATACAGGCCCTCAATGGAAGGCAGGTTGATAGTATTCATTTTTTCTGCAGTCTTAATAATCCATCCTGCAGTTAGATTCATTTTTAGATATTTATGTGTCAAGATAAGTTTTTAAATAATCCTCAAAGAGATAAATAATGAGATATTTCCTACATGTTGAACTTATCAAGATAATTCCTTCTTCATGTATTCTTTATAAAAATACAACCACCTTTTCAGTGCAGTAGATTACTTAAATCTGGTTGATGCTTTGTTCCCTTGAGAAATCATACAAATTATGTAACTGGTGGATCTTCCTTAGAAGGGAAGAACTTAGTTTTGCCAATCAAAGCAAGTCAGTCTTACTGGTGGGGCAATAAACCATACAATGGTGAACCCTAAAGTCATGATCAAACTTTACTTTGCCTTTGAAAGAAGAATCTCACTTTCTCCAGCTTGGTGTTGGTTTTGAGTTCTCTCCAGGAGAGAGAAGAGTTTATCCTTCCTTCTTCCGGATCAATCCCAAGGAATCTCCTCAGTATGTGGGTTTAATCCAGCTGCTCCTGCATTTCCAGTGGAACTGGATTGGGCTCGTGGTCTCTAAAGATGACAGTGGAGAACGCTTTGTTTCATCTCTGATGCCAATGCTGAAGGAGAAGGAGATCTGCCTGGCCTTCACTAAAATGTTGAAATCGGAGGTCCTTACAAATACAATGCTCAGGTTCCTTTGGCTTTTAAAATCTTCCTTTAAAGTTGAAGTGATTGTCCTCTTTGTAGACTATAGAACAATTGCAACTTTACAGGGAGCTCTGTATTCTTATGAACAATGGATAAAAACATCATATGGAAAAGTCTGGATAATAACTTCCCATTGTGAACTTAGTGGGATGGGAACATTAGATACCCTGGAATATATGAAGCCCTTCCATGGGGCTTTGCATTTTAGGGACCACACCGGGAATGTCCCAGAATTCAGCCATTTCCTCTTGTCTTTAGATCCTTTGAATTCAGAGGGAGATATCTTTCTTCTGCAATGGTGGGAAAGGGTCTTTGACTGTAAGTTCTATAAACATGATAACATCTCTAAAGGGGAAGAGAGAACATGCACAGGAAAGGAGAATTTACAGAATCTGCCAGCTTTTATGTTTGAGACAAGCATGACAGGTGACAGTTACAATGTCTACAATGCCGTTTATGCTCTGGCACATGCATTATGTGCAATGTATGAAGCAGGAGCACGACCAACCATGATGAGAGCTGGAAAGAGGATCTCAAATGTGCAATCATGGGAGGTAATCTCTGGAACTTTTTATTCAGTCCACAGATCCTTAGAGAAGTTTATTTATATTCCCCCAATTATTTCTTGAATTACGAATTAAATATCTCTATATCAGTGGACTTCTGATCATACCATGCCTTTTTTCTTAGATGCTCTCCAACTTTGTTAAAATCAGTTTTTTTAAAGTTTAAGTCATTGGATGGGTTATATTCTATTGCTGGTTTATATTATTTATATTATTAAGCAGGACTAGGGTTGACATGATATTCCACTATTTGAGGGGCTGTCACAAAGAAGATGGGAATCAACTTATTTTCTAAAGCACCAGAAGGCAAGGCAACCCTCCAAAAAATGGATGGAAACTAATCATGGAGAGAAGCAACCCAGAATTAAGGAGAAATTTTCTATCAATGAAGTCTATTAACAGTGGAACAGCTTGCCTCTAGAAGTTGTGGGTGCTCCATCACTAGACAGCCCCTTGTTTGAAATGATAGAGGGTCTTCTGCTTGAGCATGGGGTTGGACTAGAAGGCCTCCAAGGTTTCTTCCAGTTCTATTCTGTTTCTGTAAATTAAACAGCAATTACTACAAAGAAAACAATAATATGAATTAGGTATAATTTGTAAAGGGGTAGAATTGGGAAAAGGTAAATCAAACTAATTCTCCATAAGATCCATAGAAGACCTTCACTTAAACTCCTGAAAGGTCTTTAGAGCTTGTCTGAATTCCATGGGATGGCCATTCAAGGGAGGAGGTGCAACACAGATGTTAATCCAGGTAGATTTGTGCAAAATTGTTCAAAAGGTCAGTTGAAGTCCTAGCAAGCATATTTGCAAATCCACTTCACTTTTCCTCTGTATATAGCCTAAATACAATTTGTAGAAAGACACTCAACTCAATCTCTCTTAATCTTGGTTTATATTTCTATGACTTAGGGTCATGTATGACCCCACCCCATTTGTTCGGTTTGCCATTTGTTGCACCTCTCAGCTTGTTGTGTGAAGACAGCCTCTATCAACCTCAGCACACAGAGCTGGAGTCAAAGTAGCCCTAATGGGATCATAGTCTGAAATTCATCAGTCTTTCCAGATCAAAGGCTGAATGTTGGACCTCTGGGGCAGTAAAATGACAATTTAGGGCAGCTGTTTCTTTCCACATGGCCCAACCTTACATTTTGCTGTCTTTTACTATTAGTTAGAGAAACCAATGCAATGGCATTGTGCAATTGCATTATGACAGAAACTATTTAATCATTCCTAAAATGCAATTGTCATTTGCATTTGCAAGACATTTATAAATCCTTAGTAAGACCACAACTGAAATACTGCATCCAGTTTTGGTCACCACAGTTAAAAAAAAAAAAAGATCTTGAGACTTTGGAAAAACTGCAAGGAAGAACAACTAAGATGATTAAAAGCCTAGAGACAAGAACATGTGAAGAATGATTGGAGGAATTGGTATGGCCAGTCTAGAGAAAAGAAGGACTAGGGGTAACATTATAGCAATATTCCAGTATTTGAGTGGCTGCCACAAAGAGGAGATTATTTTCCAAAGCATCAGAAGGCAAGACAAGAACAATGAATGGAAACTAATCAAGGAAGGAAGCAACCTGGATTGAGGAAAAACTTCCTAACAGTGAGGACAATTAACCAGTGGAACAGCTTGTCATCAGAAGTTGTAGGGGCTTCATTCCTGGAGATTTTTAAGAAGAGACTAGACAGTCACTTGTCTGAAATGGTATAGGATCACCTGCTTGGGCAGGGGGTTGGACGAGAAGACCTCCAAGGTCCATCCCAGCTCTATTCTGACTCTGAAGATCTTGAACCAAAGTAAAGCATTTAAAAATATATATAGCCAAGTATATCTGGGGGGAAACCATAGAATGAATTATATATAATGTGGCATGAAAACTTTTGTCTGTAAGTATCCTTGATGTAAAACTGGATTTAAAGAAGCCCTGTTACAGATTCGCAATGATAAACAGAAACATTTGTAATGTTGGGGAAGGAATCAAATATTTCATGTCATTCCTGATTACTGAGATCTGCACCAAAGGATCTCTATCTTGTCGGCTCCTCAGATGATGGCTGTCACAAAATGATAGAAGCCGGGATATCTCATGTGTGGCTTTTGCCCCACACTTTGCAAAAAGGAACGGAGATAAATTCTTTCCTAAAGAGGATAAATCCTAACACATATCAGACGAAGTACATGCACACAAAATTGCTCCAGGGGAAAAGGAGCGTAGCTGATATCAGGAAAAGAGCTAGTGAAGCATGAGTGGAAGAGGATAAGGGGATCAAGTGGGAGGGTAGAACCAGAGGTGGCATTCAGCCGGTTCTAACCATTTCTGGAGAATTGGTAGCGGAAATTTCAAGTAGTTTGAGAACCAGCAAATCTCACCTCTGACTGGCCCCACCCCATCTATTCTCTGCCTCTTGTTGAGTCCCAGATGATCAGCTGGGGCTTCTTTTGTTGCCCTGCACAGGAGAACAGCTGGAAAGCAGGTTAGTGAGGTGGGAAAGGAATGGGGATTTTGCAGTAATCTTCCATCAGGAATGGGGAGGGAATGGAGATTTTGCAGTATCCTTCCCCTGCCACGCCCACCAAGCCACACCCACCAAGCAATTCCCACAGAACCAGTAGTAAAAAAAACATGTGAATACCACCACTGAACCACTTGAGAATGGAACTGAATGTTAGAAATATTAACAATTAGAAGCTGCACATTTCAAGCAAGAGAAAATTATGAGATCAATAATATATCATCTCAATGAGATTGGCTCATATTATTCATGCTGGCAGAGGAGGGATGCTATATGGGTCCCCTCATCCTGATTATTCCAGCTGGTGGGATCCAGGAGGAAGGCCCTCTGGAACATCTATTCTGATTCTGAAGACCTTGAACCAAACTGAAGCATGTAAAAATGTATATAGCCAAGTATATCTCTGTCCTCTGGAATATCTTGGCCCTCAGTGTAAAGATGGCCCCAATCTTCCTACCTTCCTGGCTGTTTAGGCATAAAGGCCTAAACTACCTGTGCTAATTGGCTTGGAGCCCAAGTGGGGGATCAGCGGAGATGGTTGATCAAGTAACAGATCCCACCGCCCCCGAACTTCATCCCTGCCCTCCCCGTGTTTCTTTGGTTTTAAGGTTTGATTTGAACATTTTTGTTTTAATGGAGATGTAGCTGTAACCCACCCAGAGTTACACTATGGTAAGATGGGCAGCCAATAATTTTTATAAATAAACAAACAAATCTAATTGTATCAATAAATACATATTTGTATGGTATTCAGCTTTGTTCAGATATTTTCCCACGTCATTATAGTTGTGCTTTTAACATTATAGCAACGTTTCGGCAGAATCTCATCTGCCATCATCAGGCTTCTGCATCACAGACTAATACAATACAGAAGCCTGATGATGGCAGGTGAGATTCTGCCGAAATAGATAAATAGATAAATATTTCTAATAATTAACTGAATATTTTAATAAATAAATAAATGAATATTTTTATAAATAATTTTATAAATAAATGAATATTGTTATAAATAGATGAATATTTTTAATAATTATATGAATATTTTTATAAATAAATAAATGAATATTTTTATAAATAAATAAATATTTTTATAAATAAATGAATATTTTTATAAATAAATAACTTTATAAATAAATATTTTATAAATAAATGAATATTTTTATAAATAAATATTTTATAAATAAATGAATATTTTTATAAATAAATATTTTTATAAATAAATACTTTTATAAATAAATGATTTTATTCATAATCAAATTTTATAAATAATTTCTATAAATAAATAAATTGTATGAATAAATAAATAAATTTTATAAATAAGCAATTTTATAAATAAACAAATTTTATAAATATTTTTCTATAAATAAATAAACAAATTTTACAAATAAATAAATAAATTTTATAAATGAATAAATAAATAAATTTCCTATTACATTTTCTCATACACGGAGTATAACAAAAGTCAGGTGTATATAAATTATAATTGATGTGATACATTATCCAGAGGGTCTGACTTTTGTATAGGGATGCACCATATATACATATAGATTTCCATCTTTCTATTCAACTGACCTGCTCCCTCTTAAGATATCGAATATAATAGCCCAAACCATAAAGTGTATAATAAGCTGGTTCACACAGTTGTAGTTGATAGGTTGGAGAGTATGGGCTTCTGGATGAGGCAATCTATTTTATGATTGGTTGCTGGGTGAGAAAGGAGAGATTCCCTCCCCTCCCACCTTTTCTTCTGTATTCTTTCATCCTAGTTTACATCAATGTTCGGAGATCTCTTTTTCTTTCAGCTT
This sequence comes from Laticauda colubrina, assembly GCA_015471245.1. Classification (NCBI taxonomy): domain Eukaryota; kingdom Metazoa; phylum Chordata; class Lepidosauria; order Squamata; family Elapidae; genus Laticauda; species Laticauda colubrina. The sequence goes on along the minus strand of BLBF01000091.1, from coordinate 1,829,754 downwards.
CTTCCCTATTTGAGAAATGTCCAGTTCAACAATAGTGCTGGAGATAAAATCTCCTTGTCTGAAAATGGACTAGAATCTGCTCATTATGACCTTTTCAACTGGATTTTTTTCCCTAATCAATCTTTTGTCCCCATGAAAGTTGGACAAATAGATCACGGAACTCCTCCTGGTCAGGACTTCACGATTAACTCTGGTGCAATCGTCTGGACAAAAAAGGTGAGTTGAAAGGCAAGGTTATAATTCTGTCAGGGTTCCAAATAACAAACCCAACACAATCAAAATTCCGAAGCCTGGGGTTTCTTCAGAGGGTGAATTTATTAGGAATGTCATATTGGCACGGTTGTGAAAACTCAACTCTGAAAGACCCAAGGTTTTCCCCACCCAAATCAAAACATAAAGTTCTTGCCTCCAGTCCACATGTCCATCACACGGTCCAATCAGGTCATAGTCCCAATTCCAGGTGGCCTCAGTCCATGCCTTCCCAGCACCTGGTGAGAAGGTCCTTGGTGTTGAGGCCTGCCAGTGGCCAGCAGAGTTGGTAGCAGACTCGGACAGTGAAGAGGTTGGGGAGGAACATGGGCCAGTCCTGGAACCTAGGGAAGGCTCTGATGAATGATCTGTGTCAGAGGCAGAGATAGGGCTATCTGACAGTTATCAGCTGCCTTCATAGTCAGAGATCAATGGGGCAGAAGAACAGCTGGAGCCTGTTCCCAGTGTGCACATGCACAGAGCTGCCAGAAGAAAGGAAAAGCTAAGGAACAAGTGTTAACTTGGGAGCAAGGGAACAGGTGGACAGTGCCCCTTTATTCCCTACTTCCGCAGAGAACAAAAGAGGAGTGAAAGGGGAATGAGTTTTGCAGGAGACAATTAGTTCATTTGGGTGAAGATCTGTTCCTGCATTCTTGCATTGTCTGCTACAGTGTGGCATCTGAAAGATATCGGCCTGGCAACTCTCCAAGCCTGATAAAGGCCTGTAATTGTGAAATATCTTGAAAGATTGTTGGCCGGGACTTTGCTGGAGATGAATTTACTGTAAACTAAAGAAAAAGGGTTTATCGGGATGAGGAGTTGTGCTTTTGTGGAAGGCTAGATCAGAAAACTTGGTTCCCAGGAGAAAGAATTTTATTTTGGCTACACATCTGTCAGCTATCTCTATTTCCCCTCTCCCATTCCGACAGCTTCAACCAGCCTTGCTGTGGCAGCCCTGAAGATGCTCCAAAATGGCTTCAGGTGGCTGACAATATCAGGGCAAGATGCATTCATCCCTCGGACTTGAAAAAAATATTTTGGGGTTGAAAAAATGGTCAGTTGAACCAGAAAATGTGGCAGGCATTTGCCGAAAATGTAAGGTTTTGCATGTGACACATTTGAGGTCTGATTTGTGGCAGGTCCACAACGGGTTTGGACTGGGGGAAAAATATTTGCTGCCAACTCAAGAGGCAGTTAGAACAAGCAGCAGAGATTTCCATGGACCATTCTCATTCAGTTGAATCCTCATGGTTTTTTCCTTAAAAAAAAGCTGTAGCTCAATCACAGAAACCTACACAGGACTGCAAAAAATCCCAGTCCCAATCTCCAGCATCCAGTGGTGTGTTGGGAATGCCACTGGCCTTAATCCCCCAAGAGCTTTTCCTGCTTCTGGTAGACCCTGATGAACAATTTCTTTTGGAGATGTTCTGAATATGGAGATAAGAATATGGAAAGGAATAAATGAAGTATGTCCATTGCATAGGGCATGTCAAGCATTTCTCTTTCCTCTTTTAGAAGATGCCCTTTGCCAGGTGTGGCATGAAAAGGTGCCAGGCAGGAGAGAGGAGAAGAGTTCCAGAGGGCCAGCAGGTTTGCTGCTACCGATGTGCCCTTTGCCCAGAAGGAACCATTTCTAATCAGACAGGTAGACCATACTTAAAATGTAGAATTTCCAGCACCTAGGGAGCCTAGGTGTAGATAAAAACGTGAATTTTTGTTATTTTAATAGGTTTGACATGCTTAAAATATGCAATCATTTTCAGAAGATCCTCTCAATTAATGGATCTAAAATCCCAAAAGTGTTTTTTCTTAAGAGACAACTGGTCTTTCTTATTTTTCTTTGAAGACATTTCACTTCTAATCCAAGAAACTTCTTCAGCTCTGATTGGGGAATGGAAGGATTTATATTCCTTGCAGACAACTGGTCATTTGCATCCTTTTAGATTTGCATCCTTCTTGGATGAGAAGTGAAATGTCTTCAAAGAAAAAACCAGAAAATCCAGTTGCCTCTTGAAAAAGCACCTTTGGGACAACCATAACCTGGATGGCTGAGAATCTCCACAGACTTTTAGCCATGGATCTAATCTAAAGTGTTCTGCCCACAAGAGCAACTTTTTCCTCTCCTTACCAATTTACATTTTTCCTACATAACTTTCCACTCTCACAACCCTTTGGGAAACCAGCTACCAAACGTTCCCTGAAAAGTGAGGTATTAACTTGTTCATTAAAAATGTGAGATCCATCTATTTCTTTCCTGCAAGAAAAATTCTGAATGAGCAAATTTGAAGTATATAGTAGACAGGTTGGACAGTAAAACATTTTGGTGCTATGGTAGCTCTGCATCTTTGTTTCTTTTCCCCCACCTGTAGTAAATTTCCCTGTGAATCACTTGTGAACAAGAAAAGAGACTTTCCCTCTCACAACACTCACTTCACATTCCTTCTCTCTTTTGTTGTTGCTCTTCTCACCAACCTCCAACAGATAATATACAAACAATATACCAACAGCAGGATTCCTGGCTAACAGATCTATCCATCTTTTGGGGGTTCCAGGATGAAGTAGGTGTGGGCGAGTTGGCAATTTCTCTGACCCTAAAAGCCACAATAGTCATGGACATATCCAGTGATTACAGAAGATCTTCTTTTCCACAGAGGAAACTGACCGAACTGAACAAATTGTTGTCTCTGGAGAACTTATCTCTATCGAATGAAGGCAAATATATGTGTTTCAGAATAATGTTGCAGGATCCAATCAGGGTCAGTCACAGTGCCAGAGGTTTAGTCTTCTGAGCTTTTGGACTTCTATATCAGGGATGTCCAATCTTGGTAAGTTTAAGACTTGTAGACTTCAACCCTAAAAGCATAGCTGGCTGGAGAATTCTGGGAGGTAAAGTCCACATACCTTAAAGTCCACAAGTCTTAAGATTGCCTGTTCTACATTTTTTGGTCACCTTCTGACAAACAAAGAAAAAAGGTTCATTTGGAGACATTTTAGTGCTTCCCAATTGTAGCCCATGGTTAAACCTTAAATCAAGGCTTGAATGAGATTTTTTGCAATCAGTTTTTGAAGTTAACTTGGACCTTGGCTGGTTTGCACCTCTCTACCCTATACTATTTTACACCACATCATCAGATAATCTAAGGTAACCTTCCCATTTTAAAGGCAATGGTGTAGGAGAAAAACAGTTAGCAAACACAAAAAAAGAAGAAATAAGAAAGATGCTTTCCTCTTTTTGTCTTTCCTTGCTGCTTGTCTTTATCTGGACCTTGTTTGTTTGTTCATATTTTGCTAAAAGGAGAGGAAATGTATCTGTGTTTGTTTATGTATGTGTTTATTTCAGTGCGAAAGAGTGGTTTGTGTGGGAATGGAGAGGATGCTTTATGCAGATAAGGACTTTTGCAGATGGGGACTTTATACAATGAACTGTAGCTGGAGCCCCTCTTCAGGGAACTTCAGCTAGAGAAAAGACTCATGCTGGATCCCACCTTTGGGGGACTTCTCTCGAGATAGAGATCAGTTCCCTGAAGATGGTCTCCAGCATGAATCCAAAAGCTCTGAAGCCAAAACCTCTGTTCCTGGTGACCTACCCAGATTGGACCTTGGACCTTATCTTTATGGTCACACTGAAAGAAGTATGATTTGTCCATTGAGATTCACTTTCAAACACACAGTGGAACATTCAATCATCCCCTTTGTTGTGTTTGCCACAGCGAAAAGGGGACATAATCACATTAAGGGAGGGATAACACTCATGGCAGAAGCCCCTGAAATCCTTATACAAAATTTCTTTTTTTAAATATAATTTTATTAAATTTATCAAAATATAACATGTCTAATATTTCTATTCAAAATTTCCATTGCTTATATAAAAAAACAAGACAGATAAAACACAGTTAGAATTAATCAGTGGGATGACTTGCCTTCTGAAGTTGTAGGTGTTTCATCACTGGAGGTCTTTAAGAAGAGACTGGACAGTCATTTGAAATGGTATAGGGTAACAGATAACAGATAATCAGAGTTGGAAGGGACCTTGTAGGTCATCTAGTCCAACCCCTCACCCAAGCAGGAGACCCTACACCATTTCTGACAGATGGCAGTCCAATCTCTTCTTGAAAGTCTCAAGTAATGGTGCTCCCACAACCTCCGAGGGCAAGCTGTTCCATTGGTTGACTGTTCTCACTGTCAGAAAGTTTCTCCTTATTTCCAAGTTAAATCTCTCCTTGTTCAGTTTCCATCCATTATTCCTTGCCTGGCCTACAGGCATTTTAGAAAATAGCTTGTCCCCTTCCTCCTCTCTGTGGCAGCCCCTCAAATATTGGAAGGCTGCTATCATGTCTCCCCTGGTTCTTCTCTTTACTAGACTAGCCAAGCCCAGTTCCTGCAACTGATCTCCAACTTGAGCAAGGGGTTAGACCTCGAACATCCTTTCCAACTCTGTTATTCTATTCTTCCTTGTCTTGTACACTTTTGAATTTCACATGGTTTGATTGTATCTCCATCAAAAATAATATTTGCTTGCTGTGGCCTTAGACAAAGATTTTTGATTTTAGATGCAGCCCACTGTGAACCTTGTCCAGAAGACCAATACCCCTGCAAGGACAAGGACCACTGCATTGCCAAGAAGCTCCACTTCCTTTCCTATCAAGATACCCTGGGATACACTTTAGCTTCTTTAGCTGTTTCTCTCTTTGTGATCAGTTTGGTGGTTCTGATGATTTTCCATAAACACCACGACACACCGATCGTCAAAGCCAACAACCGAGATCTCACCTACATCCTCCTGGTCTCCCTCCTGCTCTGCTTCCTCTGCTCCTTCCTCTTCATTAGTCGACCTGGAAAGTTCACTTGTCTTTTACGGCAAACAGCGTTTGCCATTCTGTTTTCCCTTGCAGTTTCTTCTGTATTAGCAAAAACTGTCATGGTGGTTCTGGCATTCATGGCCACCAAGCCAGGGAACAAGACAAGGAAATTCCTAGGAAAACCATTGACCAACTCCATTGTCTTTGGATGTCCCCTGGTACAAGCAATTATTTGCGCCATCTGGCTAGCAGCCTCCCCTCCATTTCCCAACTTGGACTTCCACTCATTGATTGGCGAGATCATTTTAGAATGTAATGAAGGCTCAACTTCAATGTTTTATGCTGTACTTGCCTACTTGGGTTTCTTGGCCCTTGTCAGTTTCACAGTGGCCTTTCTGGCTAGGAAATTGCCTGACAGCTTTAATGAAGCCAAGTTCATTACTTTTAGCATGCTGATTTTTTGTAGTGTTTGGATCACCTACCTCCCCACCTACCTAAGCTCCAAAGGGAAATCCATGGTGGCTGTGGAGATCTTCTCCATCTTGGCCTCTGGGGCTGCCCTTTTGGGTTGTATTTTTTTCCCCAAATGCTACATTATCCTACTCAGGCCCAATCTGAATTGTAGAGAAAATATAATGAGGCAAAAAAAACTGTGATTGATGCAGGAAATGGAAACCTTGATTTTGGGACATTATCGTTTTTGATCCAAAATGAGAGAAATTGTCCATCAAATAATTGGAAATAATGTGATGTGATTAATCAGAAAGTATTTATTAATCAGTAACAATTCTCCATTGTTTTATCCTTTATTAGGGCCAGTTGTCCCAGAGTTGATTCTATTGTTAACTTGGAATTATTTTTTTAATTTTATTTTAAAAGAAAAAAAAAATGTGGACATTCATTTCCAACAGGAAGTTTCACACTTTATTATTGTAATCAAGAGACATTAAAATTCTTTCAACTATCAGTATTTTTTAGCATTTTCCCTTTCCTGAATTTCGTGCTGATGTTTTCATTCAATTGACTTTTAGAGGTTTTTTAAATGCTTTAGAGTAAATAAATTTCTCAGGCTTTAACTAATTGTTTGGCATCAGTTTGCAGAGTTTAAATTAGCCTCATATCTTGATTACCCCACCAATTTTTAAGGGATCAAAATGAGTTATAATTTCATCCCTTATCATCCCTAAACCAATTCAAATTCAAAACAATTGATCAATATGCTAGCATCTTGGTCCTTAGCCTTCACTTATCTAAAGAAACTATGACACACACTCCATCTTGATGCTCAGTTTCAAGTAAGCTGAGTACCACCTGTATCCTGACCCTCAAATCCACCTGTTGAGACAAGACACACAAACATGTTTTTCCCCTTCTGGTATATGATGAGAAGCTATTGCTAAGCAGAAAGTACGATGTTAGACTTCCTTGCAATTATCAGAAAACCAGTCATTCATTCTTAATGTATCCCCTGTTGATTTCTACCCGCAAAACTTTTCCAAGGTAAAACCTGCTTGAAAGAAACAAGCTCTGGGCTTTCCCAAAGATGTGTGTGGACATGCCACCTCAGCTTGTGTTACAAAGAGGCAATTCCTTGCAATCAATAAAACTTCACTCGTGTCAATTTTCTCTTCAGTGACAACTCAAAAGCTCCTCCACCCCAGGTGATGTCACTGCCCTTCCAAGGCTTTCCACAGCCCCACCCCTACCAAGGTTACAGCTACCAGGAGGTCCAGCAGCACAGGCAGCCCTTCCCAGTCCAGGCACAGGTACATCGGATGCCATCGGTGCCACTGATGCCACCGATGCCACCCATGCCACAGATGCCACCCACGCCACTGATGCCACCAACGCCAGTCCTCACCCAGCTGCCACCGACGCCACAGATGCCACCCACGCCTCACCTCGCTCAGCTGCAGACCAGACAGCCCCACTACACTGCTCCTTCCTCCACCCCACACCCAAGCCCGGCCTCAGTACATCTGTCATCGGTATTGGGGCTGACACCCCATGTCATGGAGGAAGGGGCTCTCAACATCACGGGGCTGAGCCAGCTGTCTGAGAGCTTCCTCAACACACCGTCCCCTGTTGTCCTCTCGGGGCCAGGCACCCCAGTGGTGCCTCAGACCAGCACTCCAGCAGCAGCCACCTCCACAGCACCTGGACCCTTCACCCCTGAGACTGGGCATGCCTCAGAGTGACCAAGAAGAATGCCAGAGACTGGGTGGCTACCTGTTGACTTTATTTTTGCTTTGGACACTTGACTTGGGTCATTTTTCTTTTACAGCTTGTTATTAATAAAGATTATATTTGCTTCACACACTTGCTTCATTTATTTTAGTAAATAAAGTCTTGGTGGAAATTTTAGAAATGGTTTAAGCCTTTGCATGCTTGTGGGATGGGTATGGATAGCAGTGGGATGGGTAATAGCTGTGGGATGGGCAGGGATACCTGTGGGATGGGCAGGGATACCTTTGGGATGGGTAATAGCTGTGGGATAGATAAACCTCCAGTGCAAGCATAGTGGGACTGTATGGTCCACCCTCCCAGGTGCCATACCTATGGCCCTTTATTATCAATAATAACGTAATCAATCATCCACACATGTCAACATAAACACAACTCTTTATTAAATGCCCTGTTCATTGTAGGCCCACCCAACATACATGGCCCAATCTCATCAGTGTGATGAGACAGGCTGAAGGAAGCATCCATCTACCATCCTGTCTTGCCACTCCACTGCTCCAGCTGGGGAGTTGCACCAGTGTTTCAGGAGGTTGCGCTGCTTCTTCCCTTCACGTGAAGCTCTGTTGGGGCCTTGCACATCCTTAATGTCTATCAGGTTTCGCCCTTGCCTCCATTCACCAGGCTCCATGTCCCCATTGCCTTGTTGGAGGTCCACGAGCCTGTTCTGCAACACTGGGTAGCGGGTGCACATGAGATTGTGCAGGATGCAGCAAGCTTCCACTATGTTCCTCATGGTATCTGGGCAATGCTGCATGGTGGTGAGAAGTACCTGGAACCTATTGGCCAGGATGCCAAAGGCATTCTCCACCACCCGCCTTGCCCTGGACAGCCTATAGTTGAAGATCCTCTCTTCACGGGTGAGGAGTCTGGAAGTGTAGGGCTTCATGAAGTAGGTTCTGAGGGAGAAGGCGTCATCCCCCATGATGAAATAGGGCACATCTCATGTGTTGTTGGACAGGGAGTCTGGATCTGGAAAACCCATGATGAGGTTGCGTTCCAGCCCATCCTTGAGGTCACTGGCATTGTATACCTGGGCATCTGAAGCTGACCCATTGCCTGAAGCATCAATGTACATGAACTTGTAGTCAGCATCGACCATGGCAAAGAGGATGATACTGAAGAAGCCCTTCTAGTTGAAATAAGTGGACCCCGACTTGGCTGGAGCTTTCCAGGCCACGTGCTTGCCATCTATGGCTCCAACGGTGTGGGGGAAGTTCCACTTCTGATAGCACTGCTCTGCAAATTTCTTCCAGTCTTCTTCAGTGGAGGTGTACTGGAGGAGTTCCTCCAGGTATTCTTCGATGATGGCCTGCACCACTTCTCTGACCACAATGCTGATGGTGTTGTGTGGCACCCTCCAGCCATACTGCATGCTCCTGTAGGTGGTCCCTGAGGCCAGGTGACACAGAGTCAGTGCCACCTTGAGCCCAGGGTCCAGGCTGGGCCGGAAGTTGGTGTTTGCCTTGGTCAACCTGGGTGTCAGGCACTCCACAACTTTGTCAAACATGGCTGGAGGTATCCTCATGAAGTTCTGGAATGCACAAGGGTCTTCGTTCCTCAGCTCCACCATCAGCTTGTTGTACAGTCTGTACTCTGCTCTTCTCCCAATCCATCTTCGGACCCAGACACTTCTTGGCCACTTCCTTTTCTTCCTGTAGAAGAGTTGAAAGAGCCTGTGGATGGCTTTGTACTGTTGCAGAACGATGGTGGCTACCAAAAGGACTGTGTTATGAACCATGGATATCAATGGATGCTGTGGAAGAGCAAGAGCCAGATGAAGGCTGCAGAGGTCTACACAGCAGGGCTGCTGGACTGAAAGTGAGATCCAGGTGAGTTCCTCCCCCTTTTTATAGGCAATATAGATTTTCCACTAGGTGTCCTTTTGCATCCTCTAGGCATCCTCTAGACATCCTTAATATCTGAGATAGGTGCCCTCTGCGAATGTTTTTTTCCATTTTAAATGCTTTGTTTGCGAACTGCATCCGCTTTCATCCTTTCTCCATCCATGCTACTAATTCTGCGTGTCCCTTCCACGTTCGTTTCACTTCCTCCCTGTGTCCGTTTTCCACTGGAGCAGATTTGAGTTGCGCGGATGAACAGCGGATGCCTAGCAGATATAGCGAACGCGTAACAGATGAGGACAGATGTAGAACGGATGTTCCCCATATGCGTTGCGGATGCAGAATGGACGCGTTGGATACATTTTCTGCTCAAAAAGTTTTGAGCAGCTCAAAACTTTTTTCGTGGATGGAACCTCAGTCGACGGATGCTGGACGGATAGAGGATGAAAAACGGAGGCAGTGAGTATAGAACGGATGAATCGCGTTAACCAATGGATGGCAAGTGTTTCTCTCCATTTTACATCCTCTTTCCATCTGTTGGTGCAGTGTGACATGGGCTTTAACAAAGACCCATATCCATTTTATCTCCCATATTTGTAAGTTTTACCCGGAGGACAAAGAGCTAAGTGATTGTTTGCTCTGTTTATTCAGTATATTTGTTCATACAATGTTTCAGTCTCCTAGTGCTTTTCTCAATAAAGAGCCAAACTGATTAAATAGGGTAGATTTTTAATCTTTCCTGAACTCTTCATCAGGAAGACAATAAACCACATGGAAAGTGAGGAGGGACAACACATGTTCAGCTTGGTAAAGAAGTTGGATTACAATGTTAATTAGGACAGAAAGTCATGATGGAAGACTCAAGGAAATGAGCAACATCTTCACAGAGTAGGTTGTTGAAAAAAAGAAAGAAAGAAAGAAAGAAAAATTCAGTTTTGGAATTAGTATTGCTTTGGAATAATGGCCCTTAGTAAATATTTTTTGTGTTTCCCACTGGAGTCTTGTGCTCAGCAGTGGTTGCCAGATGTGAAGAACCTGCTCCAAAGAGAACAAAATTAGTTTAGTTGAGTACAGAAGAAATTGCATTGGATTGCAACCACTGAAGCAAAGTGAAGAAGTGGGTCATGATAGTGGGATATAAAATGGTCCATGATATGGATAGATGGGCATTTCTCCTTTCTCACAAAGCCATCCAAGTTAAATCCAGAAATATCTTCCCAATAAAACATTAATATTTGGGATTTCCTGCTCCCAAAATAACCCACAAAGAATTCAAGGCAAACCCTACAATTACTCACAAGCTTTGGTGTAATGTTTCACATTTATTATCTCACTATAGACAACTACCAGCAGTTCATGTCCTTGGTGTTAGCAAACAATCTTTCATTGCACTTTATTCCCTGTACCAGATTTATGGTTTGTTTCCTTGGATTCTGACATGTCATAACCAGGGAAAATGTGTTAATTGGTGGCTCTTCCTAAGAAAGGAAGAAGCTTACTCTCAAAATGACTCAACTTGATTGATAGAAGAAACCAGAATATGGGAATCCATGAAATCACCATTGATCATTACTTTTGTCTTTTAAAGAAGATTCTCATTTTTCCAGCTCAGCATTGGCTTTGAGTTCATTCAGAGAGACAGAAGAGTTTATCCTTCCTCCTTTTGGATTAATCCCAAGGAATTTCCACAATTTGTGGATTTAGTCCATCTGCTCCTGTATTTCCAGTGGAACTGGGTTGGGTTTATTGCCTGTGATCGTGACAATGGAGAACGATTCATCTCAACTCTGAGGCCAATTCTCTTGGAGAAGGAGATCTGCCCGGCCTTCACTCAAATGGTGAAACATTATGCTTCTCATTTGGAAATCCAGAAATTCACTTTACATTCAAAAAATGGGGCTAATGTTGAAGTTATTCTTTCCTTTGGAGACCCGGACATTGCTGAAAAATTTCTTTTGACTTTCAACCTCTTTGATAAAAGTCCATGTCCAAAAGTTTGGATCTTAACTTCCTTTTGGAAGCCACATACAAGCCATCTTCAAGATAGATGGGGTGTTTTAAAGCACTTCCATCGGTCCCTGCATTTGAGGGAACATACTGATGATGTCTCAGAATTCAGCAATTCCCTCCTTTGAACCACAAGGAGATATGATTCTCCCAAGGTGGTGGGAAGAGATCTTTGGCTGTGAATTCCATAAACCAGGCCACATTCATAATAAATGGTTGCAATACTGTACAGGAAAAGATAATTTACAGAATCTGCCAACCCACATATTTCAAACAAGGATGACAGGTGAAAGTTACAATGTCTACAATGCTATTTATACTGTAGCACATGCTTTACATGCAATGGATGCATCAAGAGTGAGGCCAGCCATAATGAATCTTGGAAAAAGGATCTCAAATGTCCAGTCATGGCAGGTAATTTCTGTCACTTTTTATTAAGTCCATACAGAAGAAACTGTAGCTCAGAACATATTAAAAGAGCAATTATTGAAAAAATAATTATTTGAAATTACCATAATCTTTAGGTGAAAAGGTGCAGGGGTGGGGGAAGAGAAGAAATATAAACCACTTGTCTTTCAAATCAATAGAGGAAATATCTTCATATAGCATCCTGAAAGGCCTTCAAAGGTTGCCTGAGATTCAGGGAGACAGTGTCACCCCAGAACAAGATGACAGTCCGAGTGTATTTGTCCAAGAAGCTTCAATAAGGCAATTGAAGTCCTAATGGATGCATTTCCAGAACCACTACGGTTGCTCTCACTATATAGCCTGAATTCAACCTGTTCCTGGTCTAAAATTTATCAGACTTTTCTGACTCAAAATCTAAATGTTAGACCTTTTTGTACAGTGATGTGAAAACCCAAGGCAGGCGCTACCTCATAGCCCCACTTAGATCGTAGAATAACAGAGCTGGAAGGGACCTTGGAGGTCTTCTTGTCCAACCTGCAGATTAGACAGGAAGCCCTACACCACTTCAGACAAATGGTTATCCAACATCTTTTTAAAACTTCCAGTATTGGAGCATTCACAACTTCTGGAGGCAAGTTGTTCCACCAATGGATTGTTCTAACTGTCAGGAAATTTCTCCTTAGTTTTAGGTTGCTTCTCTCCTTGATTAGTTTCCATCTATTGTTTTTTGTCCTGCTTTTAGGTGTTCTGGAGAATAGCTTGACTCCCTCTTCTTTGTGGCAACTCCTGAGATATTGGAACACTGCTATCCTGTCTCCCCTAGTCCTTCTTTTCATCAAACTAAACATACCCATTTCCTGCAACTGTTCTTCATATGTTTTAGCCTCCAGCTCCCCTCATCATCTTTGTTGCTCTTCACTGCACTCTTTCTAGAGTCTCCACATCCTTTTTACATTGTGGTGACCAAAGCTGGATGCAGAATTTCAAGTGTGGCCTTACTCATAACTAGATAGATAGATAGATAGATAGATAGATAGATAGATAGATAGATAGATAGAT
>BLBF01000091.1:1805008-1817137 GCA_015471245.1 Laticauda colubrina | reverse complement strand
GATAGATAGATAGATAGATAGATAGATAGATAGATAGATAGATAGATGATAGATAGATAGATAGATAGATAGATAGATAGATAGATAGATAGACAGACAGACAGATATCATTCTTTCCTCTTATTTGTCAGTGTTCCAAAGAAACTCCCCAATTCCATTCAGCATTCAAAGTCCATCCAAGTAAGAATTTATTAAAGAAGTCATTTTGGCTGACAGCTTCCATGGCTGATACTATTATTTTTTAAACTTTTATATACTATTTGTGTATGTTTTAATATTTTATTGGACACTGCCCAGAGTCCCTCAATGTGAGAGATGGGCATTTCAAAATGTGATAAATAAAATAAACCCAATTAGTTAATTAAGTCTCCTTGAGAGGTTAGTAAATGCTATGACTTCTTCCAAGATTGATTTCATTGGTTCTGTTGTGATTAGCCAGCAGCAGGTGTGAACGGTGGAGGAGTCCGAGAACTCGGATGAGGGGCTGGTACCATCAGGGAGTGGATTGCTGCCTTCAGGGATTGTGGAGATTGGCAGCAGTGATGAGTAGGTTCCCAAGGAGCCTGTGCCAAGTGCACATGAGCACAGGATGATTTGTAGAAGAGAGCAGCTGGAGCAGCACAGGCAACTCGGGAGTAAGGATGCAATGTAATGTTCCCTCCCTCCAGGGAATATAAGCCTAGTTTCAAAAGGTTTTTGCCTTTACAGAAGGCAAAAATGCTCTAAGGACCCAGAATTGTGTGTAGAGACTCTGGCTTATCTAAAAAAAATCTGTCAAGGCTTTTCTGGTTGGACAAGTTGGCTGCAAGCCATCTTTTATCTACAAAGAAATTTATTTGTAGAGGAAAGCTGTGAAGGTTTCAGTTGCTGCATCTGTTTGAGATTCTTTTGCTGGTAATAGGGTTGGGTCAGAACAGGATCTTTCTGCATTATGCACAGCAGAACTAAAGAGATGGGGAACATAGGACATTCCACCCCATTTATTGGGAAAATGACTCACCTCAAAAATAAATCCTGGTTATCTGATTAATATATGCTAGATGCAGCTCGGTGTATCCCCTGCCCAGAAGACCAACCCCTGAACAAGAACCACATCCTGTGCATTCCCAACACCATGAACTTTCTCTCCTATGAGGATACATTTGGCTTTGTTTTAGTTTCTCTAGTTCTTGTCTTCTCTTTGATCACAATCTTCGTGTTGGCAGCCTTCATCAAACACCGCAACACTCCCATTGTCAAGGCCAACAATCGCAATCTCAGCTACATCCTCCTGGTCTCTCTCCTGCTCTGCTTCCTCTGCTCCTTCCTCTTCATCGGATAGCCAAGGAACCTCACCTGTCTCCTCCGACAAACCACTTTTGGCATTGTCTTCTCCACTAACATTTCATCTGTGTTGGTAAAACTCTGACTGTGGTGCTGGCCTTCATGGCTACTCAGCCAGGAAAGAGGGCAAGAAAATTCTTGGGGAAGCAAATGATCATAGCCCTGGCTTGTCCCCTTGTGAGAACAGCTCTTTGTGCCTTCTGGCTGGCAATCTCCCCCCCATTTACTAATTTGGATTTTCATTCTGTGAAGGGAGAAATCGTGATGGAATGCAATGAAGGTTCAATCACCATGTTTTATGATGTGCTGGGCTACATGAGTTTTCTGAGTCTCATTAGTTTCATCGTGACTTTTATGGCCAGGAAGCTGCCTGACAGCTTTAATGAAGCCAAGTTCATTACTTTCAGCATGCTGGTCTTCTGCAGCATTTGGATCTCCTTCCTCCCCACCTATCTGAGCACCAAAGGAAAGTCCATGGTGGTCGTGGAGATCTTCTCCATCTTGGTCTCTGCGGCTGGTCTGTTGAGTTGTATCTTTCTCCCCAAATTCTACATTATAGTGCTGAGGCCAGATCTGAACAATAGAAGTCACCTCATGGGGAAAGTTAAGTAAGAAAAGAAGAAAACATAAAGTCCCATCTGTACAGGTTAATATAGACATTTCCACTCCAACTATGTCCAGACACAACAAGCACAAAAGTGACATTGAGGTTTTCCTGTTTTTGTTGACTCTATTTGACTCTAACTATGTGACCTATTGAGAAAGTTCTGCCAGAAGCCTTTAAATTTTATTCAAATCTATAAACAAAAATATCAGAAAAAACTCCTCCTTTTAGGTTTAAATTTCCCCCCTTTTTATCCTGAAAACAATAACCTTTAATTATTGTGCTTTGTAATGTTACATTAATATTTTTGTCATTTGCAGCACTTCAAAGCTTGAGCAACTGAGTTGATATCTTTAACTAATGTGCTAATAATTCCCATTGCAGACTGTGATGATTGCTCATTCAATCAGGAGAATGTTTATGGTAACATCACATTTTTTTAGTATTTATTTGATTTGTCAATCACTTACAAGATACAGGAATAAGAAATAAACATAATATTGAATATATGAGATAGATACTTATAAGAAAAAAACAAAACAATAGGACACGGACAGTAGGCACAATTGGGGTGCTTATGCATGCCCCCTACAGGCCTCTTAGGAAGAGGGTGAGGTCAATAGGTAGATAGTCTAAGGTTAAAGTTTTTGGGGTTTGGGGAAGAAACCACAGAGTCAGGTAGAGTATTCCAAACACTGACCACTCTGTTGCTGAAGTCATATTTCCTGCAATCAAGTTTGGTGTGATTAACTTTGAGTTTGTATCTATTGTTTGCTCTTATATTGTTATGGTTGAAGCTGAAGTATTCATTGACAGGTAGGACATTGCAATGTATGATTTTCTATACTATATTTAGATCAGACCAGAGGCAGCGTAGTTCCAGGTTTTCTAGGTCTAGAGTTTCAAGTCTTGTGGCATTCTGCAATGAATAGAGGAGCGGAGAACTCTTCTTGTGAAATATTTCTGGACTTTTTCAATTGTGTTAATATCAGATGTGGGTTCCAGACTGATGAGCTGTAATCAAGTATAGGTCCAGCAAAAGTTTTGTATGCTCTAGTTAGTAATGTTCATTGCAGTGAACAAGGACATACATTTGATTTTGCAGCTACTAAGATTGTTGGCTGAGCAGGGACAAAAATAGCCAGGGAAATGATTGAATCCTGGGAAATGGGCCCCTTATCAGTCAACAAGAGTGCTGATTATTGGGTACTTAGAAGCTGAGGGCACAGGAACACAAGGAAACAACAAGCAATGGCCTAATAGCCAGCCATCAACACCCTGATTAACAACTAAAACCCACACATAACAAGGCACTACATAAATACTACACATGGAACAGTCCAGTGCACACATTTTGCACAGAGAGAAGTTCCTTTCTGGAGGAAAGATTCTACTGATTAATTGTTCTAACTGTCAGGATTCAAGTTCCAAGTAATGCAGTCATCAGAAAACGAACTCAGAGGCATCCTAATTCCTCAAAGAACTATTTTATTTAATTACACATCATGGCATTAACTGGGTGGAAGCCAATCCTGAAAGTTTCCATGTTACTATAACCAAAAGTTTCTCATTTTTCCAAAACAATAAATCACATTGTCCAACCAGGATATGGAATAGTTTCCTGGCAAATTCGCTCCTTTCTCCAGCAGAGCAGCAGTTGGAATGCAGCTGACTCATTGCCCAACTATGTTGTTTTGGTTGGAGTTTCATCTACCTCAGATCTCCCTCCTTCCAATCCTCAAGTGTGTCAAGCTAAATTCGTATGATTCCACCACCAAATTTAATTCAGGTTTGATAGGAAACTTCTTCATTCTAGGTTGCTTCTTTCCATATATTGCTTCATTTCCTGCCTTCTGGTTTTTGGAAAATAAGTTGACCTTCTCTTCTTCTTGGCAAATACTGAAACACTGCTATCCTGTCACCTCTATTTTTTATTAAAATAGGCATGCCCAATTCCTGCCACTATTTTTCATATATTTTAGCCTCCAGTCTCCAAATCATCTTGCTCTTCTCTGCACTTTTTCGAGAGTCTCGATATATGTAGTGTCCAGTAATGCAGATGTACTGTCTTCTTCCTCCTCTTCCTCCTCCTCCTCCTCTTCTTCTTCTGTACAATAATATTAATATACAATAAGAAGATACTTGGTTGATACCTAGGATACTGGTACTATCAGCACCAGTTACTGGTATTTGTGATGTATTTTTAGATGTTCAGTTGACTGAGTTTCATGTTTAATGAATAAAAGAGATAATATACAATCTGTCAGCTTTGAAAACCTTATTAAAATCTGCCACAAAGCTGTGGAGGATGGAAGGGCGCTGTTATTTGAGTAGCTTTCAGCAGACAAAATAGATATATAAAACCTTAAAGGTCATTCTCTATGGCATAGCAAGAATTGGAGCTGAAGGGTGATTGGTTCATGTGATTTATGATGTGATAGTAAAGGGGTGTGGATAGGTTAAGTCTTGTGGGAAATCTGGGAGGAAACTTTAGTTTCGGAATTCCACAGATGTGCCAAGCTTACGGTTGTCTCAGAATTACTGATTGGAATGGATAATTTATGGAACCCTGACATTATCGTGTATTCACTCATGTCTGCCTTTCAATCTTCTCTGTCTCTGGGATTTCCCACCACTTTATTTATGGAGAGCAAACAAAACCTTGGCCTCCCACCATTGGATTTCCTCTGTCTCTTTTTTTTCCTCCAGAGATTTCCTGGGAACAAATTCTAAGGAAACATTGATTTTGGATCTAGGAACGGACGTAGGATTCTATCAGTTTGCACCTATTCGCTAGAACCGGTTGTTAACACTCTAAGCAGTTCGGAGAACTGGTTGTTAGAAGAAATTATTGGCCTAATCCTGTAAGGAAGGCAGGAAGGAAACATTCTGATGTTGCTTTCAGAAACTACCTCTCCATTAACCTTTATTACATTCTTGGCAGGACGAGACTTCCTGCCTCAGGAACTTCTCTGGAGTTTTTTTCCCTCCTTTGCTCGTACTTTGCTTGCGTGGAGTGACCATTTAAACTGGCATTGAAAAAAGTGACTTATGACCATTTTTCACACTTATGACTATTGCAGCATTCTCACAGTCATGAGAGGCCAGGCGAGGAGATGCGCACCTCAATGTGAGTATATTGAGTTGGCCACACCCAGCCAATAATATGACCACCAAGTCATGCCTACCCATTCACAATGACCACCAAGCCATACCCACCAACTAATCCACACCCACAGAACTAGTTGTTAATTTTTTTGAATCCCACCCGTCTGGGAAGGAAGGTAAGATTAATGAATAGGCTGCCTCTTCTGTTGCTTTTCTTTTGGTTCTTGCCTTCAACAATTCACAAGATGATGCAAACCGTATGTTTTGCAAGCTGTGCAAACTTTAGAGGAGTACGATAGGCCTGATGATCTCATTATTGGTGGGAATTTAGCCCTGAAATTGTTTTCTGGTAATATACTGATAAAATTTAACATTGAGCCATGGTTGATACCAATTGCAGGAAGGTATGTGGTCACCTACAAGCAAATAAATTAGAGGTTGGTCTGTTTTGTTTTGGATTCAGGGATTTCTTTGAACAAATTCTGCCCAATCTGATTGGAGGAATAGAGATCCCGGAACCATCAAGAGGAACTATCACTTCGTAGGGTCTGAACATGATATGTTTATGGATGCAGGCCAGGTTTTGTGGATGGGTGTAAACAATTCATTGACGGCTTATATTGGTAATAAAGTAATAGTTATCGATCACATTTATTTTTATTAATTTGTTATTTATTATTTTATTAATAAATGAGAGATTTATTAATCACAGATCAATTAAAAATACATTTAAAATACAAATACAAATGTTAAAAATCCATCTAAAATACATTTATAATTGTATTTATGTTTGTGTTTTAAGTATTTTAAATGGCATTTTAATTGACCTTTTATTTATTCATAAATTAATAAATAAAAAATTAATAAAAAAATAAATGTGATTATTTATTGTCTTGTGTTTCACATGTCTAGTCTAGGGTCTCCTGCTTGAGCAGGAGTCTGGTCTAGAGAA
Source organism: Laticauda colubrina (assembly GCA_015471245.1). Classification (NCBI taxonomy): domain Eukaryota; kingdom Metazoa; phylum Chordata; class Lepidosauria; order Squamata; family Elapidae; genus Laticauda; species Laticauda colubrina. Next base: position 1,811,150 of record BLBF01000091.1, on the reverse strand, counting down.
CCTCTAAGGTCCCTTTCAGCTCCATTCTGATTGTGTGAACACCCATTTGTGCATGCATACACAACACAACACAGACAGACAGACAGACAGACAGACACACACACACACACAGTAATGTAATGCCATGAGCTCCTGTTAAAATCATCACACAACAACTGCAATCCTCACTTAGCTGTATTTCAAGAAAAACTTGCCAGATTTTACTTTAATGCATACATGTTTTAGTGTCTGATAGATAGCAATTTGGATTCATGTAAAGGGAGATAAAGCAATAGCAAGCAGTGATCTCAGGTCATTGGTCAGATATTGAAGACATGCCTGAGAGGAGATGAAGATGGCATTATTCTTCCTCTAAGATGATCCTAAGAAATGAGATAAAACAATATGTTGATCAGTTTAATATTTTTTCTGCCCCTTGAGCCCCAACACCTCTTCTCTTTTCCCTTCCTTTCGATGCAGAGCTTTCCTGTAAACCCACTTCATGTTTATGTCTGGCAATGCTTTGTAAATATGAACAAAATCAGGCAGATTGTCTCACTCTTGTATATAACCAGGCTAAGCACAAGGGAGGGGTCAACACATCACAAGTCACGAGTCCCTACTCACCCACAAGCAATCTAAGTCTAGCCCATTTTGAATGCTTTTACAGATTTACAGATAATCAGAGTTGGAAGGGACCTTGTAGGTCATCTAGTCCAACCCACCACCCAAGCGGGAGACCTTACACCATTTCTAACAAATGGCAGTCCAATCTCTTCTTGAAAATCTCAACTTATGGTGCTCCCACAACTTCCAAGAGCAACTTCTTTTCCATGACCCCCTTGACCCCCTCATCCCTGTTGCAGCCCCTCAAATATTGGAAGACTACTATCATGTCTCCCCTGGTCCTTCTCTTTACTAGACTAGCCAAGCCCAGTTCCTGCAACCGTTTGTTGTATGTTTTAGCCTCCAGTCCCCTAATCTTCCTGGTTGCTCTTCTCTGTACTATTTCTAGAGTCTCAGCATCTTTTTTATAATGTGGTGATGAAAACTGGATGCAGTTTTCTTATCTCCCACCTTTCTTATCTCCCACCCATTTCCCTTGACTGTTAGTTTGTCAGATTCTTGTAGAGAGCTTAAACTTGAAGTAAATCTTTATACTTATTACATTAGATCAGATTAACAGAATTGGGAGGTTTCTTGTAGGTCATCTAGTCCAACCCCCATCCAAGCAGGAGACCGTACACCATTTCTGACAAATGGTATTCCAATCTCCTCTTGGAAGCCTCCAGGATGAAGGCAACTTCTGTTCCATCGGTTGATTGTTCTCACTGTCAGAAAATTTTTCATTTTTAGGTTGAATGTCTCCTTGTTCAGTTTCCATCCATTATTCCTTGTCTGACTTTCAGGTGCTTTGAAAAATAGCTTGATCCCCTCCTCCTCTCTGTGGCAGCCCATCCTCAAATATTGGAAGGCTGCTCTCATGTCTCCCCTAGTCCCTCTCTCCTCTAGACTAGCCAGGCCCAGTTCCTGCAACCGTTTATCATATATTTTAGTCTCCAGTCCCTTAATCATCCTGGTTGCTCTTCTTTGCACTCTTTCTAGAGTCTCAACATCTTATTTTATAGTGTGGAGAACAAAACTGGATGTAGTACTCTAGGTGTGGTCTTACTAAGACATAGAATGGTATTAGTATCTCATGTAATCTTGATTGTATCCTTCTGTTAATGCAACTTAGAATTGCATTGGCTTTTTTGGCTGCCGCTGCACATGGCTTGCCAATATTTAATATCCTGGATTTCCTTATTTCTCTGGCACTTGACAAATTTACAACTGTGGCATCTCTATTAGGGTATTTTTTTTCTTATGGATGACAACACACTTTTCTCAAGCAATCAAATATTCCAATGAAGATATAGCCTGCATGACATGGAGAGGGCATGCAGTATCCTCCTCATCTCTGGCATGGAGGACCAGCATTCCCTGTGAAAAGGAAAAGAGGAGAGAAGTAATTGAGGAGTAAAGCTACTTTGATATTGACATACATTTCCCATTCTAAGACACCACTAACAATGCAGAATTCCTGGGGCTTCAGGCAGTTTCATCTCATCAGAGAAATCTGTTTCTGCTTGTCTCCTTGCAATATGCCCAAATAAATCCATCTGGTGATGATAGCAATTGCAAGAGCACTTAGACTTATATACTGCTTCACAGTGCTTTATAGTCCTCTCTAAGCAGTTTACAGAGTCAGCCTATTGCCCTCAACAATCTGTGTCCTCGTTTTACTGACCTTGGAAGGATGGAAGCCTGAGTCAAACTTGAGCTAGTGAGAGCTTTTTCTCCAGGAATGTTGTAGTAATAACTACATCATACAAAACATTTGCTAGACCAATTCTCAAATATAGCTCAACTGTCTGGAACCCACATTGCCTATCAGATATTAATACAGTTGAGAAAGTCCAGAAATATTTCACGAGAACAATGCTGGCTGAGGAATTCTGGAAGTTGAAATCCACAGATCTTAAAGTTGCAAGGGTTGGAGACTCCTGCTCCAGAGGACCATTGCCATTTGCTGGTGGCCAAGTACTAAGGCAGGACTTCACTTCCTTCCTTCCTTTTCTTTTTTACTTCCCTTTTCATTCTCCTTTCTATTTCCTTCCCCTCTTTCCTTCTTTTTCCCTCCTTGCTCTCTTACCATCTTTCCTTCTTTTCCTTTTCTTTTTCCCTTTCTCCTTTCCCATCCCTTCTTGGATGCTCATATGCAAAAGGGGAAATGTTTCTCCTTTGGTTTGGTGTTGCTTTGAGTTTGCTTTGCTAGTCCTCTGCCAGCAAAAGCAGGGCTTGGGGAAGGTGCACACAGCATTGTAAGCTAGTCCTTTGCCGTTCCAGAGCAGCTCTGCGGGCCAGATCTAAACATCCCATCGCCCAAATCCAACCTGCAAGATTTGAGTTTGACATCCCTGCTCTAGAAAGTAGGACATAGAATAACTGTCTTAAGTTCTCGGAGGAAGATCTATCTGCAGGTTGGGAAACCCTTCCTAAGAATCTCTGCAGCCCAACAATGGAACCAATTCCCTAGTGGTAGTAGTAGTGGTAAATTAAAGCCTTCATAGATGCTTTGAATCGGATTCCTATACTGAAGACAGGGCTAGATTGGATAGTCCTCCTCAACTTTTATGATTCTGCATATGATTTTGATTGAGGAATGAATATGTGCCATCATGTTATTTTTGATTATTAGTGCCTAGAGGTGGAGTTCTTGCCTCACAATCAGGAGGCTGTGAGTTCAATCCTAGGTAGAGACAGATATTTCTCTCTTGGCACACTGAGAGTATATCTGCTGAACAAAACTCAGTATTGGTGACAGGAAGGGCATCCGGCCAGTAAACACTCAGCTCCATTCTGTTGCCCAAACTCCAGTCCACAAGGGATTATGGGGGTCATTAAAAGAGGATGATGATGATGATGAAGAAGTTTGATACCTAGCAACCACTTCAATAGATTTATCCTGCCCCTATCATTCACCTCAGATTAATGTCCACATTTCATGTAAGCATTGTCACCTTTCCTAATTTTGAATAATATCAATGAAATGTTTACTAAGCATGGATGGAGGGTAGGATTAAAACCTATGCAGAAGCAATGGCATTGCAACATCTTTGTAGATAGAGGTGACTCTTACAATGCTTTGTGAATATGTCTGTGTCTGTTCCATATAGCTCACCTTGAATATTGTCATATTTTTGCAATAAAGAGGAAAATTCAAGAAATACGCTAGGATTCCCTGTCTTTCCAGAACTATTCATGAGGAAAGTGGTGGACCACATAAAACTGAAGAAGGACAACACCTTAGAGACTGTGCTGATGTAGAGGAGAATCTAATATTAATTTGGACATAAAGTCACCAAAAAAAAAGTTAAAGAAAAGTTCTTTCATTATGGAGTACAGTCCAAAAAGTCCCTCCACTTAGGAATTGGCAATGAATGATGGCCCTTAATAAATCTGTGTTGTGACCACCATGGGAGTCTTGTGCTCAAACCTGAAGAAACTTCTCCAAGAGAGAAACAATTGATTAGGGTGTGAGAAACAAATTAGGAAGTTCAGTAATTAGAGCAAAGTGACGAAAACAATGAAGAATAGACAGATATAAAATGATCTGGGACAGGGGTCGGCAACCTTAAACAATTAAAGAGCCATTTGAACCCATTTCCCACAGAAAAGAAAATACCAGGAGCCACAAAATCCTTCCCATGCCTGACTATTTCCTGAGCCACCACAAAACTAGCACATGTGGTTTAATTAAATGTTCTATTTTCTTCTGGAACTTTTCTTTTCTTGGATTTATCCATGGTTGGCCTACTGGAGGTCAAAAAACTCAATAAAGTGCATGCCAGCAGGTGTCACACATTGGCAGCTCCAGAGCCGCAGGTTGTGACCCCTGATCTGGGATATAAACAAACAAACTTTTCCCCCTTTTTATAGAAACCCATCCAAGTTAAATCAAGAAACACCCTTTAAAAACAGCAAAAACAACCTAATCAAACATATGACTTATTGCTTATTGCTCTAAGGACACACCAAAAAGGCAAGACCAACTGCACCATCACACAAGATCTCTCCTATAATGTTCCCCCATGTTTTTCTCACTATAGACCGACACCCCAGAACTACCATCAGTTCCTGGCCTTGATGTTTGCTGTCATGGAGGTGAACCAGGATCTGGTTCTGCTCCGCAACATCACTCTTGGCTTCCACATCTATGAAAATCAGACGATGGAGAAGATTTTCTTATACAGCCTCTCCTTTCTCTCCACACAAGGACAAATGATTCCAGGTTATAAATGTGACAGGCAGGATCCTCTGATCTCTGTCATTGTAGGTGACAACCCCAAATCTTCAAGGCAGATGGCCTCCATCTTCAGCCTCTTCAAAGTCACACAGGTAAGGGGGCTCCACTAGATACAGTGGAACCTCAACACAAACACACATAGAAGCCAAGGATAAAAACAGAGGTGCTGGGGACACATCAGGGGTATATGACTTACATAATCTGTGCTATAGTTGAATTTATTTTAATCTTTTACATGACAAGATGTATTTTTATATAACCACAAAGAGATACTGTCTAATTCTGAAATGCTGAACTTGCCAAGAGGAATTACTTCCTGACTTTCATAAAAGTGTGCCATCTTTTTACACATTTCAGTGCAGTTTCTTATTATTATCTGTATCAGGTAGTTGGTTTATGCCTTTGCATTCTGATTTATCACAATCAGGAAAAATATGTAACAAGTGGCTCTTCCTAAGAAGAGCAGAAGATGAAGCTTGCATGAGTAAACCTGACTGGTGGGACAATAAACCACATAACCAGGGATGGGCTGCAAAAATTTTAGCAACCAGTTCTCTGCCCAGTTGCTGGGTGGGCATGACCATGGTGGGATGACCTAGTTAGCCTCAAAGACCATAGGGTGGGTGTTTGTGCCCTCCCCAAGCTCCAGAGGTTTTCCTTGAGCCTTTGGGAGGGCAAAAAGAGCTTCCCTTGGACTCCGGAGACACTCTGGAGGCTGGAAATGGGCCTGTTTCTGGCCTTCCAGAACTTCCAGGAGCCCCATTTTTTGCTCTCCTCAAGCCTCCATGCATGCTCTGTACTTATTTGCATCCAAAACAGGCTGCTTGGAGACTCCTGGGAGGGGAGGGGTGGAGTGGATGGGGCCAACCAAGAGTGGGATTTACCAGTTCGCCCACCTAGTCATTAAATAAACTATGGTTAGCTAAGGTTTCACCTGCACTGGGGTAAAACAGTAATAGCCCACCCCTGCACATAACAAAGACCCCTTAAAGTCACCATAATACTTTTCTTTGAAACAAAATTCTCACTTCTTCAGCTCAGGGTTGGCATTGAGTTCACTCAGGGAGAGGGGATAATTTATCCTTCCTTCTTTTGGATTAATCCTGTTAGGGATAACATTGTTCACCCTAACTGGTTTAGGTGAAATAATAACTATGAATCATAGTTAGTGTATGCAGCTTTAACTGTAAAATAGCAACTGTGGGTGTGGTTATGAAAACCATATAAAAGTAGCAAGGCTACAGCTTGCTCTCTCTCTCTCTGGCTTTAATGATCCCTGATTACTGCTTGGAAGCAAGACTGCATTGCTCGAAC
>BLBF01000091.1:1762214-1780008 GCA_015471245.1 Laticauda colubrina | reverse complement strand
CAGGTTTGCTGCTACCAATGTGTCCCTTGTCCAGAAGGGACCATTTCCAAGGAGATAGGTAAATGTTCTGTCTCACCTTTCTTTTCCAAAAGACAAAAGAGTACAAACACAAACACAAGCAGGAAAGCTGGCTTGGACTTCATAGAATTTAGTCTTTGTCCCATAGTTCCCAAAGTTCCATAGTTCCCAAACTTTATCCCAAAGTTCCAGCCGACAATGCACTCACTTTTATTCCCCGTGGGGTGTGGCTCACTGGCTCAACTCACTCTGGGACCCTCCCACGCCTCCTACATTCTTATTCACATTTCTCCCTGTGACCCTGCTTAGCATCAAGCCAGCATTCTTTCTCTTCACCCTGTCAGAGGCTGCTCCAATATGCCTTCCTCCTGATTAATCCCAGGCTGTTCCTCTCATTTATCTGATAAAACCTAAGGAATTATCAGGGTGGAAGGCATTGCCAGAGAGGAAGGTCCTGGGGATGAAGGCATTCCCAATTCCTCCTCCTCATCTTCCAAGTCCTCTTCCTCTGACAGCACAGGTTCAGGAATCGGGGCCACAACACTATCTCTCACCGCAGGGCCCTTTCCCCGAGTCTGACGGTCAGGATGTGGTCTCAAGGGGAATTGGTCATGGAATATCCTTATAAAGTTCGGGGCATCCACCCAGGAAAGGGCCTCTGGCCCATCCCCCTGCCTCTCGTTCAAATACTGGAACCGCCCTTTCAACCAGCGGGAACCCCTAATGCTGGCCACATTGCCATCTCCTGCATCATTTTCACCGGGCACAGGTGGTGGATCAACACCTGCGGGATGTCGGAGATCACACGAAGGAGCGTCAGGGACCAAAAAGGACCGGTGGAAGACTGGATGAATTTGCATGGAGCGTGGTAGAGTCAGTCGATAGGCTACAGGATTGATGACCATCTTGATGGGAAATGGGCCAATGAACCTGTCACCCTTCAAGATCTTCTACAATCACGTTTCATGTTTCGGCTGTCATAAGAAACGGGGGGGAGGGGAGGTAGGGATAAGTCTGGGAAGCTCTGTCTGACATTATTCTGAATCTCCTGCTACCAGCCCACCCGGAGAGAACAATTTTCTTCAGAGGGGGCCTGGACATCATGTCATCTTCAATTAGTGATCAGGAAGACCTGGGAGCCATTAGAGGGCAAGATTATTTCTGGTACAGGAAGCCCAATCACTAGCAGAGCTCAATCTGGAAGAGGATCCAGCTGTGAAGCCCAGATGGTCAGTGGGGGTTGGTTGGGAAGATCCGGAGAAGGACCCCCCCCCGGGGTCACAATTACCCACCAGCGTGGAAAAGAGGAGCCATGGCAAGAGAAGGAAAAGAGAGAACTCTCACTGAATCAACCCAGGAAACTCCTTGATGAAGCCTTTGAACAACTCCAAGCTGCGCAAAGGTATGAAGGGGGAGGGGAAGTAGCCCTAGCCAGAAGAAGCAGAGCAGCCCCCTTTCCCATAAATCAACCCGATCCAGCAGCAGCCCCTGGGCCTTCAGCAGGAAGTGTGATTCCTAGAAGGCATAGAGCTCCTAGGCTGCCTCCGTCAGAAGTAAGATACAGGGGACATCCAGAAACCTTGGGATATTTCCTAGCCCAAGTTTGGAGCTATATGGAAGAATACGGGGAGGATTTTCCCTCAGAAGCAGCCCAAGTGAGGTGTGTTACCAGGGCTCTTGAGGGAACAGCTGCAGAGTGGATGGTGACCTTGCATAATGATAATGATCCTCAGTTGCTGAACTATAACCTGTTCATGACTGCACTGCAGGCTAGGTTTGAGGACCCACTGGCAGAGCGCAAGGCCCGGATTAAGATGAAGACCATAAATCAGGGGTGGAGGTCAGTGGCTGACTACACCCAAGAATTTAGACAGTTAACTGGTCATATCCGAGGCTGGTCCCAGGAAGCCCTGATAGAAGCATTTAAAGATCGTTTAAATGAAGATGTGTACCAGAGATGCATTGCTAGAGGAGACACAAATGACTTGCAGATGTGGTACTTGCTGGCAGAAGAAATGGATATTGATTTAACCCGAAGCAGACGGCGGGGAAGTTCTGGGTGGAGCAAGCCTTCCCCCCCACGTCCTCAAGAGGTTCCCAAACCTCAGAGGGGAGGAGTGGCAGAAAAACCCAACCCCTCGGCCTGCTTTCAATGCGGGAAGGAAGGTCACCAGGCTGTGAACTGCAGAGTCAAGCTTGAACCAAAAGGGGCACCAAAAGAAGGAAAGAAACCTGAAAAGTCCCCAGCGAAGCCTCACGAAGCAGCATTAAAGTCGAAAGAGACGGCAGAGGTCGCCCCTCCCACAGGAGAGGAATCAGAAACCCCAGTGACTCCTGAGGAGGAAGATTTCGACTCGGAAGATGACTTCCTGGTAAGTCCAAGCCTGGGCCCTATCACCATTCCGGTGAAGTTGAGGGTACCCAATTCAGGGGTTGAAGGGGAAATGCTAGCCCTGTTAGATTCTGGGTGCACAAGATGTATAATCAACACAGAAGTAGTGAAGAAAATGAGCCTAAAACTGAAATCTTTGAAGATGCCCATTTCCTTTTGCCAACTGGATGGATCAGTGGCTGGAGGTTGCCCTGCACGTTTTGTCATGGAACCTATATAAAAGATCATGGGAGAGCATGATGAGACTCTGTGTTTTATTGTGGTCCCTGGGATGGAGCAACCATTAATACTGGGATTGCCCTGGCTCTGGAAATGGAACCCCCAGGTTAACTGGAGAAAGGGGTTGTTGCGCATACACACCAGGCAGCGACTGAGAAAAAAGGGCAGATCCCAGACGAAGCTTCAGGACCCGATTGAAATAGCTTCCACAGGTACTGAGCCTGTGAAAGGGGAGGAAAAAATTCCCAAAGAGTATTGGGATTTAAAACAAGTGTTCAGTGAGAAGGCCTCGGATGAGCTTCCGCCTCATGGGCCAACAGACTGTGCTATTGAGATTCTGCCTGGGGTGAAGCTCCCGAAACCGAAGTTGTACTCAATGACACAATGGGAATTGGAGGAGCTAAGATTGTTTATAGATAAAAATCTGGAACGTGGTTTCATTCAACCTGCTAGGCCCCGGGTAGCGGCCCCAGTGTTGTTCCGTGAAAAGAAAGATGGTTCCAAACGCTTGGTGGTGGACTACCGAAATTTGAACGCTATTTCTGTGGAAAACGTGTACCCCCTTCCTTTGATGAAGGACATGTTGGCCCATCTAGCGAAGGGGAAGATTTTCACGAAGTTGGATTTGAGAGAAGCACACTACCAAATTCGAATTAAGTAAGGGGATGAGTAGAAGATCACTTTTAACTGCCCGATGGGCTGCTTCCAATTCAACGTTCTTCCTTTTGGTTTACAAGGGGCCCCAGCTGTATTCATGCAGATGATCAATCAAGTGTTACATGAACATTTATACAGGGGGGTTCTGGTTTATCTTGATGATATCTTTATCTACACGGAAACTCTGGATGAACATGTGAAACTGGTGCAGTCGGTTCTACAGAAACTGTGTGCTGCTAAGTTGTATGCTAAATTGTCAAAGTGTGAATTCCACCAAGAAAAAATTGACTATTTGGGATATCGCATTTCATCTGAAGGCATAGAAATGGATCCAGAGAAAGTGCGTGCCGTTTTGGAATGGGCTCCACCACGCACCAGAAAACAACTTCAAAGCTTCTTGGGATTTGCAAATTTTTACCGGCAATTCATCCCGATGTTTGCTAAGATAGCAATGCCCATCACAAATCTCTTAAAAACAAAAGGGGAGGTGAAGCCAAGGCCAGGCAAGCCGTTGGAGTGGTCCATGGAGTACCAAGCAGCTTTTGAAAAGCTAAAACGACTGTTTGCTGCAGAACCAGTGCTAAAGCACCCGGATATGGAAACTCCTTTTGTGATTCAAGCCGATGCAAGTCATGTGGCTATTGGAGTGGTGTTACTTCAAATCAACAAGAAAGAGACCTTACAGCCTTGTGCGTATACCTCCCGTAAGCTGTCTGAAACAGAGAGAAGGTGGGCCATCTGGGAGAAAGAAGCTTTTGCAGTTCGTTGGGCCTTACTGACCTGGAGACATTTCCTGGAAGGAGCAAAACATCCATTTGAGGTGTGGACTGATCATAAAAATTTGGAAGCCTTAAAAACGCCCCGGAAGCTGTCCCCTAAACAAGTTCGCTGGGCCCAGTACTTCAAGCGGTTCAATTTCTCACTGAAGTACATTCCAGGAGGGAAGAACTTCATGGCGGATGCTCTCTCTAGACTACCCCAATACAATAGTATGCACCAGGAGGTGATAAGCCCAATTGTCTCGACCAAACATTTAGCCACCCCAGTGATCACCAGAGCCCAAAAGAAGAACCCAAAAGTGGATTTATCGAATGACCTAACCGAACAACTAAAAGAAGCTTTAAAACTGGACGAATGGTTTCTGGCTCATTCAAATGACTATATAGTTAGAGATGGTTTGGCTTGGGTGGGGACCAAGTTGTATGTGCCACAGGTGCTGAGGGGCCAAATACTACAACAAGCTCATGATTCTAAAGCAGCTGGCCACTTTGGATTTGTGAAGACCTTACATCTGGTTAAGTGGCAATTCTGGTAGACTACTTTAAAGAAGGACATTGAAGCTTATGTAGCTAGCTGTCCAGTTTGTGCTTCGGCAAAGAGACCTCCTGGTAAACCAGTAGGATTGTTACAAAATGTAGCTAGACCAACAGCCCCCTGGAAGGAAATCTATATGGACTTTATAATAGAATTACCCGAAAGCAGTGGAAACACGGTCATCTGGGTAGTAACCGATTTGTTTTCCAAACAAGTACATTGCATACCTTGTTCCAAGATTCCATCTGCTAAGACACTGGCTAAACTGTTTATTTCACATATCCGTAGGTTACATGGTGTTCCGGAACGCATAATCTCTGACAGAGGGGTCCAGTTTACCTCAAATTTTTGGAAAGAGTTCCTGAAGTTGATAGGCTTCGCCCAGGGCTTAAGCTCCGCCCACCACCCTCAAACCAATGGGGTCTGTGAGAGGACTAATGCAGTGTTAGAACAGTATCTTAGATGTTACATAAATTATCAACAAGATTACTGGTCCGACTTACTACCATTTGCCGAAGTGGCATATTACAACTCCGTACACAGTAGTACTGGATTTACTCCATTCAAAGTAGCTTTGGGACAAGATTTCGTACCCACACCTGAACTTCCTCATGAAAAGCCTAACATCCATTCATTGGATGAATGGATAAGTCAACTCCAACTTAACTGGCCAGTGACACGCAAAGCATTAGATGAGGCCCATCAAGCTCATAAGAAGTTTGCAGACAAGAAATGATCTCCACAGAAAGTATATAAAGTGGGCAACAAAGTTTTCCTGTCCACCAGATACCTGCAGACCACTCAAAAGTCAAAGAAGCTTGGTCCTAAGTATGTTGGTCCTTTCACGATTGAACGGATTATAAATCCTGTAACAGTCCAGCTGAACTTACCGAAAACACTTCGACGTTAATTTGCGAAAACCTGAACGTACTTCTGACTTAAGACCCATCCAGACTGACCCTCCCATACGAATACTGATTGAAGGTGAACAACATTTTGAAGTTAAAGAAATTCTGGACTCTCGCAAATGGAGGGGTCCACTCCAGTATCTTGTAGCCTGTAAACATTTCCGTTCTTCACAAGCTGAATGGGTTAACGAAACCAACATGAAAGCCCCTAAGTTGATTAAGGCATTTCATTCCAAGTATCCTGATAAGCCTTAGGATTGTATTCTTTTGTAATTGTTTAATGATTAATAATTTTCTTTATATTTTCTCCTCTCTCTCTTTTAGGACTGATGGTTTTCCCTTTTCCAGGAGGGCCGAATGTCAGCCTTCAAGATCTTCTACTATCACTTTGCATCTTTCGGCTGTCATAAGAAACAGGGGGAAGTGGAGGTAGGGAGAAGTCTGGGAAGTGAGCTGGAGGTGTGACATTCTTCTGTTGTGTAAATGAGGGCGGGAGCATACAATAGAGTTAGGTTTCTATTTCTCGCTTAGCTTTCTTTTCTATGCGCAACTGCAACCCATTTTCAAAGTATGCCAAGGTCAGGGGACAGAGGCCTCATCATCACCTGAAGATGCCCACGTGATCATATTCACAACTTCTAATTGGAAGTTTCATCTGAACTATTGGGGGTGGGAACACTTCCATCACTTTGTGTGAGTGAATTGCGCACCTAATTTCTCAGATTCAGAATTCTTTGGTTGCTACCACTTCACTTTCAGTGAAAGATATCTTTTCTCTAAATTAAGGAGTCTAAGTATTTCTTTCCTGGATTTTGAATGGAGCTCCGCCTGACAGAACCAATGGTCCAGCTTCTTTATCAGGCGGTCGACCTGAGCATGTTTTGTGGACAACCACACATGGTCTCCTACAGCCAGCGGAGGCGTTGCCTGTCGAGAGTGATCTGCGAACCGCTTGTAATCTTCTTTGGCCTGTATTAGTTGCTGCCAAACCAACTGTTGAACTGAGTGTAGTTCCTAAAGGAATTCCTGAGTTTTGGTAACAGGGGAATCTAACAGTGTCAACAGGAAGAACTGTGGATGGTACCCCACATTAGCATAAAATGGTGTCATTTGGGTGGAGGTGTGTTGGGAGTTGTTGAATGCAAACTCCACCAGAGGGAGATAATCAACCCAGTTGTTCTGATTTTGGTTCACAAAACAACGCAACTATTGCTCAAGAATACCAATGACTTTCTCCATCCTCCCATCAGTTTCTGGATGGTGTGCCGATGACAAGCACACCTGTACCTGTAACGTGGTCATCAGTCTTTTCCAAAATTGGGCTGTAAATTGTACACCGCGGTCAGAAACTACCCTGTCTGGCAGACCATCTAGGGAAAAAGCATGCTGCAAGAACAAGCGGGCATTTGTACGGGCCGTTGGTCATTTGCGACATGGAATGAACTGGGCCATTTTTATCAACATGTCGACCACCACAAACACAGTCGTAAATCCTGAGGACGATGGTAAATGAGTCAAGAAGTCCATGGAAATTGCTCCCCATGGTTTTCTGGAGTTGGCAGAGGTTGGAGGAGACCAGGAGGTGTACCGTCGTGGCTTTCGCTTGCCTGCACGGTACACAGGATGTGACATAGGTGTGGATATCATGCCATACTCAAGGACACCAAAAAGTCCACGTTATGAGATGGAGGGTCTTAAAAAACCCAAAATGCCTGGCTGCAGGGTTATCATGACACTGAGTCATAATAAGGGCTCGAAGTGGCCCCATGAGCACATACAACTGGTTCTGATGCTTGAGTAAGTCTTCCTCCAAAGTCCATGGGGATTCAGGTCCAATCACCCCCATCCTCTGCTGCGACCAAGCATCTAGACGCTGTGCACCTCGCACCTTAGTCCGTAAGTCCACCAGTGCCTGGACTGAGGCCAAAGATTCTGCTGGTAGCACCGTCCATTGAGGAAGGGGGTCCTCGGGGCACAGGTACTCAGGTTTGCAGGACAGGACATCCGCCCTCCGATTTTGACCACTGGGGATATAGGTCACAAAAAAATTAAACCGGGCAAAAAACAGTGACCACCAGATCTGCCACTGGTTCAATTTTCTCACCGTTGTCAAATGTTCTAAATTCCGATGGTCTGTCCGGACCTCCACCTTGTGTTGGGCCCACTCAAGATGATGTTGCCAAGTCTCAAATGTAGCCTTGATAGCCAGCAACTCTTTTTCCCAGATGGTGTAGTTGCATTCAGAAGGAGTGAGTTTCCGTGAATAATACGCACAGGGAAAAAGTGTAACGCTATCCACCGGGGCTTGCAACAACACTGCCCCAATAGCCACCTTGGATGCATCCGTCTCCACCACAAAAGGACGATGCAGATCAGGGTGCCTCAGGACAGGTTCTGCGACGAAAGCATTCTTGAGGGCCTCAAAAGCCTGTTGCTGTGGGAGGCCCCACTGGAATGGGACCTTCTTTTGAAGGAGCTGGCTTATTGGACCTGTCAGCTTGGCAAAACCCAGGTTGAATGTCCAGTAATAGTTAGTGAACCCCAATAAGCGTTTAACATCCTTCACGCCACGAGGGGGTTCCCAACTCCATAAAGCCTCCACCTTATGCCGGTCCATGGCGATACCTTTGGGAGAGATGATGTGCCCAAGGAACTCAATGAAAGTTTGGAAGAAGAGACATTTCTCCAACTTCGCATCAAGTAGGTGTTCCCGAAGGTGTTGCAAGACCAGACGAACATGTTGAAGGTGGCTGTCTCTGAACCCAGAATCGATCAAAATATCGTCCAAGTACACCACCACGAACCGATCTATCCTGAAACACGTCATTCAACAGGTGCTGGAAGACTGCAGGAGTGTTGGTCAATCCAAACGGCATCACAGTGTACTCAAAATAGCCGTATCGGATGCCAAATGCTGTCTTCCATTCCTCCCCCTCCCGCATCCACACCAGGTTATCGGCCGCTCGAAGATCGAGCTTGGTGAAGATAGTGAAATTGCGTTTCACGACCTTGCTACCTGAGGATCATGAATCCTAAGCCAAGCCATACCAAGGACTAAGGGGAAATGGAGTTCCATGGTGATATAAAATCGGATCACCTCCTCATGTTCTCCAATGATTAGGAGCAAAGGCTGGATGGCGAATTTAATGGGTCCTGCAATAAGTTCCCGCCCATCAATAGTCTTGAACTTCATCGGAAGTTCTACCGGAACCAAGGGGACATCAAAATGGGCCGCAAAGGCCTGGTCCATAAAGTTAGTCGTGGTTCCTGAGTCCACCAGCGCATTCACTGGAATCCCTGCCAACTGGTTAGCCAAGAAAACCTGAGTGTCCAAAATCAAATGCCGAGGGGGGGGCGGAATCAACCTCCGCTAACTCAGGTGG
The DNA here is from genome assembly GCA_015471245.1 of Laticauda colubrina. Classification (NCBI taxonomy): domain Eukaryota; kingdom Metazoa; phylum Chordata; class Lepidosauria; order Squamata; family Elapidae; genus Laticauda; species Laticauda colubrina. Next base: position 1,771,117 of record BLBF01000091.1, on the reverse strand, counting down.
GTGTTTGATATGTGCCCGACCTAAGGTTTACCCCAGGTCAGGCCTGCCCTTTTTCCTGACTGATTACACTGAGATTCAGGCACAGGCTTGAGCAACCCACTTCACTTTAGAGGACAAGAAATAGTGAAATGTCCTCTCCCACCACAATACAAGCACAAACCCTCCTGGTGTCTCCGCGTTCATTCCTGGGCCATCAGGCAAGGTCTGACAGCTCCTAACTCCATTGGCTCCTCGGCCATAGCCATGACACATTGCATGACCAGAGCATTGAGGGTCAGGGCCCGTTCCACTCAAACTAACTCGTCTTGCAGCTCATCTGACAGGCCACCTTGGAAGGCATCCATTAACGCTGTGTCATTCCAGTTGGAGTCCAGGCACAAAAGTCAAAATTCAGAAATAAACTCTTGCAGGGGGCGAAGGTACCTTGGCGAAGGTCCTTAAGGCATCTGGCTGCCATCTGTACTCATATGGGGTCTTCATACACGTGGTGCATGTGTTGCCAAAAACCCTAGTAATTTGTTAATAACGGGCTGTTCTGGAGCAACAAAGATGTGGCTGAGCCAGAAAGGAGGCTTATCACAAACCCGACCTGAGCCCGGTCATCTGAGAAATCCTCTGACCTCATAGACATAAATAACTGGCACTATCCCATGAAAGCCGGGAACATCTCAGGCTGACCAGAAAACTTATCTGGCACAGCCACCGGGCATTTCTGACGAGGAGGGGTAGGAGGAGCTGCATCAGCCTGCAGCAAAGCAAGTTGGGCTGTTAATTGAACCACTTGCTGTTGTAGAGTTTGATTTTCCTCTTGTAGCTGTTGTTGGTCAATCTTAGTTAAAAGATGGTTTAAGTCAGGTACGGGACAAAAATGTTCTGTCTCACCTTTCCTTTCCAAAAGACAAAAGAGTACAAACACAAACACAGGCAGGAAAGCTGGCTTGGACTTCACAGAATTTAGTCTTTATCCCGTACAAAGTTCCAGCTGACAACACACCCACTTTTATTCCCTGTCGGGTGTGGCTCAATGACTCAGCTCACTCTGGGAACCTCCCACACCTCCTACATTGCTGCTCATGTTTCTCCCTGCGACGCTGCTTAGGGTCAAACCAGCATTCTTTCTCTTGACTCTCTGTCAGAATGTCAGGCCGTGCTCCATTCAAAATCCAAGAAAGAAATACTTAGACTTTTTAATTTAGAGAAAAGTTATCTTTTACTGAATGTGAAGTGGTAGCAACCAGAGAATTCTGAATCTGAGGAATTAGGCACGTAAATCACATATACAAAATGATAGAAGTGTTCCCACCCCCAATAGTTCAGATGAAACTTCCAATTAGAAATTGTGAATATGATCATGTGGGCATCTTCAGGTGATGATGAGGCCTCTGTCCGTCAACCTTGGCATACTTTGATAACGGGTTGCAGTTGCGCAGAGAAAAGAAAGCTAAGCGAGAAATAGAAACCTAACTCTGATGTATGCTTCCTCCCCCTTCATTTACACAACAGAAAAATGTAACACCTCCAGCTCACTTCCCAGATCCATCCCACTCTCCCCTCCCCCCCATTTCTTATGACAGCTGGAAGATGCAAAGCGATAGAAGATCTTGAAGGCTGACACAGAGGCTGCTCCGATATGCTTACCTCCTGATTAATCCCAGGCTGTTCCTCACGGTTATCTGAAAAAACATGAGACATTATCAGGGAGGAAGGCATTGCCAGAGAGGAAGGTCCTGGGGATGAAGGCATTCCCAATTCCTCCTCCTCATCTTCCAAGTCCTCTTCCTCTGACAGCACAGGCTCGGGAATTGGGGCCACAACAGGCAGAGTCAACTTTCAGTGTAGATCTACGTGGAGTTAGGAAGCCATTCAGTCGAAACAAATACCAATTTTGTGATCATTTTTGATAGATTGACATTCTTCAACAGATTCATGCTTTTCGGCTGTGTTTTTCTGTCAGTGCTATCAGTCTCCCAGGAGATACACAAATCTGTTGGAGAAGAGGGAGGTACATGTGACAAAGTCTGACTGTCTTTCCCTGAAAAAAAAATATCTGAATGAGTCCATGCAAAATGAACAAGCAACCCCCAGAATAGTCAACATTGGAGGATGTTTTGTTCCTTTTGATATTCCATGAGTAGTCTTGATTTCAGATTCTGAAAGCTGTGATCCTTGCCCAGAAGAACAATATCCCAACCAGAACAAAGACCATTGCATTGCCAAGGAAATCCACTTCCTTTCCTATCAAGAGACCCTGGGATACACTTTAGTTTCTCTCACTCTTTTTCTCTTCGTGACCACATCTACAGTCCTTGTGGTTTTCCTTAAACATCACAATACACCGATCGTCAAGGCCAACAACCGTGATCTCAGCTACATCCTCTTGGTTTCCCTCCTGCTCTGCTTCCTCTGCTCCTTCTTCTTCATTGGTCGACCTGGGAAGCTCACCTGTCTTTTCAGACAAACTACCTTTGCCATTCCCTTTTCCCTTGCAGTTTCCTCTGTCTTGGCAAAAACTGTCATGGTGATTTTGGCCTTCATGGCCACCAAGCCAGGGAACAGGACAAGGAAACTCTTAGGAAAACCACTGACCAACTCCATTGTCTTAGGCTGTCCCATGGTCCAAGCAGTTATTTGTACCACCTGGATGGTAACTTCTGCCCCATTTCCCAACTTGGACTTCCATTCCTTGGTAGGAGAGGTCATCTTGGAATGTAACGAAGGCTCAGCTTCAATGTTTTATGCTGTCCTTGCTTTCCTGGGTTTTTTGGCCCTTGTGAGTTTCACAGTAGCCTTTTTTGCTAGGAAATTGCCTGACAGCTTTAATGACGCCAAGTTCATTACTTTCAGCATGCTAGTCTTTTGCAGTGTTTGGATTACCTTCCTCCCAACCTACCTGAGTATCAAAGGGAAGTCCATGGTGGCTGTGGAGATCTTCTCCATCTTGGCCTCTGGGGCTGGTCTCTTGACTTGCATCTTTTTCCCCAAGTGCTTCATTATCCTTTTCAGACGTCATTTGAATTGCAGAGAGAATATAATGAAGCATAAGAATATCTGATTCATGTTGGGATGGATGTTTAATTTTAACATTTTTGGGGGGTTGAAAGTTTTTAATTTTTTAAAGACAATCATTAACAAACACAAACATGAAACATCAGCATAAAACCATGTTCCAAAATATAATGTGTCAGGTGGTACAATTTTTTTGTGCAATGTCACAATATCAACAGTCTTCCCCTTCTAAATATACATTCATATTAAATAAGTCAACTGTGCATATTATGTTATAATATATTGTATTATTATTGTATCATTATTAGATTCAGCTATAAATTTACATAGTTCTTATTGAGTGAATCTAAGTTTTCAAAATTCCTAATATGTTCTTGCCTTCCTCCAGATAATGTCTGATTAACCTTGATTTTAATGTTCTATTTAAAAATTCATATTCTTCACTATTTGCTTTAATTCTGTTGGCTGCTTAGAAACCAAGGCACAAATCAAGTAAATATAACAAATATCTTAATCAGGGTTGTCCAGGCTTGTTAACTTTAAGACCTGGGCACTTCAACTCCCAGAACCCTGGGAATGCTGGACATTTGGGAGTTGAAGTCCCCAAGTCCTTTTTTTTTTTTTTTTTTGTAAAATTTTATTTTTCTTTTTAACAGCAAACAGACAAATACAAACATAAAACAATGAAATCTTCCAATTGTACAATGTGCCAATTAGTACATAATTCTTGTGCATGATATATATTTTCCTCGTGAATATAAATTTACATTCATATTATATTAATCAACTTTACATATCATATTATATAATTATGAACTTCAAGCCCACAATATCCTTTGGTGCAAATCTCAATTCTTACCAATTTTAATACATTTTTTTGGAAAAAAAATTAATTGATTTTTAAAAACAAACATTGACAAACACAACACAAACATGAAAACATAAAACCTCTTTTCTGAAAGCAGCCTGATCCCGGGTTACATCTCTTTGTACAGACACCAATTCAAATTCATGCTCACTTTTATATACCATTCCATATTGCCATTCTACATTTTCCATATGGCTTCTCCCTTCTTTTAACTTTCTTAATTTTATTTTTATTTATTTCATCTCAAATCAGATCACTATATTTATATTCTTTCTCTGTCCCATTTCAGCTATCTATTATATTTTCTCCTTAAACAAAATTCCTCCTGTAGTCACTAACTGGAATATGATGGCTTGATATCTTTCCCCTAAAATTATAACACTTAATATAGAACGTAACTTCTACTCGGATTCTGCGCAGTACATTAAAGCTAAACACTATATTTTTAAAAGAAAAAGAAAAAAAAGTATAAATATATAATATAATTAGAACAACGATCCATACCCATTCAATTCTATCGTAAATATTAATATTCATTTAAATATTTAACACATTACTTTCCAAATAGGAATCATGCTTCTATGGGAACGCTTATAAACTTTCCATGATTACTTCTCCAACACTTCACTTGCACTTTAAAACATTTATGTCATTAAAATGTTCCCATTGCTTTCTCTCATTTAATTCATTATATTTATTTTATTCAGAAATGTTTCACTGAATCATACTTTGTTTCCAATCTTCTAATATTATTTCTAAATACAAATATAGCAATACAATCATATGTACCTGCAGAATCCCTTTTTCAAGTAAATTTTTACCCATTATCTCTAAATAAGTCCTGTTTCTTTAGATCTTGCTTCACAACCTTGTAGCTTCTCTTCTCTTCCCTCCTCCTTTGCTTCTTCTCTCTGCTCTTTTTAACCCCCTGTCTCTCCACCTCAATTTCCCTTTTCTGTATTCCCTTTTTCTGTTGCTTTCTCACATTATATCCACTTTTCACCTTATTTTTCCCTTTTTGGGTTGTTTTTTTAGTTCTCAAATTCTCCATTCTCTTTCCCCTCTTTACCCTTTCTTCCCCAAGTAAAGTTACTTGTTCGTTAAAGATGGCTTCATCTTTGTCCCAATCTTCTTGTTGTGTAGTCTTTTCTTGTAGTTTCTCGTAGGTAACGATCGCCATTTCTAATTGAAAAAAGGAACCAAGAGAGCCCTTCCCTTCTTTTTCTTCTTCTTTATATTTTTTAAATTCTATTTTCAATTCTTCCACAAGTGATGCCATTGTTTTTTTTCTTCTTCTTTTTTTAAAACAACCACCCGAGAATTTTTAATCCTTCCAATATAATTCCAAGAGTCCCAAAGTCACCAAACAATCCAAATATACACAAGCTGTTTCTTTTTACACTTTCTTCCTTTTTTCACTTTCTCTTCCTAGGGTTAATATTTAGTTACAGAGTTCCAGTTAAAATGTATCTTTTAGCATTCCTGTTTAAGCCCCTGTCACACTGCACCAACGGATGGAAAGAGGATGTAAAACGGAGAGAAACACTTGCCATCCATTGGTTAACGCGATGCATCCGTTCTGTACTCAATGCCTCCGTTTTTCATCCTCCTTATTCATCCAGCATCCGTCTACTGACATTTCATCCACTCAAAAAGTTTTGAGCTGCAAAAAACTTTTTGAGTGGAAAATGTATCCAACGTGTCCATTCTGCATCCATGAGACGTCCATTACGGGGAACATCCATTAGACGTCCATCATCATCCGTTATGCATCCGCTATATCCACTAGGCATCCGCTTGCGCATCTGCGCAACTTGCATCCGCTCCAGCGGAAAACAGACACAGGGAGGAAGTGAAACGGAGGCAAAACAGACACGCAACATTAGTAGCATGGACAGAGAAAGCATGAAAGCAGATGCAGCTCACATAGAAAGCATTAAAACGGAAAAAACGTGCACGTAGGGGACGTATCTCAGATATTTAGGATGTCTGCAGGATGCCTAGAGGATGCAAAAGGACACCGAATGGAAAACCTATATTTCCTATAAAAAGGGGGATGAACTCACCTGGATCTTACTTTCAGTCAAACAGCCCTGCGATGCAGACCTCTTCAGCCTTCATCTGGTTCTTGCTTTTCCACAGCATCCAGTCATCTCCACCATAGATCGTCACAGACTCCTTTTGCTAGCCACCATCATTCTACAACAGTGCGAAGCCATCGACAGGCTCTTTCACCTGTTCTACGGGAAGAAAAGGAGGCGGCCAAGAAGCATCTCAGTCCAAAGATGGATCGCGAGAAGAGCAGAGGACGGACTGTATAACAAGTTAATGGTAGAGCTGAGGAACGAAGACCCTCGTGCATTCCAGAACTTCATGAGGATGCCTCCAGCCATGTTTGATGAAGTTGTGGAGCGGCTGAGACCCAGGTTGACCAAGCAGAGCAGCAACCTCTGGCCCAGCCTGGACTCTGGGTTCAAGGTGGCACTGACTCTGCGCCACCTGGCCTCAGGGACCGCATACCGGAGCATGCAGTACGTCTGGAGGGTGCCACACAAAACCATCAGCATTGTGGTCAGAGAAGTGGTGCAGGCCATCATCGAAGAATATCTGGAGGAGCTCCTCCAGTGCCCCTCCACTGAAGAAGGCTGGAAGAAAGTTACAGAGCAGTGGCATCAGAAGTGGAACTTCCCCCACACCGTTGGAACCATAGATGGCAAGCACGTGGCCTGCAAAGCTCCAGCCAAGTCAGGGTCCACTTATCACAACTACAAGGGCTTCTTCAGCATCATCCTCTTCACCATGGTTGATGCTGACTACAAGTTCATGTACATCGATGCTTCAGGCAAAGGGTCAGCTTCAGATGCCCAGGTATACAATGCCAGTCACCTCAAGGAGGGGCTGGAACGCAACCTCATAATGGGCTTCCCAGATCCAGATGCCCTGCCCAACGACACACAAGATGTGCCCTACTTCATCGTGGGGGATGACGACTTCTCCCTCAGAACCTACCTCGTGAAGCCCTACACTTCCAGACTCCTCACCCGTGAAGAGAAGATCTTCAACTACAGACTGTCCACGGCAAGGTGGGTGGTGGAGAACACCTTTGGCATCCTGGCCAACAGGTTCCAGGTACTTCTCACCACCATGCAGCATTGCCCAGAGACCATGAGGAGGATCGTAGAAGCTTGCTGCATCCTGCACAATCTCATGTGCATCCGCTACCCAGTTTTGCAGAACAGGCTTGTGGACCTCCAACAAGACAATGGGGACATGGAGCCTGGTGAATGGAGGCAAGGGCGAAACCTGATAGACACTCTGGATGTGCAAGGCCCCAACAGAGCTTCACGTGAAGGGAAGAAGCAGTGCAACCTCCTGAAACACTGGTGCAACTCCCCAGCTGGAGCAGTGGAGTGGCAAGACAGGATGATAGATGATTAATGGATGCTTCCTTCAGCCTGTCTCAACACACTGATGAGATTGGGCCATGTATGTTGGGTGGGCCTACAATGAACAGGGCATTTAATAAAGAGTTGTATTGATATTGAAATATGTGGATCAGTGGTTACATTGTTATTGATAATGAAGGGCCATATGTGTGGCACCTGGGAGGGTGGACCATACAGTCCCACTAAGATTGCACTGGAGGTTTATCTATCCCACAGCTATCCTTACCTATCCCAAAGGTATCCCTGCTCATCCCACAGATATTACCCTTCCCAAAGGTATCCCTGCCCATCCCACTGCTATCCTTACCCATCCCAGAAGCATGCAAAGGATTAAACCACAAGCACCAGCAGGACCAGCAGGACCAGGAGCACCAGCAGCACGAGGAGCACCAGCAGCACCAGCAGAACCAGGAGCAGCACCAGCAGAGTAAGCACTAGCAGAAGCACCAGCACCAGGAGCAGCGCCAGCAGAGTAAGCACCAGCAGAAGCACCAGCACCAGAAGCAGCTCCAGCAGAGTAAGCACCAGCAGAAGCACCAGCACCGGAAGCATCGCCAGCAGAGTAAGCACCAGCAGAAGCACCAGCACCAGGAGCAGCGCCAGCAGAAGCTCCAGCACCAGAAGAGACAGCCCGAGCAGCAGAAGTCTCAGCAGAAGCAGAATCAGGGCCAGGCGGTGGGATGGTGGCCCTGTCCTTCTTGCCAGGGCTGGCAGCAGATGGCAGAGGATTTCTCTTCTTCCCCATGGTTGTTGGCTGGCTGGCTGGCTGGCTGGAGCTGTGTCTAACAGCAGGTCTTTCCTCTGAATGGTGACCTGCTTGCGAGCTGCTTCCCTTTATATCCACGGGGCTGACGCAATGCATTCTCCCCGCAGGCGCAATGAACTCTTTGCATCCGCTACGCATCGGGTAGGCTTCCGCTCTGCATCCACTTCATCCGCTCGGCATCCGCTCTGCATCGGTTCCTTCCATTGCGCATCCACTTCGCTGTGCTCCCCCGGAAGCTCTGCAGATGTGCCATCCGCTTCCATCCGCTCTATCCGCTAGGCTTCCGTGGAGCATCTGCTTTACATCCTGGCTACGTCCTCCCCCCGTCCATTACTTTCCATTGTTGTCCACTCTGTTTATGCAAATTTGGGGCACTTTTGAGAGTGGATAACAATGGATGGAACATTTTCTCGTCCGCTGTGTCCTTTTTACATACATTTTGCATCCGTCGGCCTGTGTGACAGGCCCTTAAAATTTAACTTTAGATTCTTTTGATTCCAGGCTATCTCCTCCTTCCAAATCCTTTTCTTATTCTCTTTCTCTCCCTTCCCACTTACAGCAAAAAAAAAATTTCTTTCTCTCTTTTTTTTTTTTTTTTTCCTTTTATATTCAGAAATCTTTTTTATCCCCTTGGCATTAAATTTTCCAGTTTAAATACTTGTTGATGCCAAAGCAGATTTTTCCGATTTCTCATTCATCTCTTCGCTGTCAACATAACGAAGGAGAATGGAAAAAAAAACAACTTTCTCTTTTCACTTTCATTCGCTGCTTCCAAGTCTTCTTTGGGAGCAATGTATCTTTTATTTTGTTTAAGGTT
>BLBF01000091.1:1731116-1752214 GCA_015471245.1 Laticauda colubrina | reverse complement strand
ATAAGATGTTTGATAGATGGTATTTTGTGCCTGTAAGTTTGGCAAGGATGTTTAAAGATAAATCAGCTCAATGTTGGAAATGCAACTAGATACCCAGATCATATTACCATATGTGGTGGACTTCTGTAGAAGCCAAAAAATGTTGTACAAAAATACATCCATAGTTGGAAAAGAAGGTACAGCACCATATTGACTCAAAACCTGAAATATTTTTGCTGGGGATTTTACCTGAATATTATAGTAAAGAAAATCTATATTTTATTATTCATGTATTAATTGCAGCTAGAATTGTATTAACACAAAATTGAAAAGTGAAGAGATTCTGACTGATGAGAAGGTGATTGGGAAAATATTAGAATGAACAGAAATGAATAGGCTAACACTTGCAATTGAAGAGAGAGAACAAAATGAATACTATTTGATATGGAAATCTTCCTTCCAAAAGTTTGAGGTAATCTGGATACCCCTATTGGAAATTATACATTCAGGAGCCCCATGTAACCTGTACATATGTAAAATAAACAGTTTAGCCAATGTTTTTGCACATGGGATTTTCAAACAAGGTATGAAATGTACCTGTTTGGAAAACAAATCAGTTACTACCCAAATAACTGTATCCCCCCCCCCCCCCCACTTTCAGGTAATTCCACTATAAAATCCATTGAGATTTCCTTCCATGGAGCTGTTGGTCTGGCCACATTTTGTAGTAAGCCTACTGGTTTACCAGGAGGCCGTTTGGCTGAGGCATAGATAGGACAATTAGCTACATAAGTTTTAATGTCCTTTTTTAAGGTAGGCCACCAAAATTGCCTTTTAACCAAGTGTAGGGTTTTCACGAATCCAAAATGACCAGTGGCTTTAGAGGCATGAGCTTGCTGTAATATTTGGTTTCTCAGCTTCACTGGCACATATAATTTAGCCCCCACCCATGCCAATCCATCTTTAACCGTACAGTTATTTGAGTGAGCAAGAAACCAATCATCAAGTTTTAGAGCATCTCTTGATTGTGCAGTCAAATAATTGATAAATCAACCTCCTTCTTTTTCTGGGCTCTGGTAACCATTGGAGCTGCCAATTGTTTGGTTGGGGCAATCGGCCGTACCACTTCTTGGCAAGCACTATTATTTTGAAGTAATCTACATAAAGCATCTGCCATGAACTTCCTCCCCCTGGAATGTATTTCGATGAAAAATTAAAGCGCCTAAAGTACTGCACCCAGCGAACTTGCTTGGGAGATAGCTTCTGAGGCATTTTCAAAGCCTCCAAATTTGATCCAAATTGATCCGTCCACACCTCAAATGGGTGTTTTGCCCCTTCTAAGAAATACCTCCAGGTTAACAGAGCCCCCCAAAAAAGCTTATTTTTCCCAGATGGCCCATCTTCTTTCGGTTTCCGTTAGTTTACAGGAAGTATATGCACACGGTTGCAGAGTCCCCATCTCATTTTCTTGTCATAACACTGCCCCAACTGCTACGTCACTCGCATCAGCTTGGATTACAAAAGGAGCGTCCATGTTCAGGTGCTTGAGTACTGGTTCAGCAGCAAACAATTGTTTCAGCTTTTCAAAAGCAGCTTCACATTCCATGGATCACTCCAGGGATTTACGAGGCTTTGGTTTCACCTCTCCTTTGGTTTTTAGGAGATTTGTGATAGGCATTGCTATCTTCGCAAAAGCAGGGATAAATTGACGGTAAAAATTGGTGAACACCAAGAAACTTTGAAGTTGTTTCCTGGTGAGGGAAGGGGCCCATTCTAATACAGCACGAACCTTCCCCGGATCCATTTCTATACCCTCATGTGAGATGCGACAACCTAAATAGTCAATTTTTTCCTGGTGGAATTCACACTTGGACAACTTTGCACACAGCTTAGGGGCTTGAAGTTTTTCCAGAACTGACTGCACTAGTTTCATATGTTCATCACGAGTCTCCATGAAGATAAGGATATCATCAAGATAAACCAACACCCCTTTGTATAGATGTTCATGCAACACCTGATTGATCATTTGAATGAATACTGCAGGGACCCCCTGCAGGCAAAATGGAAGAACGTTGAATTGGAAACAACCCATTGGGCAGTTAAAAGTAATTTTCCATTCATCCCCTTCCTTAATTCAAACCCGGTAGTATGCTTCTCTCAAGTCGAATTGCATAAACATTTTCCCTCTGGCCAAGTGGGCCAACATGTCTTTCATCAAGGGGAGGGGGTAAACATTCTCCACTGAAATAGCGTTCAGGTTTCTATCGTAAACACATAAACAAAGGGAGCCATCTTTCTTTTCATGGAACAATACTGGGGCTGCTACCCGTGGTCTAGTGGGTTGGATAAAACCACGTTCCAAATTCTTATCGATAAATGACCGCAGCTTTTCTAGCTCCCACGGTGTCACTGAGTACAGTTTCAGTTTTGGGAGTTTCACCCCGGATAAAATTTCAATACTGCAATCTTTTGAATGATGGGGTGGAAGCTCATCCAAGACCTTTTCACTGAATACTTCCTTTAAGTCCCAATATTCCTCCGGAATTTTTTCCTCCCCCTTCAGGTTCTCGGTGCCAGTGGAGGCCAGTTCAATGGAACTCTTGAGTTTCAGTTGAGATTGCCCCTCCCCTTCTGGGCGCTGGTCAGTACGTATGCACAATGACCCTCTCCTCCAATCAACGAGGGGGTTCCATTTCCAGAGCCAGGGCAACCCCAGTAATCGGGGCCGCTCCATCCCAGGAGCCACAATAAAACACAAAGTCTCCCTATGCTTCCCCATTGTCATTTCTATTGGTTCCATTATGAAATGGGCAGGGCCGCCCCCAGCTACTGATCCATCCACTTCACAAAAGGCTATGGGCGTTTTTAAAGTCTTTAGCCTTAAGCCCATTTTCTCCACTACCTCCAAGCTGATTACGCACCTTGTGCACCCAGAGTCTAACAAGGCCAGCATTTCCCCTTTGGCCCCTGACATGGGTACCCTTAATCTCACTGGAATGGTCATAGGGCCCTTGTTTGGATTTACCAGTGAGTCGTCTTCCAATTCGGATTCATTCTCTTCAGAAGAGGTTGGAGCTCCCAGCTCCTCTCCTTTTGGAGAGGCGATCTCTACAACCTCCTCTGCTTTAAGCACCATTTTGTGAGGCTTTGCTGGGGGTTTTTCAGGTTTTCTTCCTCCTCCTGGTGCCCCCTTTGGTTCTAACTTGGCATGGCAATCTGCAGCCTGGTGACCTTCCTTCTCACATTGGAAGCAAGCAGTGGTCTTGGGTTTTGCTGCCATTCCTCCCTTTTGAGTTTTTAAGGCTTCTCAAGGGCTGATGGGGGAGGACTTGTTCCAACCAAAAAAACCCCGGCATCTCTTTCGGGTCAGATCAGTTTCCACCTCCACTGCCAGCACATACCACAGCTGCAGCTCATTGGGGTCTCCTCTGGCAATACAGCTTTGATATACATCTTCATTTAACCCATCTTTAAAAGCTTCTATCAGGGCTCCCTGGGACCAGCCTCGAATATGCCAGCTATCTAAATTCCTGGGTGTAGTCAGCCACTGATCTCTGCCACTGATTTCTGGTCTTCATCCTAATTCTGGCCTTATGTTCAGCAAGTGGGTCTTCAAACCTGGCCCGCATCGCAGTCATGAACAGTTCATAATTCATCAGCTGAGGGGCGTTATCATTATGCAAAGTCACCATCCACTTTGCAGCTGTTCCCTCCAGAGCCCTGATAACACATCTAACTTTGGCTGCTTCTGAGGAAAAATCCCCTCCATATTCCTCCATATGGCTCCAGACTTATGCCAGGAAAAATCCTAACTCCTTGGGATCCTCCCCATATTTTACTTCCAATGGAGGCACCTTTGGAGTTCTACTCCAAAGTAATTACCCCTCCTGCTGGGGGCCCCTGCTGCTGCTGCCTGTTGCGCTAGCCCAGGCTGATTTATTGGGGTGGCTGCTCTGATTCTTCTAGATGGGGAGGCTTTCCCCACCTCTCCCTCATACCTTTGTTCAGTTTGAAGTTCTCCGATAGCTTCATTTAGAAAATGCATTGCTTGTGTTTGTAAAAAAATATTTCTTTCCTTCTCCTGCCATGGCTCCTCTCTTCCACACCGATGGGTAGTGGTCACTCCTGGAGGAGGCTTTTCCTCAGGATCCTTCCAACTGACTCCCAGGGGCCATTTGGGTTTTACAGCTGGTTTTTCCCCAAGATTTAATTCTGCTAACAAGTTGGTTTCCCCTGCTGCTTCTAGCAGCAGAGAATCTTGTCCTCCAGTTGCTCCCAGGTCTTCTTCATCGCTGGCTGGATTTGACATTGTGTTCAGACCCCCTCTGAAGAAAATTTATTAATTCTCTGGGTGGGCTGGTAATGTAGAGATTCAGAATAATGTCAGCTGGTGCTCCATTCAAAATCCAAGAAAGAAATAATGAGACTCCTTTTATCAGAGAAAAGATATATTTTACTGGAAATCAAGTGGTAGCAATAAAAGAATTCTGAATCTGAGAAAATGGGAGCGTATATTACATATACAAAGTAATGGCAACATTCCCACCCCCAATAGTTCAATTGGTTCATCCAATTAAAAGTTGTGTGTATCATCATGTGGGCATCTCGAGATGGTGATGAGGCTTCTGTCTGTTGACCTTGACATAGTTTGATAAAGGACTGTTGCTGCTCATAGCATAGGTTAGAAACCTAAGCAAGAATGTACACCCCCCCCCAGCTTGTAACGTTCTGGTTTGTAACACCTCCAGCTCACTTCTCATGACCATGTCCCCCCTCCTCCCCCGTTACTTATGATAGCCGAAAGATGCAAAGCAAAGGAAGAAAATCTTGAAGGCTGACACTTTGGGTACTAGGGCAGAAGCTTGACAGCATTGCTTAGCCAATCAATGGTGGTATAGTTGAATATTGTCATGGTAAGGATGATTCTTGACCTTGAAATGAGAAATCCTCACTAAGTTACCTTGCAAATCAGAGTTGGGCTCAGTGCCTCTCCTCCAGCTAACACTAAATGGAAAATGCTACAGAGAATGGAAAGAATTACATACAGTAGTGGTGCGCTACTTGTTCAGCCCAGTTCAGCTGAATCAGAAGCAGAAATTCCTTTTGTGTGTGTGTGTGGGTATTCTGGTTATATTTTGTTGCTTTTAAATTGGTTATGATATGACAAAGGAAGCTGCAAAAAATTGTTTTTTTGAAAAGTAGCCTAATACCAGAAGATGTGGACCTGATTGTACTTCATGACTGCTTCTCTACGAATGAATTAATTATATATTAATTCAGAATTAAAGAATTGTAAATATTGGACTTAAGTATAAAAGTAACGCTTGACACAAAACTGTTAAAATATTAAATTTTAAAACTGTTAAATTTTATATTTATTTTGAAAATAAATAAAATTATTTAAAAAAAAACACAGGAAGTTTTTGAAAATAGATTGGACAACCATTTGCCTGAGATGGTATAGGTTTTCCTGCCTAAGCAGGGGGTTGGACGAGAAGACCTCCAAGGTCCCTTCCAACTCTGTTATTCTGTGCTCTTTTGTCTGCATGATGGTAGAAATGCATCAGAGAGGGAGAACTTTCTTGCGATCATCTTGCCTCCAGATATCAATTTTGAAGAGTGAAACAAAGGGAAAAGTGCACTTAATTATGTGCTGGCTGTGACCAAGCGGTTTAGTTTTTTATTACTTCTAATACTGAAGGAATACCTTTCACACACGTAAGATACTTTTGGCATTGTTTGCTGTTCAGGAGCGGCTTGACAAGAGGAATATGACATTTGAAGCCCATTACTTTGCTTTGAAAAAAAAAAACCCTCACTTTTTCCACCTTGGTGTTGGCTTTGAGTTCTCTCAGGGAGACAGAAGAATTTATCCTTCCTTCTTTTGAATTAATCCCAAGGAATTTCATCAGTACTTCAAAACCTCCTCCCAGAGAGGAGCAACTTTCTTTTTAAAAGAAAGGCGACACTATAGTTATTGCGTTCTGAAGGGACTGCGCTGAAGTCTTGTTGCACCTTATGATTCTTGATGAATGTATCTTTCCTTTTTATGTACACTGAGAGCATTTGCACCAAGACAAATTCCTTGTGTATCTAATCACACTTGGCCAATAAAGATTTCATTCATTCAATCATTCATTCCCATGCTTCCAGTGGGATCACAGACCGCTCCTATTGTCGGACACCATTTGACAGCTGGCTATAAAAGGGAGCTGTCAAATGGCATCAGCTGTTGCCCGCCAGCTGGATGCCCTGTTAACGCAGCAGTCGTGGTAACCCTTTATTGTTAAAATGAAGTTTAAAAGTTGCTCTGCATTGCCTCAGTCATTTCGCTGCTCACTCTATAATAGGGCCTAGCATACCAAATCAACTAGACACAAGGACGGTTTTTTTCCCATCATGCCATCAATCTGCTAAACAACTGATTTCCACAACACTGTCCAACTATCTAATAAGGCTGTATTACGATTATTCTTCTCATCTTTCCTATTGCCTATCTTCTTACAACTTTGAGGCTTGTATCTTATGAATTATATTGTTTTATTTAGCATCCTAGTATGATTTATGTTGATTGCTTATTTAGTATCCTATGACGATTACTAAGTGTTGTATCTTATGATTGATGATTGTATTTTATGATCATAATTTATTTCTTGTTGCTTGTATACACACTGAGAGCTTCTGCATCAGAGACAAATTTCTTGTGTGTCCAATCACACTTGGCCAAGAAAGAATTCTATTCTGTTCTGTTCTATTGCTATTCTGGACAATGGGACAATTCTGTCCCATTCTATTCTGGACAATGTTTTTAATGTTAGGTGTCCAGCCACGTTTAAATGAAACAGAGGGCTGCCAGTTTAAAAAGTCGAAGGTGTTTCTATTTAAAAATAGTTATTTATCTGTCCTATTTACACATGAATGAAGATTAGTTAAATGCAGAGAGGGGAAATTTGCTTCCTGAGCCTTTGTAATATGGCTCCTCTCTTGCTGCTCTTTCTCCTTCTTTTGCTCTTCTGCTTCTTTGTCTCTGAAGAGCTGTAATATTACTATTAATCTTCTAAATTGTTTCTATCACCCATCTCCTCCCAGTTGTGACCGTATGACTATAACTTTGCTGCTTGTACCCTTATAATTCATACTGACCGTTTCCCAATATGATTTGATTGCTTATTTGTACCCGATGACTATCATTAATTGTTGCACCTTATGATTCTTGATGAATGTATCTTTCCTTTTTCTGTACACTGAGAGCATTTGCACCAAGACAAATTCCTTGTGTATCTAATCACACTTGGCCAATAAAGAATTCATTCATTCAATCATTCATTCATTCATTCATTCACTCATTCATTTCCAGGGAGAGGTAATGTAAAATCCTAAAACAAACTTCAGGCTTGAAATCAGCAGGGTTCATAAATATTGGCCGTTAATAAACCTAGGCTGTGACCACCACTGGAGTCTTGTGAAGAATTTGCTTGCCCAAAATAATTTGGCTGCTTTTTTATTTTATTTTATTTGGCTTGTCAATTGCTTACAAGATAATAGGTAAAAGTAAAAACATAGTTATGAAGACATGGATACATATAAGAAAAAGAAAAGAAACAGGGATGGTAGGCATGTTGGCGCGCTTATGCAGGCCCCTCTTAGGAAAGGGGTGACTGCCAAAGAGAAAGTAAGAAAAAGAATATCTTTTAAGCCTAACTAAAATGGCTACACGTTTGTGAATTTTATTTTTTTTATTTTTGATTGATCAATCGCTTACAAGATAATAGGTATAAGTACATACATAGTTATGAATACATGAAATAGATACATAAAAGAAAAATAAAAGAAACAATAGGCGTGCATTTATACACGCCCCCTACAGACCTCTTAGGAAAGGGTGAGGTCAATAATAGAAAGTCTAAGGTTAAAGATTTGGGGGTTTGGGGAAGAAACCACAGAGTCAGATAGAGTATTCCAGAGATTGACCGCTCTGTTGCTGAAGTCGTATTTCCTGCAATCAAGTTTGGTGCGATTAACTTTGAGTTTGTATCTATTGTTTGTCGTGTACCACTGAATCAAAGGATTTACAGAACTCTATGAAGATTGTGTTTTGCCCTGATTGAGTTGTGTAGTCCATATGTTTTTGCAGTGTAAGAGTTGCAGATTACAGGATAGTTTTTTTTTCTGAAACCAAACTGTTTATTAGAAAGTAGGCTGTTTGTCTCTAAGTGGAGGATGATGGATTGGTTAATAATTGGTTCCATGACTTTACAGTTGACACAGCATAAGGAGATTAGTCTGTAATTTTCAACTAGGCTGGTGTCTCCCTTTTTGAAGATGGGGATGATCATGGCTTGTGACCATGGTATTGGCAAGGAGATGGTCCTGAAAGATTTTCCAAAGATTATGCTTAAAGGTTCGGCAATGTCAGTAGATAGCTTTTTAAGGAGGTAGGCACATATTCCATCCCGTCCAATTGATAGAGATGGTTTTAGATTGCATAGTGCTTTTTCAGTATTGTCTTCTGTAAAACTTATATTGAAGCAGTGGAAAAAGAGCTTATGAAGCACATTTCATATGAAGCATATTTGCACATTTTATATTTAGTATAGGTCAACAAGTCATATTTAGCAAAGGTTAGCTTCCCATTACTCTGCTGAACATAACACTGTCATCCACAAGATTGCTGAAGTAAGGCACTTGAATTAACCACTTTACTGTAAACAAGGGTGAACATGGAAAATTACTGGTGGTGTAAGATAACTGAATAGTCAAAAATATATTTGCTATTTCCTCTTTATACTTCCTTTATAGAAATACAAAAACATATAACATATTACCCATATTTGGTAAAATGTAATAATGTAATGCCCAAGTCTGCGCTGAGGTCATAATGGGTATAAAAATGTTGTCTTAGGAAAAAAGGAGGGTTCAGAATTTGCCATGTTAATGCTCTGAACCTTGTGCACAAATAAACCTGTGTTCTCCAACCTTTCATGGTCTTGTGTTCTGATATGGAAACAAGATTTGCTGCAATATTTTAATGGCGACTGCGGCAGGACAGAAGAAGCCCTGAGGCCCTCTGGAGGGTCCATCCCGACTGCCAGTGCATCAGTGAGTTAAAAGGAACATCCCAGGCACCATAGTCCTTTGAATCCGAGGGACTTCCCAAGAGTGCTGTTCTCTGGCAGCGGTTATTGACTCCTCCAAGAACCACAGGTGAAAGGTGAGGAGACCAGGACATCTGCCAGCTGGCCAGTGGAGGAAGAAGAAGCCTGCAGGCAAGTACTGGACTTGGAGAATAATCCTTCCTTGTAAGCAGAGACGGAGGAGGGGACTGATCACCCTCTCTTAAGGTTAGGAGGGTGGAATTGTCTGGACTGGATGAAGTGAGAGACTACTGCGGTTCCCATAGGTGGCTATGAGTGTCCAGCACCATGGGCCAGTAGGAGACGAGTGGCGTTCGCAGTTCCCACCAGAGACCATGTGTGCATCCGGCTCCCTGGGTCGGACATGAATGTGTGAATATTCCCTTGTGTTGCTTTAGGAAGAAAGGACCCCTCACCTTCTTCCTATTCCTCTCTCCAATTGTTTTGTCTGGTGCCTCCATTTCCTTTCCCAGGATCCAAAATGGGATCTTTATAAGGAATGAGATAAGACATATCTACAAAACTATCAGTCATTGGTAGTGCAAGCTATTTGCATGGCTGGGAAACCTACAGTTAATATGTCAAAGCCCTCCCTAGTGTTGCAGGAGCCCACTGAAAGCCCAGAGGCATTCTATACTCGTCTTATTGATGCCTATTGTCTGTGTACGCCCATAGACCCCACTGACCCAGAAAATATCCGAATGTTGACTATGGCGTTTATCTCACAGAGGGCTTTAGACATACATCGTAAATTACAATGACTTGAGGGATCCCTAGGAAAACCCATGAGTGAACTCATGGAAGCAGCAAGAAAAGTCTTTGTGGACAGGGATAAGGAGGAGGAGAAGAAAAAGGATCAAAGAATGCAAAGAAAAGCTGAACTAATGGCGGCAGCTATGATGTGGAACCCAAAGGGTAGGAGAATTAGTCTGCCAAGGGACGGCAAGTCAAGTTTGGGACCTAACCTCTTGAGGGGCAGCAGGTCCAGCCTTGGACACAACCAGTGTGTCATTTGTAAGAAACAAGGACACTGGAAAGGGGAATGTCCTGAGAGGGATCAGGAGAACGACTTAAAGGTAAAGGTAGACCTTTTCCAGGTGACCTTAGCTTCATGGTGCAAAATGACCTCAGAAGACCCCTGGGAAACAGCCAGGGAAGGAATAGGAGGGGTCTAGGGAGAACCCCCTTGATAGGTCTAGCAGAGGTGGAAGAAGAAGACTGAGGCAGACCTGGTTCAGAGAGCATCCCAGAACCTATAGTCTGGATAAACATTGGAGGCAAACCTGTCACTGTCCTGGTAGACACTGGAGCTACTCGGTCAGTTCGAACTCAACCCCTGACTCAGGCCTCACACCATACTATTGATATCCAAGGTGCAACAGAAAATATGTTGCAGCATCCTTTTTTAAAACCCCTTATATGCACAACAAAGGGGCAAGCCATAACACATCAGTTTGTGTACATGCCTGACTGTCCTATCCCTTTACTGGGGAGAGATTTGCTATGTAAACTCCAAGCACAGATCTCCTTCAAAGAGAATGGGACAATGAAGTTAGGATACGGGAAAGTAAATTTGTCTGTACCCCTAGAAGAGGAATGGCATCTAATGGTGGCCAGGGAGCAGCTGGATTCTGTCGAATATGGATTCCTAATTTTAGTTTAATAGCAAAACCCCTATATGAAGCCACCAAGGGAGCAGACAGGGAACCGTTACAATGGGGAAAATAAGGGAACCGTTACAATGGGGAAAATAAGAAGAAACTATTGTCCAAATACTCAAACAGGCATTGTTGCAAGCTCCTAGTTTAGGCCTTCCAGATTTGGAAAAAACATTTCAGTTGTTTGTAGAAACTAAACAGAATGTGGCAGTAGGGGTCCTTACCCAGACTATGGGGACATGGTACCGCCCTGTGGCATATCTTTCTAAACAACTTGATAGTGTCGCAAAGGGATGGCCTGTTTGTCTTAAAGCAGTAGCAGGAACAGTTATTCTAACTCAAGAAGCAAATAAGTTGACCTTTGGTCAGCATCTTGGCATTTACACCCCACATGCTCTTAAATCAGTACTGGAAACAAAAGGCCACTTATGGTTAACTAACCCTCGAATGTTGAAATACCAAGGGCTAATCACTCATAACCCTATGATTAATATTATCCAATCCACCACCTTGAATCCTGCCTCATTATTACCTGAACCTTTCATACTGAGCTCAATCATGATTGTATCCATACAATAGAGGAAACATATGCTAGCTGCCCAGACATGACCGATATACCTTTCTCCAACCCAGATTACACCCTATTTACAGATGGCACCAGCTATATACAGTAAGGAAATGCAGTAGTTACTTTAGATGATGTTTGGGAAGCGGAGCCCCTTCCCATCAGCACTAGTGCACAGCTGGCAGAATTGCATGCATTAACAAGAGCCCAAGAGATGGCTAAATGGTTAAGGGTCAACATTTATACCGATTCAAAGTACACTTTCCTCACGGTTCAAGTCCATGGTGCTCTTTATAAGGAAAGAGGACTTATCACCGCAGGAGGCAGAGATATTAAGTATGGCCCCCAAATATTATGCCTCCTAGAAAGTGTTTGGGCTCCACAGAAAGTAGCAGTCATGCACTGCCGGCGGCATCAGAAGGTGGTCACGGATATACAAAGGGGGAATGAAAGGGCAGATAGGCTGGCACATGAGGCTGCCCAAAACGTAATCACCTTTACCAAAAAATGCCTTGCCATTTGGACGCCGGCTGATCATCACTGACCTCAATACTCACAAGAAGACATGGCCCAAATTAAGGCACTTGAGGCACACCTAGAGGGAGAGTGGTGGATTTTACCAGATGACAGCGTCTTTATTACCAGCACATATGGCATGGAATATTGTGCGACAATTACACCAACAGCTGCACCTAGGGAAAACAGTTTAAACTAAGATTTTGAAAAGGGAGCTTTATATTAACAGGGTGTGCAGTATAGCAGCCAATGTTTGTGCAAAGTGTGAGGTTTGTGCAATTAACAATCCCAGACAGGGACCGCAACCACCCCCAGGCCATCAACCCAGAGGTTGCTACCCATTTGACTCCCTGATGATTGACTTCACTGACATGCCCCATTGCAGCCCCTACAATGCACTATTGGTTATCGTATGCACATATACGGGTTGGCCATAATGCATTCCAACCCGCACTAAGAAGGCCACCAAAGTTGCTAGGGCATTACTTCATATTATAATCGCTAGATATGGTCTACCCTCTAGAATCTCATCAGACAATGGCCCCGAGTTTATTCACAGTTAGCAAAAGTGTTAGGTATAACTTGGAAACTTCATTGTAGTTTCCATGCCCCTTCTGGAGGGAGAGTGGAAAGGGCGAATAGGACTGTTAAAGAAAAACTTGCCAAAATTTCCCAGGAAACTAACCTCAAGTGGACAGATGTGCTACCTTTGGCCCTGCTAGCTGTAAGGTGTGCCCCTCAGAAAGAAATCTCGCTTTCTCCCTTTGAACTGCTATATGGTCGAGTCCCAATTTAGCTCACCTAAATTTTCAAAACACGGTAGAAATTTCTGATACTATCTGATTGCAACAACTCCAAACCCGTAATGAGATAGTCCATAAATTACAACAATACATATTAACTTGTAAACCCCATGTCTTGGTGACCTCTCCACATAACATACACCCAGGACAGGAGGTCTGGGTTAAAGATTGGAAAAGGGAAACATTAGGCCCAAAGTGGAAAGGACCCTACACTGTCGTTATGTGTTCTCCCCTTGCCATTAAGGTAGCTGAAATAAAACCGTGGATCCATTGGTCCCGAGCTAAATTAGCTGCACCTACCCACTGGAGGGACGAATCACACTTAGATGATCCATTAAAGGTGACTTTGCGAAAGGAGAAGAAGAGGAATATCTCCCCTTGTGGTGACACACTGGAAGCTGTCCCTCTACCAATGGGAGACAAAGAACAACAGACCCCTACAGACGTTTCTCCGGAAGCTAACACCCAACGTACGGGTCTTCCCTGGAAACTTAGATCACGAGCTAAACATATTTGAGGCCCCACCATTTTTAGGAAAAGGGAAAAGGGGGGGGGGAATTACTATCACAGTATGGAGGCAAATCAAAGGATGAGAGAAACAGCATGCATCCATAAGGGCTTGATGCCCTCGATTAGGATTGTGACCATTTTGCTAGTAATTAGTGTTGCCCTCAACTCTGCATACATATATCAGTTACTAATGGAAAAGAATACGAATACAAATCAGGAAGTATCACTTGATGAGGATGCAGTAGATGAATGGTACTCCCCAGACCCATCTGAGGACAATGAACCCATACCTGTTTGGAACCCAAGAATGTAACCAACCCAGAGAAGCTTATTGTACATCCTGGAGTTGTGTAAAATGGGCCACCTAAACTCAGATAAGGGCCAGGGAAGAGATCTGCAGATCTCAAGGATACTGCAGGCAAAGAAGTGTACAGTATATAACTGTAATTAGGTCAATATTACTGTACTACGGCCACAGTACTGGATTAAACAATATGGTCCAGAATTGGGAATTAAATTATATGCAACTAGGGCTGATCCCGGTGGTTGTATCCACTTATCTATAGAAATTAAAAAATACGCCACAAATGCACATTCTAGATATTTCTCTGAATTCTGGCAGGAAGTTGATATTGAGTTCCAACCATCACATGAGGCCCGAAACCTCTTTTTAGAATTAGCATCTACCATAGCCCATACACTGAATGTTAGCAACTGCTATATTTGTGGGAGAACGAAAATGGGGAATCAAAGGCCATGGGCAGCACAGGAATGGAATTATTCAGTTGCTTATAACCTGTCAGCAATGCCAACGCATCAGCCACTCTTTAGGTGGGAACTAACTAATCCTATCATTTCTCAATGGTGTCTAGCTAATACACAAGGAGCGGGACCTTCTGTAGGAGAAACAGAATGTTTGGAGATTCGTGAATGGAATCATTCTACTAATTCATGGCAATATTGGCCTAATAGAACTAATCATTTTTGGGCCAATTTTACTCTAGAGGGTATGACTGAGGCCCCTCCTGGAGTACACCGGATATGTGGTGACGTAGCTTATAGTACCTTTCCTTCAAACTGGAGAGGGGCATGTACCTTAGGAATTATAAACCCTTCCTTTTTTTATGTTGCCTCTAAACATACCTCAAGTAATGAATGCTAATTAGTGGCAGAGTAGAAAGCTAAAAGCAGATTATAAAATAGAGGATTGGAAGGATGATGAGTGGCCCCCAGAATGAATAATCCATTATTACGGGCCGGCTAAATAGGCGGCTGATGGCACCTGGGAGTACCCTACCCCAATATACATGTTAAATCGCATTATTAGACTCCAAGCAGTTGTGGAGCTAATTGCCAATGAAACAGCTCAGTCTTTGCGTACCTTAGCAGTCCAGCAGAAAAAATTCAGAGATGCAATATATCAGAACTGACTAGCTTTGGACTACATCTTAGCTGCGGAGGGAGGAAAGTTCAGTTTTACTAATTGTTGCCCAGAATTTGATGATGATGGTGAAATAATTGAGCAAAGAGCCAGGTGCATAGAAAACCTTGCCCACAAACCTGTTCAGAAGTGGAATGGTTTTGATCTTGGAGATATTTTTGGCACTTGGTTCCCTAAACTGTTTCATTTGCAAGCTATTGTTGCGCTTGTTGGTATGATTGCAGCAGGATGTGTTATCCTACCATGCATTCTCCCTATCTTTGTAAAGTCAATTTCAAATAGTATGTCTCTGTTAGTAGAACTGGAGATCTACGGAAAAGGCTATGGCCTTATGGGTTAATGATCAGGTAAATACCTATGAAGACCTTGCTTCTCTGTGTGAAACTGCACAGTAATCACTTGATTCGGGTGAAGTTTCAAAGGGGGGAATGAAGCAGTGGAAAAAGAGCTTATAAAGCACATTTCATATAATTTTGCACATTTTATATTTAGTATAGGTCAACAAGTCATATTTAGCAAAGGTTAGCTTCCCATTACTCTGCTGAACATAACATTGTGTTACCCACAAGATTGCTGAAGTAAGGAACTTGAATTAACCACTTTACTGTAAACAAGGGTAAACATGGAAAATTACTGCTGGTGTAAGATAACTAAATAGTCAAAAATATACTTGTTATTTCCTCTTTATACTTCCTTTATAGAAATACAAAAACATATAACATATTAAGGCCTGTCACACTGCCCAACGGATGCAAAAAGGACACAACGGAGGAGAAAAATCTTACATCCATTGTATCCGTGCTGAAAAGGGGTGAAAATTTGCATAATTGGAGTGGATGAAACGGACGCAGGGAGGACGCAGGGCGGATGCAAAGCGGATACGGAACAGAAGCACAACGGATGGAAGCGGATGGCGGATCTTCTAGGCTTCCGGGGACCATCAGAGAAGCGGACGCTGAACGGAAAAAATGGATGCAGAACGGATGCACAGCGGATGAAGCGGATTCCCAGCAAAAGCCTAGCGGATGCACAGCCGAAGCCTAACGGATGTCGCGCGTTAATTGCGCATGCGGGGGGATGCATTGCGCAAGCCCCCCGGATATAAAGGGAAGCAGCTCGCACGTGGCCAGCATTCCAAGGAAAGACCTGCTGCTTGACACTTCGAGTTCCTTTCCTGCATGTCTGCTGCAATCCTTGCTGCCAGCCTGCCTCCAAGCCTGCCTCCCAGCCTCCCAGCTGCAGTGTGACAGGGGCTTTACCCATATTTGATAAAATATAATAATGTAATGCCCAAGTCTGTGCTGAGGTCATAATGGGTATAAAAATGTTGTCTTAGGAAGAAAGGGGGGTTCAGAATTTGTCATGTTAATGCTCTGAACCTTGTGCACAAATAAACCTGTGTTCTCCAACATTTCATGGTCTTGTGTCCTGATTTGGAAGCAAGATTTGCTGCAACAATATGAATGAGATCATTGTAGTTGTCTGTGATTTGACTAGGAAATACTGGGCATGATCCATTGCTGTTTACAAATATTGAGCCAAAGAATGTTTTAAAGAGTTTGGCTTTGATGGTGTCATCATTGCAGTCTTTATCATTAGGTCCTTTCAAGGGTGGAATGGACCTTGAGTCTTTTACTTTGTTGTTTACAAAATTGTAGAAAGCTTCTGGTTTAAGCTTCTTCAGCGACAGACCAAAATCTGCAATTATGCACAGTTTCGATCTGTGCTTACCACTGGAGCAGCCCAAGCTAGCTGGTTTCAGGGCTAAGCCATTCCATAGAGGTGGTGAAGAGGGGGGAGACTGCCAGCAGGGTCCAGGTGAGCCGCATCTCTCCTCCCAGCTGGTCATTACTCCCTTTCCCGAAGGGTTGCAGCAGTGGTCAGAAAGAAGAACTCAACCGAAAAAGAATGTGCAGGAGGAAGATAAGAAGAGAAAGTTTTGGCTGACAAGGTTGAACTGGAAAAGCAACAACATAAGGTACCCTGGAATTTGAATTATAAAAAACAACATTGTTCCCAAAGAAGACTTTAAAGCTGCGAGTGAAAGAGGGAACGGAAAGGATTTGGTTTTTTTTTTCTTTTCTTCCCTATATTGATTTAAGCAAGAAACCGGCAAAAATCCACTTTGACATTAACAGGTATTTAAGCTCAAAATAAAATGTCAAAGGGATAATAAAGATTTCTGGATTCTCAAAAACTTTAAAAGAAGGAAAAAAAACAAAAGGGTGGGATCTGGAAAAATGGAAGAGACCACCTGGAAGTGAAAGGCATTAACAGTGAAACCTTAACAAGATTCCTAAAAGATACATTTTTAACTAAAACATTGTAACAAGATAAGAGAACCCCAGGAAGAGAAAGTATAAAAAAGAAGCAAGAAGAAACAGCTTTGGATTATTTGGATTACTTGGTGATTTTTGGATTTTTGGCTATTGGATCTAAAGGACTAAAATTAATCAGGTGCTTGTTTAAAAGTTTTTAAAATGGTATCACTCTTGGAAGAATTGAGAATGGAACTCAAAAAACAGAAAGAAGATGCACAAGAAGAAAGAGGTTCTTTTGGCTTTGTACCTTAATTTTTATAAATGGAGATTTTTAGAATCTACATTTTTAAAAAAATTTTTAAAAACGTACAAGACACAGAGATAATGGGTGAAAACTTAATTGAAAGGAGGATTCTGCAAGGGTACATAAGATAGTATTGTTATATTAGAAATAGAAATGAACTTTGAAAATATGAAACAAGTGTGATTAAAATGATAGATAAAATACTCATTGTAATGTAATGGAATGTTTAATAAATAAATGAAAAAAAGAGAATGAGATAATGAAATTAGGAAAGGAGGAGACATTTTAATTATTATAAATGTGTTACAAAAATTTATGTGAAGAGGTATATGAAAGAAACATGAACAAATTATGGAAATATAAGTGTTCCTAGAAGTATGATATCCTATTGAAAAGAAATGTTAAAGATGTCAAAGATTATAACTAACATCAATAATAAAGCTGAATTGGAATAGAATAAGTATTATTGTTATATATTTTTTTTCTCTTCAAGAACTTAGTGCGTATTTTAAGTATCTACCAAGCAGAATTCGACTGGAAGTTATGTGTCATACTAAAATTAAAATCTTATGGTATCTCTGGACACCTGCATAACTGGATAGAAGCATTCCTGTCAAACAGACAACAAATGGTGAAAATTGGGAGCGTCCTCTCAAATTCTGTACCTGTCAACAATGGCGTCCCCCAAGATAGTGTTCTAGGACCAACTCTCTTCATACTCTACATAAATGACCTCTGTGATCATGTCAAAAGCAACTGCATTCTCTTCTCTGATGATGTAAAGTTATTCAACACCACAGACAATTCTGCTACCCTTCAAAAAGACCTTGACTATGTATCAGAATGATCAAACAAATGGCAATTTAAAATGGCGTTCACTGCGCATGCGGGGAGGATGCATTGCGTCAGCCCCCCGGATATAACGGAAGCAGCTCGGAAGCAGGTCGCCATTCAGAGGAAAGACCTGCTGCCGGACGCATCGACTGCCTTGCCTGCCCTGCCTGCATGTCTGCCTGCCAGCCTCCCTGCCAGCCTTGCTGCCAGCCGGTCTGCCTGCCAGCCTTGCTGCCTGCCTTGGTTCATGTCTGCCTGCCAGCTTTCCTGCCAGCCTTGGTTCATGTCTGCCTGCTAGCCTTGGTTCATGTCTGCCTGCCAGCCTTGGTGCCTGCCTGCCTGCAAGCCTCCCTGCCCGCCTTCCTGCCAGCCTTGGTTCCTGCCAGCCTCCCTGCCAGCCAGCAACCCAACAACCATGCGGAAGCACAGCAAGCCTCAGCCATCTGCTGCCAGCCCTGGCAAGAGGGACAGGGCTACCATCCCACCCCCTGGCCCTCACTCTGGTTCTGCTGGGGCTAATGCAGCACGGGCTCGCTCTTCTGGGGCTGGTGCTTCTGCTGCTTCTGCTTCTGGAGGACCTGGTTACAAGCACTCCAGCACCAGCCACCTTCACAGCACTTGGACCCTTCACCCCTGAGACTGAGTGACCAAGAGGAGTGCCAGAGACTCATTTTTGTCTTATAGCTTGTTTTTAATAAAGTCTAATTATGATTCATACACTGGTTTCATTTCATTTTTTTAATAAAGTCTTGCTGGAAACTTTTAGAAATGGTTTAAGCCTTTGCATGCTTGTGGGATGGGTAAGGATAGCTTTGGCATGGGTTAGGATACCTGTGGGATGGGTAATAGCTGTGGCATGGGTTAGGATAGCAGTGGGATAGATAAACCTCCAGTGCAAGCATAGTGGGACTTGATGGTCCACCCTCCCAGGTGCCACACCTACGGCCCTTTATTATCAATAATAATGTAATAATTATCCACACATGTCAACATAAAGACAACTCTTTATTAAATGCCCTGTTCATTGTAGGCCAACCAAACATACATGGCCCAATCTCATCCGTGTGATGAGACAGGCTGAAGGAAGCATCCAACATGCATCTACCATCCTGTCTTGCCACTCCACAGCTCCAGCTGGGGAGTTGCACCATTGTCTCAGGAGGTTGCGCTGCTTCTTCGCTTCATGTGAGGCTCTGTTGGGGCCTTGCACATCCTCAGTGTCGATCAGGTTTCGCCCTTGCCTCCATTCCCCAGGCTCCATGTCCCCATTGCCTTGTTGGAGGTCCACGAGCCTGTTCTGCAAGACTGGGTAGCGGGTGCGCATAAGATTGTGCAGGATGCAGCAAGCTTCCATGAACCTCCTCACGGTCTCTGGGCAATCCTGCATGGTGGTGAGAAGTACCTGGAACCTGTTGGCCAGGATGCCAAAGGCATTCTCCACCACCCATCTTGCCCTGGACAGCCTGTAGTTAAATATCCTCTCTTCACGGGTGAGGAGTCTGGAGGTGTAGGGCTTCATGAGGTAGGTTGTGAGGGAGAAGTCGTCATCCCCCACGATGAAATAGGGCACATCTTGTGTGTCGTTGGGCAGGGGTTCTGGATCTGGGAAGGCCACGATGAGGTTGCATTCCAGCCCCTCCTTGAGGTGACAGGTGTTGTATACCTGGGCATCTGAAGAGGAGCCATTGCCTGAAGCATCGATGTACATGAACTTGTAGTCAGCATTGACCATGGTGAAGAGGATGATGCTGAAGAAGCCCTTGGAGTTGAAATAAGTGGAACCCGAGTTGGCTGGAGATTTCCTGGCCACGTGCTTGCCATCTATGGCTCCAACGGTGTGTGGTAAGTTCCACTTCTGATACCACTGCTCTGCAACTTTCTTCCATCCTTCTTCAGTGGAGGGGTACTGGAGGAGCTCCTCCTTTTATTCTTTGATGATGGCCTGCACCACTTCTCTGACCACAATGCTGATGGTGTTGGATGGCACCCTCCAGCCGTTCTGCATGTTCCTGTAGGAGGTCCCTGAGGCCTGGTGGCGCAGAGTGAGTGCCACCTTGAGCCCAGGTTCCAGGCTGGGCCGGAAGCTGGTGTTTGCCTTGATCAACCTGGGTGTCAGCCGCTGCACAACTTCGTCAAACATGGCTGGAGGCATCCTCATGAAGTTCTGGAACGCCTGAGTGTCTTCGCTCATGAGCTCCACCATCAGCTTGTTGTACAGTCCATCCTTTGCTCTTCTGGCGAACCATTTTAGGACACAGACTCTTTTTGGGTGGCTCCTTTTCTTCTCGCAGTAGTGTTCACAGAGCCTGCAGAGGGCTTCACACTGTTGCACAACGATGGTGGCTGCCGAAAGGACTTTGTTACAATCCACAGTGTTCATGACTGGATACTGTGGAAGAGGAAGAGGCCGATGAAGGCTGCAGAGGTCTGTACCGCTGGGCTGCTGTTCTGAAAGTGCGATGCAGGCGAGTTGCTCCCCCTTTTTATAGGCAGTATAGGTTTTCCGCTAAACATCCTGTAGGCATCCTCTAGACATCCTTAATATCCAAGATAGGTCCCCTCTGCGAATGTTTTTTCCGTTTTAAATGCTTTGTTTCCATTCTGCATCCCTTCTGCATCCGTTCTGCATCCGTTCTGCGTCCGTTCCGCTTCCTCCCTACGTCCGGGAGGATGGAGTTGTGCGGATGCGCAACGGATGCCTAGCGGATACAGCGGATGCGTAGCGGATGCATAGCGGATGCGTAGCGGATGCAGAACGGACGAACTGTATACATTTTCCACGCAAAAGTTTTAGGCAGTCCCAAACTTTTGGAGTGGATGAAATGTCCACAAACGGATGCTGGATGGATAGAGAGGAAGCAAAACGGAGGCAGTGAGTACAGAACGGATACATCGTGTTAACCAACGGATGGCAAGGTTTTATGTCCGTTTTACATCCTCTTTGCATCCGTTGGTTCAGTGAATCCATTGGTTCAGGCTTAAGTGCTAGAGCCCACTGTAACTACATAGCCAAGAAGGCATTAAGAGTTGTTAACCTAATCTTACGTAGCTTTTTCTCTGGTAATATCACACTACTAATGAGAGCATACAAAA
>BLBF01000091.1:1711665-1728116 GCA_015471245.1 Laticauda colubrina | reverse complement strand
CAATAATCACCCATATTTTTATTTTTCATTAATGCCAGTTTTTCCCAGTGATGTCCCATGAACAACTTGGAAAGAAGCATTGACACAAGCAAGGTGGGTTTGGTTGTTTCTAGCACTATTTTAATCAAAAGCACCTTTAAAAATATGTAGGGTTGGCTTTGCTGTTGTTGTTTTTAAGCATGCTTGATTACTTTGATCCCTAAGGCTTTCGGTCTCTCCTAACTTTTTCATTCAAGTCATGATTTAGAGTTCTTTTGATTCTGCTGTTATCCCTCTGTCAGAGTCTGAATCCAAGGTGGAAGACGAACAGCTGACAGGGAATGGGAATGTGGCTCCGTTGGTTGTGGAGGAAACTGGGGAAGGGCAAAGTCCAGCTGGCCAGAGCAGGGAAGAGGTAGAACAAGGTGAGATGAAGTTCAGAGGATCACCCAGGCCCATTCCATCTTCATCCTAGGGCATGCAGGGAGAAATGGAGTAGAGAGCAATATGGGTTGCATGGCTTACGGGGAGGAAAGGGCCCTGATTCCCTTCATTAATCACGCCTGGGAATGACAGTTTAAAAGAGATGCAAGCTGAGTGTGGCGTCTTCTGGGAACAAACATGAGTTTATCTTGTGTTGACTTTGGTTATCTGCATTCCTGGCATCCTCCCAACCGTGTTATTGCCATGACTTCACATCTGGAATTCTTGGTCCTGCCCTAAAAACCAGATAATTGTATTTAATCCCTCCCATATGGATTAAAAGAGGAGCAAAAAGGGGGTTTTTTTGGCAGGAAACAATTCATTCATTGCAGCTGTGTTAAGATCTGTCTGTGCATCTCAGACTCTCTATGAAGCCCTATCTATCAGCAGTGTTTGGAAATAGTTACTTGGCAGCTCTCCAGGCGAGATAAGGTCTGTGCTCCTAATGACACTCTGGAAAGACTGTTTGCCAGGCCTTTGGCTAAATGAGAATGCAAGAAATTCACCTTCTTTTTAATAAAAGGGTTTTTCTTGGGACAAAAAGTCTGCTTAGAGCTTTTTGGGGAAGCTCAAGTCAGAACAAAATCCCTGAATCTCAAGATGCCGTTTTTTTCAAAGACAGTTCTTCTCTGTAGATAAGAGAAGGGCAGGAAATACCCCGAGATCTATTATCCCTTATGAATATGTATGCATGCGTACCTTTCCCCTCCTTTCTGAAATGTGTAGCTATGAGAGGGCATCTCTTTACCAGAGGGGTAGGTCTCCCACTATTCCTATGGAGGAGACCATTACATGGATCAGCACAGCGGCTCAGCAGTTCATTGGGTTTGTCATCTGGAGGGCTGGCAGCCCGGATTCAAGACCCACAAACACCACACCATGGGGCGAATTCCCGTTCCTTGCTCTAGCTCCTACCCACCTATCCATTTTAAAGCACGAAAAGGCAAATAGATAAATAGGTACCACCGATGGGAAGTTAACCGCACTCTGTGATGTCATGCAGGCCACATGACCTTGGAAGCGTCTTCGGACAGTGCTGGCTCAATGGCCTTGAAACAGAGAGGAGTGCTGGCCCTTAAGAGTCAGCAATGACTAGCAGAATAATACCCACAAGGATCCCTTCCTCCTGACCCCTTACATAATTTTCTAATAAACCACTGCGATCAGGAGAAAGAGACCGATTATCAGAAAGTAAAGAACCTAAAGAGGAAGGTTATCCAGGACAACAGGGTTAGTAGAGGCTGATTGCAAAGCTTGCTACAAAATGAAAGATATATTGTATTAAATATTGTATTAAAGATTAAGCGACCGGAATAGCTGCACTCAGTGTGATCTCCATTCGCTACGCAAGTCTAATTCTTTTCTTGGGGGAAACCATGTTACTTGCAAATGTTGAAAACCCAGAGAAAATACCAGGATCCAGTTCGGCCACCCAGTCACCTTGTACGGGAGATGGACAGTGCAAAACGTTAATAAAGGTAAACCTCTGCTTCCAAACATTCATTCATTGACTGTTCAAAGTTACAACAGGTCCTTGGTGCTCTGAACTTTTCTTGTAGACGTTTGAATACCCAACTTGATAATATCATCAGTGCTCACAACATCAGCAATGATGTTACCTTGTTAGGGTAATGAAACGTCTGCAAGAAAACAAGCAAGCTCAGAGAGCACTAAGGACCCCTCATGTCAAACCTGAGCCACAAATATTCTCCTTCGCTGGTACTGAAAAAGTGACTTTAGGACCATTTTTCACACATGAAGACCGTTGCAGCATTCATACAATCAAAATTTGGACGGATCACATTTGTGATGGTTGCCATGTCCCGGGGTCATGTAATCTCCTTTTATGACCTCCTGACAACCCAAGTCAATGAGGGAATCCAGATTCACATTCCAGAACAAACTTAACAGCTGCAATGATTCCCTTAAACCAGAAAGGTCATAAAATGGGGCAAAACTCACTTAACAGATGTTCTTGCTAAGCAGCCGAAATGTTGGGGCTCAAGTTGAGGACTATCTGTAATAAATTTGCTTTCAGCAAACATAAACCAACTGAGCAAAGATGACAATGCATAAAAAAATAAAAATAAAAAAATGGTGCGCTGGCTGAATTTGTTAAATTTTCTGCCCAGAGAACCGTAGGCCCAATAATGGACATATCTACAGATGATGGAAAAGGCTAGGTTTTTTTGTTTTTTTTTAAATGACACTGGAATCAGTCGCATCAGAGTGGAGTCGGGAGTGATCCAATGGAGCAGAGGGGTACAGAGGGTGTACTGGCTGGACACCTTTCCTGACGCCCACATGGAGTTCACAGCAGATATTTTCTCTTTGCGCCAACAGAAATAAATATCTGCCACTACGGAGGAACGAACTCACAGCCTCTTGATTGTGAGGCAAGAGCTCCACCACTCTGCTCGATGGAAAAGGCTATCAAGTCTTTTTTAAAATTCCATGTTACACGTTTAATTTTAAAAAATATATATTAAAATGTCCGGATACCAAATTCCTTCTGGTTACTACCTAACACTGCAGTGATTTTCTGAACAGATTTGCTAAAAAGAACATTAAAAAAAAAGGAAACCAGCACAGCATATCTTGAAATAAACACTGAACCATAAATTTCGTTTAGGAAAAAAGGGGATAATAATTCCAACAGCCAAAAATATCCACATACATCTAAGGCTAGAGCCACATCCTTTCCCGAGACTCAATATGCACTAGCCTGACTCAAAAAAAAAAAATGTTTCAACAAACTGACGTATTATTAAATGATGGTCATTCGTATGCTTGCCATCCTGTGGGAGTATAACAGCAGCATATCAAGAAGCTCCAGTTTGTGGCTTTAAACAGGAGGTTTGAGGGCAAATTGATGGCGAAGAGCTTAGTGGAAATTTCATCCCAAAGCAGTGATCAAATAAAACACCCATCCAACGGCACTGGCAGTGATCCTCAAGAGCAAATGGGAAAAAATATCCCATGTTTCCAGCAGAAATGTCTAGTGACGAAGAGAACATAAAGCCCCCAACACCTCCCACACTGATCCCACCAGATCAGGGGTGTCCAAACTTTTTGTGAGGGCCAGATTTGGTGAGGTGAAAATGTGTCCCCAACCATTCAGCCTGACATTCACGGGAACCGCTGTGCAGTGAAGGGAAAACCGCTGGCCAGCAGGGATGAGTGACAGGCTGATCCAGCGGGGAGAAGAGGCTGCAGGCCACTCAAAATTTGAAAATGGGCTGCAACTGGCCCCTGGGTCGGACTTTGGATATACCTGCACCACATCATTCAACATTGCACTCTCAAGAGAGATGCTGCCAGCTGTGGCTCCTTGCCACACTTCCCATATGCGTTCCCCTCCCAAGGCCTGATCCAGTCACTTGACGAAGCTGTTCCAAGGTTTGCCATATGTGAACTGAGACGTTTGTGGGTGGGTCTCCCCCAGCAAGAGGCCTTGGCCATTAAACCTCTGAAAAACTGCAGGCACTCAAAAGACACAAGGGGATTCAACGGCAGTGGAGACATTAGGATAGCAGCGTCATACTTTATTTAAAGTAAACCCATGTTAAAAACAAAGTTAAAATGAAAAAAGTGGTACCTGAAAAATAAATTATTCTTTTTATATATAAAACAAAATCAATAACTTAAAAACACGCTAAATATACAAAAAAAGTTGTCTTAAGCATATATACTGTACAGTACGGGGAAACCGATTAAAAGCCTTCCGTTGCAGACAGACGGCTTTATAAAAACAAAAAGAAAAAAAAAGGAGGGGGGGAGGGTTGGAAAGTTACACCAGCTATAAGGGAAGCCAAGCAAGATTAAAGAAAAAAAAAAGTGTATGTGGGGGGGAGGTGTTGTGATCTGTATTTTATTGAAGCTACAGCCAAACTCCCACTTGGTGAGATGGTATCAGTCCTTCCACAAGTGCGGATCAAAGAAAAATGTGCCTCAACTTTTCCCCTTCGATTCTTCTGAAATGGTCTCATGAAAAAAAGAGGTCCCCTTTATTGTGAAGGGTTTTAAATTAAATTTAAAAAAACAAACAAGCAAGAGAGCAAAACTGGGCGGAGAGTTTGCAGAACTTAATACGCAATTAACCAAAGAGAGACTTGGTGGCAGTTATATTGTCATTAGGGTTTTGCTACCGATCTGACAAAAATAGGAGAGAAATTTCAGTTCATACTACATTTAAAAAATAATAATTCCCATCTCACCCTCCCAAGAAAACTCACCCACCTCCCATAAAATCTGTCTTTGGGAAGTGGGCTGTGGGAAGGGAAGGGAAGGCAGCAGAGCAGATTCAACACAAGCCAGTCACTGTGTGATGTTGGGTTTCCGCGCTGAACTGTGTGTTTTCTGTTTATTTTTAAATCATGCACTGGGAAAATAACACAACTAACTTATTCTCAGATTGGGTAACTCCATTAGATGAGAATGCTACAAAGTAAGTAGCCAAACAGAATAATGTTATCTGATTTTAAATTTAAAAAAATTGGAATTGAACTAAAATAGCCACTGATTGTTATAACCTGCATATTACAATGAACATCCTCTTAAATATATAGATAGATAGATATAAAGGAAATAGAATACAGATCAGAAAATCCATCAACTTTCAAATGCAAGGGACAAGAAAGCACCACTTTTATTTGATGTTTCACTCCCTAAATTTGCCACAAGCGCATTATCTTGGGGGAAAAAATGTTCCTTCAAGGAGATTCTCAAGTTAAGTAGAGTGTGACTCAGCTGTCATCACAGAAACACAGCCAAGAATTAAATGTCTGGTAGAAAACCTATATTGTGTTTAATACACTGGAAAACAAAGTGGGCCACATTTAATGTCAGAATGTGTAATTCTCAGCAAATTTATTTCTAGTCAAAAGGGAGGTACTTATCCTCACAAAGCAATGGATATGTCAGTATGAGAACTGCAAAATTTACTCATTGTGAGTAAAACTTGGCAGACCAAGACCATCGTCCTTTTTCGTTCAGGAAGGGAAAACTTATACTGGCTTATGAGAGCAAACATTGATAACCATTAAACATTTGGGTGAAGGGGAACAATCTTGGATTTAGAAAAACAAAGTAATTTTGGATTCCGACAAATTGCAAATTATTTCTGCAATTTTGTAGGCAATCGTTTCTCCCTCTCTACCAAAGTGTAATACAAATCTAATCAGATTTTTTTAAAAAAATTCAAACCTACTCCTATCAAGAAGATATACATTTGTAGATGGAGCTTTAAAGAACGGAGACAAAAAAAATAAGACATCTGGCTGAATCCACAAAAGGGCTTGCATTGCTAAATGACCAAGTGTTAAAAAATGTTTGTCAAATGTCAAATTTGCCAAAAAAATTTGGCACAAAACTGTAAAGAAGGTATACGGATGAAACAGAGTTGTTGAATACAGGTTTTCCGCATATTTCACTTCGCCGAGAACGCATCTTAGTAGGGTACCATAATTTGCCAAATACCAGCAACTAGGATTACTTCTTCCATTACCATCACTTCAAACTAACCCCCCCCAAAAAAAATATCCATTTTCATTTTATAATACTGTATGCATATCCCTGTTTTACCTTTTCCCATATTGGTGAAAGATCCAAACTCCATATTAAAAACAACTTTTGAGAGTAGGCGACAAAGCAATCTTAGCCACTCGGGAAAATTCTACCTCCTTTGGAAACCAGAGAAGTATCAAAGAGAAGGAGAACTGTCAATCCCATTACCAAGCCCCTTAAGGAGGTCCCTTTAAGAAACTGGCTTAATTCCCTCTTCTTTTTTTAAATCATGCTCTACTAAAATTGGAATTTTAAAGGGAATGTAACAAGAGAAAATGGTCCCAGAGCGCTAGGGTTTCACACTTTCTCCACTTAAGTTTTTGACTCTTAGTGGTGAGTCCTTTTAAATCACCTGTAAAAATGTTTTAACAAGTTCTTGTCCGTAATCGTTCTCTTAGCAGGAATTCACCTCAAACCCTCCTGGAGCTAAACCAGGGCGCCGGAAAAGCAGATTAGGGAAGATTGACGGTGATCAGAGGACAAGACTGAGGGAAGATGCAAGACTGGTGAATCCGAAGAACAAGAGCTGGAGAAAGAGTAAAAACCCATAGAACAGACACCAATGCTGATCATATTTGCCAGAAGAAATCTGTTTAGTTTCTTCTTATGGCAAAACCAACATGAGAGGCGTAAACCTGAGATGTGCTTGACTGGACAACTGACCAAGGAACAGAGAAAGTAGCAATGACAGGGGGAAAAAGTACCTACACCCACCATTCCAGTAGAGAGGCTGGATTATTCTCACAACTGGCAACTCTATCAACATCTGTAATGCGCCAATGAATTCCTCAGTCAGAAACTATAACTATGTCTCACATCTGGAAGGCTGCCTTTAAATGAGAAGAAATATAAAAGGAATGAACCGGTGCTGTAAAAGAAATGCTTTATGATCTCCATTGACATAGTTATAATCAAGACTTCTTCAGGCATTCAAAAACAAAAATATTAAAGGAATGTTCTATACGATTGAAAGCAAAAAAACCCAAGACGTCGTGCTATGTGTCAAAGAATCATTCAACAGAAAAAAAATAATATAGAGATTATTGGAAGCTGTTAAAAGGGGAAATTTATTTCAGGAGACCACAACCACCGGGACAGTGGTCTCTTCTGAAATAAATAATTTGCACTGGAAGTCAAAGCAACCGATCTTACCATAATGGCACATGGCCCTAACTCCCAATTTCAAAAAAGCATGGCACCAGGTTAGTTCCAACTTGAATGTCACGTGATGTTAATTCGACCAAAAATAGTTTAAAAAGACGAAAAGGTTCTCCTTGCCACAAAAAAAGACAGTCTTGCTCAAGAAGCAACATGGGAAATTTTGTGAATCAACATTGCAAATGACAAGGAAAATAAACCGTCCAGGCTCTGGTGTCAACTTGATCGTTCCAAAATTAAAACAAAGAAGAAAAAAAAAAAATAGCTCAGGGCTGTCCAGGAATTAAGATTTTTAGAAGAATCACAAAATGAAAAGGAAGCATCTCTAAACATGGTTGCCTGAACTATTGTCACAAATCTCTCGAGAACACAAAATGTGATGGCAGCTAGGACAGCAGTAACCTCAAAAATGAGACCATCTATTTTAGGTTTTTTTTTTTTTTAATAAATAAATAAATAGGTCCACATATAATCTTGGGGGCCAAGAACCCTGCTTCTAAAAAGGATCCACTTTGCCAGGTTAATTCTTAAAAATAAAAGGTGCAATGGGAAGCATGAAAACAGATATTCCCAGAATGGCATTTCTACACCTGAGAGCTTTGAGATCAGGATTCACTGCGGCCATGTGCCTTTGTGTGGTGAGTAGAAGTCATCTTCGGATGAGGCACATTTCCTCGTCACCACCACCCCCAAAAAAGGGAAGGTTGTGTGTATCTCAGACACGCACGGCCGTGCAGTGTGAAGGACTGCACGGCAAACCACCCACCGTTGCCATTTTCACCGGTGGGTCCTTTACCCTCAAGGACGTTGTGACGTATTGTATCAGCTGATGGGGAGATCCCGACACATTTAGGTCTCAAGTCAGCGTCCCAAGTTCTAGATTTTGAGCATTGATTGAAAGATAAGGTGGTTGGAAAGGCTCTCCGTAAACAGGCTCACAAACGCAAAGAGATCGCAAACACTGCAGATCCAAAATGGAATTGGCCCTGCCTCTCAGCTGACTTACGCAAAAGAGGTTCCCAAAGGTTGCAACAGGCTTAAAGTGGGTTTTTGTTTTTTTTAGAATTAGATAAGGTTTCTCTTCGCCCAAAGGTTTGGTTTATAAATCTTACAGATCTATCCAAATGTGGTATGTTATGGAATATATACAGTTTAAGCTGTAAACTTTTCCTGGGTCACTTTAAACTCTCCCCGTGTTGGTTGAAAATGATTGCAAATGCTTTTCATGCGTTAATTCCTGATCGCCTATCAAGCAGTTGATTTTAAAATCCCCAAATGCTTCTTATGCAGAAAAGTCATCGTTCAGATTGGGTACTGTGAAACAATGGTGAGGAGGGGAGAAAAATTAAAACAACAAACCAAAACAAAATTTCAGCAAAACCAAATCAAATTTAATTGGTCTTAAATGCAAAAGTAAAAACAAACAAAAACACAAAAAAGCAAAAGAAAATTAACAGAAAATAGAACTCAAAAGTTTTCAAGGCAGCCTGAAGAAAACGTTGGGGATTAATTAAAACATTTTAAGTCTACCAAAAAAAAAAAAAAAAAAGGAAATCAAAATATTGTAATCTCAAACTTGCAAGTTTTAATGGTCCTTTCTGCTGAGCATTCAAATATGTAAAACTATTTTTTTTCCAAAACAAATTCAACTATTAAAATATGAAAAAAAAAATCGTAGTAATTATTAGAAGGGATGCAAAAAAAAATTATGATGTCAAATGTTTGTTAAGATTTTCACAAGCGAATTCTAAGAACTTGGTTATTTCCAACTAAAAATATGTGAGAGACTAATGTTAAATCTTGCCACATTTGTTTTACCAGAAAGCAAATGCACAAAAACATGCTAATTGGAACTAAGAATTCAGAGGAAGTGGCAATGTTGGGATTTTAGTTTCATTTTTTCCCCCTTTCTTTTATTCTGAAATCACCCGAGTTTTCTCAAAACTTTGGTCCTTTTTCAAATGGAAACTGACCTTTTGAAGGAGGGGAAAAACACACTATCAAAAAGGTGGCATCCCCCCGCCCCAGTTTGGGTTTTGCTTATAGAAGTCAAAGTTGTTACCCAGGGATGGCATTTCATATTCTCCAGACTTTCCTTGTCATTTTTCATCAATAATCTGATTTTTCACTAGCAAAATTCTTGACAAAAGGAGAAGCTACTATTAACTAAGAGCATTGGCTCAAAAGTACTGGGATTAACAGGATTTTTGGCTGATGTCCTGCCTTAGCAAACTATATTCAGTGAAATTAACAGCAGTTTCTTAAGGGAGCAGAGTTGCCTGACACTTTCACTGGCACCGGGTGCAAATAATGGTTTCATCCACTGAGACTTTTTGTGGGTAAGGGGGAGGAGGGGATTCAAGGGGAGTTTTGCAAACAGGGCTACTTCGAAAGGAACTTAAAAAAGAGTAGAACCATTACGGGACTTTGAAAAACCCAAAACATTTGAACATGTGGGTGGCATCCCAGAGCATAAAACCCCCCTTTTTTTTCCTTCCAACTTTTCGTTTATAGACTAAAGACGAACAACTTTGTGAAAATTGGCGCCCAAAAAAAAAGGAAACGAGTTGTACACTAACAAAAAAAAAAAAAAGAGAGCTCACTTTTTTTTTCCCCCAATTTTTTTTTCCAAAAAAAAAAAAAAAAAAAAAAACAGAAAAAAAAAAGCCACGAGCGAAGTTATTTGTGGGACTTGTTGGTTTTGAAGGAAACCTGCAAGATTTTGTCCCCCAGCCGGTAGCCGTTAAGACTCGCTATGGCCATGGCGGCGTCTTCATAGTTTGTCATTGTCACAAAGCCAAAGCCTTTACACTTGTTGGTGTTGAAGTCACGGATGACTTTCACATTAGTCACCGCGCCAAAGGGGCCAAACATCTGCCAGAGGATTCCCTCATCGGCATCTTGGCCGAGGTTGTAGATGAAGATACACCAGCCCGAAGAGGAGTTTCCTGGGACATTTACACCAGAAAGCCCACTCATGTGATCTACACCCATGGGAGAGAACCTAGCAAATAAAAAGCACACAATAGTTCATGTAAACAAAACAAAATAACAAAACAAAACAAAAAAAAGAAGTCAGTTCAATCAAGCAAAAAACTCAAACAGGGCTCAAGATTTTTGTTTTTTCCTTAAAAAACCACTGTGGTGAGGGGCAACCCAGTGGTCATCCTCGGTGGAGAGGGTCTCTCATCTCCCTGCTGTGGGCAGGACCAGTAGTTTAAAGGCACCATTTTTGGGAAGGGGCTGGGTCAACCTTCTTAGGCTACGTCCCACTTCACCAGATGGGTGAAGAAGCACTGCCCGCCCTCCCACCTACCTCCCATTTGCTGAAGTAACACAAAAATGAAGGGTGGGCAGGAAGGAGGAGCAGGAGAGGAAAGTAAGAGGCAGGCTGTGGTCAGGAAGCCAAGAAAGAGAGAGAGAGAAAGAGAGAGAGAGAGAGAGAGAGGGAGAAAATCAGCAGCAGTTGTGGGTTGAGTCACAACTTACACACTAAGAGGGTGCTCTTCCCTGCAAGGAGGGCCGCTGCTGATTTTTTTTTGTTTTGTTTTTGCTTTCTAGCTAAGTTAGGCCCATTTAATAGAAGTAATATGAAAGGACGCCCCACACAGAAATCCCACAGCTTTTTCCTGGGTGGGTGACAGGACGCAGTTGGTTTCTTTTATCATCATCATCATTATCATATTTTAATGACCCCGTAATCCCTTGATGGGTGGAGTCTGGGCAACTGAATGGAACTAAGTGTTTTACTGGCCAGATGCCTTTCCTGTTGCCAATGTGGAGTTTTGTTCAGCAGATATATTCTCATTGTGCCCAGAAGAGAGAATATCTGCCTCTCCCTAGGATCGAACTTGCAGTCTCCGGATTGTGAGGTGAGAGCTCCACCCAAAGGCCACCGCACCACTTGTGGGTTTCTTTCATAATACAGGTATTAAATCTGCCTCATGTCACTTCTTGTAACAAAGACCACAGCCGCAGAGATCACTTCTCTCCGTTTCTAAGTCAGGAGTGGAAAAATAAGACAAGATGTTGCTTAATTCCAAAATTCTAGCGGGTGGAAAACAAAACGAATTATCCCCCCAAAAAGAAAAAAAGACACCCAATGAAAGTTGGGGTCCAACATCATCTAGAAGTCCCCTCACTCCGCTTGGAGATGGTCGGGGCCGCGACACCAGCCCTTCCTAGCACCTGACAAAGTGGGCTCTACTTCACGGAAGCTTGTGCCATGTTAAATAAGGTCAGCCTCTCTGGTGCCATACATTTCTCTGCTGCTTTGACTGTCGCCCGCCAGCAAGGTTTATCTCCTTAAAAAAAAGAGAGAGTCTGTGAAGGCGGAGATGATCTACCAGGAGCGCCTCCTGCACAGGGTCCTCGTGAACGGAACAAAGACAGGATCAAGCTGTCCCTTGCCCATGTCAAGCCAGGACTCTTCCACCAGGGCCATAGCTGGAGACCAGGCCTCCTGCATTCAGATCCTCAGGGCCAGAAGCACAGATGGGGCATAACGGAAGAGGTTGCTGCTTTCGGGGGCCTTGGCTGGCAATCAGTACTGAGCCGGGTGACAATGGAGTTTCAAAGCACTTGGTGGGACTTGAGACAGGCAGGGAGATGCTGGCAGACCAGGCACGGGGTCCCTCTTTTATTCCCACTCCCCTCCCACCCCCAGAAATCTTGTTGTTCTCCCACCCAATCCTAACCAACCCAAGGAGGAGTCATTCCCAGGATGCTGCATGGGCCACCAAGAAAAGAATTATCTCCCTGCTCCCCCCACCAACCCCAGATTATCGGGTTTTTCCCTCCCGCTGATCTAGGAGAACAAAGTTATCACACTGTCTCTTCCCTGGCATCAGCTTACGTGCATCGAGGTGACTGCGACGGGGCAGAAACCTCACACTCAAAGAGATCCAGGGGAGGTTTGAGGGGAGTGGGCGGCAGAGGGGAACCTTCTGTTCAGGTGGGGAACAGACTGCTTTTCTGACTGGACAAAATAATGCCTCGTTGATGAAGCAGAACCAGAGGGGCCAGAGGCTGAGTGGTTAGCGGCTACTGATCGAGACGACACTCCCGTTTTTCAAGGGGAATCTACAGGCTGACTTATCTGACTTGGGAGAGTACATTTCATCGTCCGGCCGAATGGTCATTCGAGGGGCAGCAGGGCCTATGAAAGGTAACCATTTTGGAAGATCCCCTTTTGAACTCAGTCCATTTTTTTTTTCTCCTCCACATGTGGGCCTGGAAAGGACCCACACGTGGGTCTCAAAAAGTATTTATCTGGTCTTTAAGAGTTGCCAGCAGAAAGGGAGGGGGGGAAGCAGTGCATTCCTTAAATGCTTCAGATAACTGCTCTGACAGCCAAAGCTGTTGGCACACAAAATTACCACCAGAGAGAATGATTGATAACTCTTGGCTATGGATGTGTCCCATTGGAGAATATACATCCAGGGGGATGGCGGAAGGCCAGGATCAAGGGTTAAATGAATGATATGTCTCAATAGTCAGCTGCACCCAGTAGCACGAGCAAAAGGCAGCATATTTCACTTTCCTTCTCCTCTCTTTGGGGACCTCTCTTCCATCTCCTATTTAGGGGCTTAATCTTGGCCTTTAGTAACTCCCACGGTAGCCAAATGTTCTTAGTGGAACAAGGGGAAAGAAATGGCCATGTCTCCCAAAGACATGGGGTCCCAGGGGGCTAAGGGATTCACATATACATTCTTCCCAATTCAGCCAGCTTGGGGAGGCTTTCAAGCCACACACACACACCCAAAATCATGCTTTCTGATTGCTCTAGAGCAATGTCTCTTGATCTCTGCAACTTTAAGATGGGTGGGCTTCAACTCCCAGGATTCTCCAGCTAGTATGTAGGAGTTGAAGTCCGTTCATCTTAAGGCTGCATGGCTGAAAAAAAAAACCACTAACCTAACACTGGCTGCATGTGCACAGATCATTCAGGATCCTTCAAACCACATTAACCTGCCCTGAAGTCACCTAATTTGGGGGCGGGGGTATTCTCACCTTATAGGGAAGAAGGCGAGTACAGGCAGTTAAGAAGAACATTATTTATTTAACAAGTGACAAGAATTCTAAGACAAGAATTCTAAAAGAAACCCCTCTGGGGCCACATACACTTCAGGAGGCAGGCAACTTTTTAAAAAGACATGAAAGGTTTTTCACAGGGAAGAAACTCTCTAGGAGGAATTTGCAGTTAAAAGATTGCATGAAAAGTAACGAAAACGAAACACGGAAAAAAAGCACATTAAGAGTGGATTAGGAAATCCAAAACCAGAGAAGCAGTAAATTAAAAAGAGGGCCATTTGCATGATATGGATCGAGTTTACAAAGGTATATATACACAGCCTAGTGAATTAAAAGTGTCACAATCCACATAAAATCATAAAAGAGGAATGGAGAGGATATGAACAAGACATTGAAGAAAGAGGGGATATATTAAATGAAACAAGCAGCAGAGCTTTTGCTAAGTAATTTGTAATGCCATGTTTCAAATGCCATTTCTCAATAGAAAATTAATTACTTTTATTATGTCTTTAAGGGATGAACTAGCTTTAATTTGCTTTAAAAAGCTACAAGCTATAATGAAATGGTGGCTGGAAGCATTCTCGTTTCTGTTCTGATACAAACTTTTTGTAAGCAAGAGATTAAAATTCTAATGGTTTCTGACTTGATTATTATTCTCAACAGGAGAATAATAGATTCTCATTAGAGAGGGCACTTAACTAATTCTCAGCTTATTATTCTCATCCCACTGAGGAATTTAGGAAAAATATTGTATTAGTGACTATGATTTACCGATATTAAGCAAACCACTCAAGGAATCGAAGCATTTCCAGCTAAAGGGTCTTCTGTATGAGTGGAGTAGGAAAAAAGATGCTAGAAATCTTAAAAAATACTTTAGAAAGACAAAAAAAAGCCACTAGCATGTCAGGTGGGAGCTTGATAGAACCTCTACTGCTCATCTCTTCCTGCCTTATTCAGTAAACAGCTAACCACGATCTG
Source organism: Laticauda colubrina (assembly GCA_015471245.1). Classification (NCBI taxonomy): domain Eukaryota; kingdom Metazoa; phylum Chordata; class Lepidosauria; order Squamata; family Elapidae; genus Laticauda; species Laticauda colubrina. The sequence goes on along the minus strand of BLBF01000091.1, from coordinate 1,713,920 downwards.
GCTTATGAGGGGAAAGACAGCCAGGACCATCTCTTCATCCAGCCTTCTCAAGATAAATGCAACATAAATTTAAACAGCTCAGTCAAAATGCGGGAGTTGTTGACAAGACTAAAAACTATAATAAAACTTCTGAAAATCATTTGGAATTAATATGGCAAGCATGCAGGGGCAATCAATACTTTTAATACCGTGTTTCGCCGAAAATAAGACCCTGTCTTATAATTTGTTTGCCAACAAAAAAGGCACCAGGTCTTATTTTCAGGGGATGTCATCCACTGAAAACCTTACTTGCACATGTCATTTCCAGCCTCCTTTTTGCTATCAGAGGCCTTCAGGAACTTCTGTAACTGGCAAGGCTTTCCTGAAGGCCCTTGCAGATGATAACAGAGCTCTGGATTGATCCAGAGCTTTGTTCTCAGCTCCAGAGGCCTTCAGGAAAGCCTTGCCAACCTTGCCAGCTGCAGAAGAAATGGGCCGGCAAGACAGGTATCAAGGTGTGCGAGGCCTGGCTACAACTGTCCAAAGGTAAGTAGTAGGGCAGCTCCATCCCCATTCCCACCCTAGCTAATTTTTTACCTGTGCACTCGAGTGGGTGGGAACTTAATTAGCACTTATTTTGGGGGGTAGGGCTTATATTGGGTACACATGTAAAAATCAAGCTAGGACTTACTTTCAGGATAGATCATATTTTCGGGGAAACAGGGTACTTTTATGTGAATCTGACTTTGTATTTGGAAAGAAAATCCAAAATATTATGGACATGCTCACTCTAACCTGCCATCAAACTGGAGAGTTTAGAGATAAAATCATTGGAATTTGCAGGACAATTTTAAAAATATCTCTGCAAAATTACATGCTGGGCAGGTGGAACATGGTCTTAAGGGTTGTTTTTTAATGCAGATACAAAAAAGGATGATTTCAGAATGTACACGCTTCAACAAACTGGCATGCAGGCTCCCAAACCCCCAATTTTTTCAATCCAGAACTGAGTTCAGAAGGATGGATTATCCAATAGGGGCATACAAATACGATTCATGTATCTTTCCATTATATTTTTAAGATCAAACTAACTCTTGAAAAACTATAAGTCAGCCTGTTTTAAAAGTTTCCCTCCTCTGTACATTTGTCTGCCAGGCAGGAATCTTTTTTTTTTTTTTGGGGGGGGGGGGGGGGATCAGGAGGGGGGAGGTGGTGTGGGGAAGAAAATAGCAAGACTGGGCTGTAAGGCAAAAGTTCAAGGAAAGAAGGGAGGGAGGAAAAAAGAGGGAGGGAACGAAGGAGAGATAGGTTGGAAAGAAGGCAAGAAGGAGAAAGAGAGGGAGGGAAGGGAAAAAAGGGTGGGAGGGAAGAAATTGGGAAATATGTAAACAACTCTAAGACACACTTGGTTTAAATACTTCTGCTGGTTTCCAATTATTGTGTCTTGTCCAACAATGGCAAAGGACAGAGGGAAAACTGTGTGCTTTTCAATAGCAATCACTGAGCAGATTGGCTATCTTACTTTCTAATAAAATCACACAGGTTAAGTTTCACCAGAATTTGTTGGACACACCTTTCAGGGCTCTTATTTGGACACTTGTCCACAAAGGCAAATGTACGAATTTGAAAAGCCTCAGACCATAACAGATCTTGTTCCCTGCAAAGACAATTGTCAAGTGCAGCTGTCAGAACCTGGGGGTTGATTGGTGGCTTTAACATGAATGACATCTGAGTCTATTTCATGGTTTTCAGTTTTGTGTCTTGCTGAACTATGGTGTGGCTTTCACTGGTTTATAATTTGTGTTTTTCTAGTTCTATAAACCACTTGAAGCAATTTTTTTTAAAGTCAGAAAAGCAGTGTAAGGAGAGGCGACTGGAAAAAAAAAGGAAAACAATAATGGGAACCCCATAGTATAATCTTTTTAGACTTGGGGGAAGACAGAGGGTTTTAGTGCTGGACTCACCCAATTTGAAAAACCAATTTTTGCAATGAATACCATGTCACCATTTTTTTTTCCAAGAAAAGTTTAAAATCTTGTATTTTTAACACACTGTTATGAAGCATCAGATCAGACAGACAAATTTTCAATCTTTATTAATTGGGGAAAGAGGATCTGAAGGGCTTTTTAATTCTCTATTTAAATGAAATTCTATGAGGAAAAAAAAGAGAGAGAGAAAGAAAGTGAGAAGAGTAAAAAATAATCTGAGAGAACAGAAGATTAAAAAGAAAATAATAATAATAATAATAATAATAATAATAATAATAATAATAATAA
>BLBF01000091.1:1673258-1711655 GCA_015471245.1 Laticauda colubrina | reverse complement strand
TAATAATAATAATAATAATAATAATAATAATAATAATAATAATAATAGTAACAGATATGGACATCCACAATGATTACTGACATACTTGGGAGGGAGGGGGGGTACATATTCATTTGGGGTCAAAAACACTCCACTGCCATTAAGTATGAAAGAAAACTGTTTCAGAGCTTTCTAAAATTATACAGAATGTGCTTAAAAATCTAATGGAAGAAGTTGGAGGTGCAATTGGGACCGAGCTGATGGGTTCCACGGGAACTGTCAAGAAATATCGGGAGAGAGTTGGTTAAAGTAAAAAAGCAGAAATCACTAAATACAAATTACACAGACTGCTATTGCGATCCCTTCACAAGGCTATTGTCTGGTGGAGCCCAGGAGGAATTAATAACAGGATGCTAATCTAAATTAACCCACTTGGATGATCGGGATGGGTGAAAGGGGTGGGGTGGGGAGGGCAACCAACAGCATCCCCTCCCTCAAAAAGGTGGCTTTTGTAGAATCAGTCACTTCACCACAGAATTAACCCTAATATTGTGGGATGGGGTAATAATTATTTAAGACAGGGGTGTTTTTCCTTCTCCTTCCACCAACCTATCTATTGGAAGACTCGGTGCTGTCTCTTGAGAATGAACAGCAATGATTTCAAAAAGGAAAAAAAACAAAGAACAGAAGAAGCGGAAAGAGAGATAGATAGACAGAGAGAGAGAGAGAGAGAGAGAGAGAGGGAGGGAGGGAGGGAAGAGAGTACAGACCTCTGGATTATTTTGTGCTTCCTAACCTACCTGAATCTTTGGGCCTGGTGATGGACAGGCCCCCCAAACCGTCTAGCTGGGGAGTGGTAGAGCTGGGACAGGAGGGCCACGTTTTTGTTCTGGTTTGGGTTGGCTGCGAACTTCACTGTGATGGGTTCAGAGGAGCCCGGCGGCTTGTGGCCGTTGAAGTTTGAAATTGCTTCCTCAGCTTCTGATCTCTTGTCAAACCGGATGAAAGCAACCCCGCGGGATAAGCCTGGAAGTCAAAGGGAGAAAAAAATACATACATACATACATACATACATACATACATTTGTTTTTTTAAGTTTTCGCGGGTACTTACATGTGTGCTGTTCATTTTCCTTCGGGTATTATCCCACATCATTGTAGTGCTTTTAAAGTTGTAGCAACGTTTCAGCAGAATCTCATCTGCCATCATCAGGCTTCTGTATAGAGTTTGACATGGGATAATACCCGAAGGAAAATGAACAGCGCGCGCGCACACACACACACATATATATACATATACATACACACACACACACACACACACATCTGAAGGGTCGGTTTTCCGCTGGGCCGGAACCACTAGGTCAGTGATGGCGAACCTTTTCAGCACAGAGTGCCCAAACCGGAACGCGCATACTGGAGTATCAGAAACCCAAAGACCAGCTGGCTAGTGCATGCATGCCTATTTTTTGCCCATTTGGGGCAATTTTGGGGGTGTTTTTCAGTTGTTTTAAGACCGTTTTTGGGGCCTTTCCAGGCTGTTTTCCAGTGCTCTGGCACCCGCAAAGACCACCTGGACGGCACACATGTGCACCAGAAACCAGAAGAGTAGCTGGCGACAGCACACATGCTCACAGAGAGGGCTCTGCATGCCATTTCTAGCACGCGTGCCATAGGTTTGCCATTGCAGCATTAGGTGGTTTACCAGGAAAGTGGGAAGCAATCCTGACATCTGGAGATGTTGTGAGGCCCATGGACTTCAGCTGTCTGGAATGGGATAAGAGTTTCCTCCCTGAACAGGGGGTTGAACTAGAAGATCTTCAGGGTCCCTTCCAATTCTGTTCTGTTCTACTCTACTCCTACTCTACTCTACAGTTTACTCTAGTTTAATATTAAATAGCTTGGCTTTAGTCTTAGTAGAGTAGAAGGACCAACCAACCATTCTATTCCTGTTGTTCTCTGTTCTGTTCTATTCTTGTTACTTTTCTATTTATTCTATTCTATTCCTAATCTAATATTAAGAAGTTAAGGGCAAAGTTAGCGTGGCTTCAATCTTGGTAGAGTAGAAGGCCCAACCTTGCTGAATTGGTAAGGCATAAGATTGAAATAGTAATGGTAATTAGCACTTTCCCCCAAACAATCTGGGTCCTCGTTTTACCCACCTCGGAAGATGGAAGGCTGGGTTAACCTTGAGCCTGGTGGGGTTTGAACTGCCAAATTTGGCAGACAGCCGGCAATCAGCAGACATAGTAGCGCTGCAGGACTGCACTCTTAACCACTGCACCCGTGGCTCATATTTAGAAATATTTAGAAGGCTCCCAAAATTGACAGTCAATCTGCATCAAGAAAGAATAGTATTTTTTTTTTCCACCCTGAATTAAAGTAGTAATTGAAAACTCTCTTTTGGGGACACCAGGAGATGGGTTCCAATCTACCCCGCTTCCTGTGGCTAAGCCACCCTAATGGCAGGTAGCCCTTGACTTACGAGCACAACAGAGCCCAAAATTGCTATTGCTAAGTGAAAACAATTGTTAGGGAAGAGCCTGTAGAGCCAGGAGTTCAATCCTGACCGGCTCAAGGTGGATTTAGCCTTCCATCATTCCGAATTCTGTAAACTGAGGACCCAGATGGTTGGGTGGCAAGATGCAAAATGATGCTAACTCTGCAAACTGCTCAGAGAGGGGCTGCAAAGCACTATACAAGTCTAAGTGCTATGGCTATGTGGATTTTTGTCCCACCTTATGACCTTTCTTGATATAGTTCTTAAGTGACTCACTTGACATAGTGATTGAGTAACACAGTTGTTGAACTAATCTGCCTTCCCCCGTGGATTTTGGCTTGCCAGGTCGCAAAAGGATCGTGTCATTGCCTCCAGGGACACTGCGACTGTCGTAAATACGAATCAGTTGCCCAGTGTCTGAATTTTGATCACATGAATTTTGATCACATTCTGGCACAGTGGTCAGAATACAGGATTGCAAGCTAACTCTGCCAAATGCCAGGAGTTTGATCCTGACCGGCTCAAGGTGGATTCAGCCTTCCATCCTTCTTTCTGAGGTCGGTAAAATGAGGATCCAGATTGTTGGGGGGGGAGCAAGAGGCTGACTCTGTAAACCGTTCAGAGAGGGCTGTAAAAGCACTGTGAAGCGGTATGTAAGTCTAAAGTGCTGTTGCTATTTAAATCAGTGTTTCCCAACTTGACCAATTTAAGAGGGGTGGTCCTCAATCCCTCTATCTGGGGAATTATGGGAGTTGAAGCCTGTCCCTCTTAAAATGGCCAAGTTTGAGAGATACTGCCCTTGGACAATTTCTGGAGTAAATCAGCTAAGTGGATAGAAGACTGCACTGCTTGTGGCTCACACACCTGTAGTCTGATCAACCAGCACGCGTGAGTTGATGATGCGTCCGAACCGTGAAAACATGTCTTCGACGTCCTTCTGCGTCATTGTCCGTGGCAGCCCACTTATGTATAAGTTTGCATCTTTAATCACTTCAGAGCTTGGGCGAGCATACGATACCTTTGGGGGGAAAAATGGAATGCGTATGTGAATTCATACAGCTGAAACACCCAAAGAAATTTCTGGGATTTGGTAAATGTACGGGGTCATGCCTGCAAAACATTATTTCAGATCAATAAATGATTCAAGAGATTGGATAACCACTTGTATGAAATGGTATAGGGTTTCCTGCCTAAGCAGGGGGTTAGACTAGAAAACCTACAAGTTCCCTTCCAACTCTATGCCATGCCATGCCAGTCTATTCTTTTCTACATTCTATTTCCATGTTGTATTCTATTCTATTCTATTCTTATATTCTATTTTTCTAGTCTATTCTTATTCCTATTCTATTCTTTCCATATTCCATTCTATTCTTTCTATTCTATTCCCATATTGTATTGTATTCTATTCTTATATTCTATTCTTATTCCTATTCTATTCTTTCCATATTCTATTCTATTCTATTCTATTCTATTCTACCTTTCTATTCTATTCCCGTATTGTATACTATTCTATTTCAATATTGTATTCTATTCTTATATTCTATTTTTTATTCTATTCCTATTTCTATTCTATTCTTTCCATATTTTATTCTTCTATTTTTCTATTCCCATATTCTATTCTATTCTAATTTTCTATTCTTCATTCCAATATTTTTTTTCTCTTCTCTATGTCTCAAAGGCAACTTGAAAAGGCAACTGGACTGTGTTTTTTTTTCCCTTGAGTAGGAGGGGGGAGGGGGTTCACTTCTCATCCAAGAAGGTTTATCAGTTCTTCACCGTTGTCAGAACTTCTTCCATCCCTCCCACTATCCAGTTAGAATGGATGAAGCTTCTTTGATGGGAAGTAAAACGTCGTTTCCCTCCTCTAGGGGGAAAAAAAATACAGCCTTTTGAAGAAAAGAAAAGGCCAATTCAGACAACTGTGATTTGGATGACTGAGGAACTCCAGAGCTGCCACAAGCAATGCAGAGAGATGGTGCTGAGGTTTGTGCTTTTACTCGCTTCTGTTCCCAAAAGGGTTTGAATCCTAATGTTTTGTCCAAAGCTGGTCCATTAACACCTTCCTGAGCAAATAAAACTGTTTTACCAAACCCAAGAGCAGATAATACACAAATGGAGAAAGCAGCAGTTCTCGACAGTAGGAGCCAGGAAGGTGGCACCTGCTGGAATCAAATACTATGCCGGCCTCTTCCAGCCTCAGACCCCCCACACACACACCTACAGACACACATAAGAGACACTGAACAGCTCAGAATATTTTCATCTCGCAGGATGCTGCAGGAGAGGCACTAAGTGGTGAAGCAAAAGACTGGCCCTCTGCAAGGACAGCTTAACTCACAAACCTGTAACTCCATGAAGGATCCAAATGTTACAGTCCCCAGTTGGACTTCCCAGAGCTGAAGAATGCCAGCTTTGAAGGGGACAAGGAGCTCATTCATAAGGGGTGTGGCACACGGCCAGATGATTCCAGTGGCAAAGCCAGGGCAGCTGGATTGCTCAGAGTAGAGGCCGCCCCTTTCCCAATTCTCCAAGGGAGGGTCTGTGCCATCCCCTGGGGAGCTACGAGACAGAGGAGGAAGAGAGCCAAACCCAACTCCCAGGTCTTACACTGATTTACCCCAGGAGAAAAACTTGGGTATGTATTATGCTTAGGGATAAAATATTCTTTTCATCACCCTCTGCCGTGAAAGCTCTCAAGCTGCTCAGAGGGAGGGAGGGAGGGAGGAAGGAAGGAAGGAAGGGAGGGAGGGAGGGAGGGAGGGAGGGAGGGAGGAAGGAAAGAAGGAAGGAAGGAAGGAAAGAAGGAAGGAGAGGAGGGGGAAGCAGGCAGGCTTAACATATCTGAAATGTTTCAGCTACAGAAAGCTGGACAACCATTACTAAGATGTCTTAATGATTATCTGGCTTGCAACACCCTTTTTAAAAAAGTGAAATAAAATCTATCAAATGCCAAACTACTCTCTCAGGAGAGACAGTCTTACAGGCATGTAAATGCCTCACATTGGGGGACTGGCCTCCCCAGGGCAAAGTTCACTAAAGAACAAGGATAAGTAATGTCATCTCCTTCATCATAATTTATCTGATGGATGAAACCTTGGCCCCAGCATATTCCTTTGCATTAAAAATACCATCAACAGATGAGGCCTTTTCCCCATGAAATTCTGCCCAGCTGCTCTTTGGGCGTTGGGACCATGAAAGAAACGGTCTGCTGGGAAACAGATGGAACAGGCCATCCGCTGTGGATCGCTCAGGAGAAAGAAGAGCAGCCATCACTTCTGAGGAGGAGGAACAAGCATTGTAAGGTAGCCAGTTCTTGGCAGCCTAGCCATCATTACGGACATTTCTTACCTTGATAGTTTTGGACTGGAGTCTCAGGCCATTCAACGTGTTTATCGCTCTTTCAGCATCTTTCGCGGTCACATAATTCACAAAACCATAACCCAAGCTGTGTCCTGTAGGGAAAAAAGTATCTTTTAATTCTTTCCAGAGAGGAGAGAGAGAGAGAGGAGAGAGAAGGGGGGACACTGTTCCATCATTCTCTGAAATGAAAATTCCACATTTCAAAAGAAAATGGGTTTTATAAAGGAAAAGATAAAAGCATAAACAGCTGCCAATACAGGAAAATAATGGTAGCTCAGGGTTGAAATGAGGGCATCCTTGGTCGTCTCTGAGCTTAGTAGTTTTCTTGCAAACATTTCATGACCCGACCAGGAAACATCAGTGGTAGTGTTAATAGTATTGATGATGTTACCTAGTTTGGATCATGAAATGTCTGCAAGAAAATTACCAAGCTCAGAGAGCACCAAGGACTCCTCATAAGTGGCTACATTTTCACCCTGGAGCCTGGGATGTACTCAAACATGCTGATAAGTTTCTCCTTTGTGTAGTTACGAATCTGATATTTATTCCAAAAGCTTCTGCTTCTCCGGTGATCTCTTTAATGGGGGAAAGGAAGGGGTTAAATCCACCAGTGCCCTAGGATTCAGCCACAGGCAGACAGTCAAGACAGCAAGCTGACACCAGTTCATAGGTAAGGGAGACACATAATTAACTGCAAATAATCATAATTTTGCATCAAGAGAAACAAAAGTCTGTTTTTTTCCTTAGCAAAAAAATTAAATAAAATTGTCCTTTTGACAAGCAAGATTTCAGTACACCACTACCAATTGCCCTTGACTTACAACGGTTTATTTAGCGAATGCTGGAAGCCGCAGGGACACTAAAAAAAAGTGACTGACGACCATTTTTCACACTTACGACCATTCAGCATGCCCGTGGTCATAGGATCAAAATTCAAACATTTGGCAATTGACTCGTGTTTATGACGGTTGCAGTGTTCTGGGGTTCTAATCCCCTTTTGCGACTTTCTGACTGGAAACCAGAATGACTGAACAATCATGTTACTATCCTATTTCCCCAAAAATATGACCTATCCTGAAAGCAAGTCCAAGCTTGATTTTTACACGTGCGCCCAATATAAGCCCTACCCTCCAAAATAAGCCCTAATCAAAACCCCACCTGTTCCAGAGTGCATGGGTAAAAATTAAGATAGGGTGGGGATTGGGGGAGGTGGAGCTGCCTTACTACTTACCTTTGGGCAGTTGTAGCCAGGCCTTGCACACCCCGACACCTACCTGGCAGGCCCATTTCTTCTGCAGCCGGCAAGGCTGGCAAGGCTGCCCTGAAGGCCTCTGTAGCTGAGAGCAAAGCTCCGGATCGATCCAGAGCTCTCTTATCAGCTGCAGAGGCCTCCAGGAAAACCTTGCCAGCCACAGAAGTAGTAGTTCCTGAAGGCCTCTGACAGCGAAAAAGAGGCTGGGGGGGGCAACCTGTGCAAGTGAGGTTAGTCAGTGGATGACATCCCCCCAAAATAAGGCCTGGTGCCTTTTTTGGGTGGCAAAAAAAAATTGTAAGACGTGGTCTTATTTTGGGGGAAACACGATAACTTAATGGCAGTGATTCACTTAACAACAATGGCAAGAAAAGTAGTAGAATAGGGGAAAATTTACTTAACAACTGTCTTGCTTAGCCGCAGAAACGTTGGGCTCAACCGTCGTCATACGTGGAGGGCTACCTGTATTCAAAGAGGAGTATTTTACCTGCCACTTTGTCGCGAATCAGCTTGGCAGACTCCACCTCCCCTATGCTGCTAAAGAGACTCCGTAACTCGTCCTGGGTCATGTTCTGAGGAAGGTAGTTCACGATTAAATTTGTCCTGCCGATATCGTCCCTGCAGTCGTCAGCCATGTGGTCTTCATAACCATTAGACATTTTAACGAGAGATGAAACCTGTCAAGAAGGCAAGCACATTGCTCAGTTCTGAGTTTTTATGCTGTGGACAAAGGCAAAAATGAAATGGAAAAGGGCGCCCCCTAAAACTGCCTATCCCACACATGCATTATCATAACCCTTAAGACTTATGTACCGCTTCACTGTGCTTTTACCGCCCTCTCTAAGCCGATTGCTCCCAACAATCAGGGTCTTCCCTTTACCCAACTCGGAAGGAAAGCTGAGTCAACCTGGAGCTGGTCAGGATCGAATTGAAGGAAAGCTGAATCAACCTGGAGTTGGTCAGGATCAGCCAGCTCCAGGTCAACTCAGTGAGCAGTGAGTTAGCCTGCAATACTGCATTCTGACAATTGCACCACCAGGGCCCCTCTTTCTTTCTTTCCTTCCTTCCTTCCATCCTTCCCTCCCTCCCTCCTGCCTGCCTGCCTGCCTCCCTCCGAGAGTTGAAGTTCACAGGTCTTATTGCTGCCAAGGTTGGACAACCTCTTCTCTAGACCAGGGGTGTCAAACTCACGGCCAGGGGGGCAGATCTGGCCCACAGGGCCACCCTGGAAATAGCAGACCGGCTCGCAGTGCCTCTGCCAGTGAAAACAGAGCTCAGGAGGGCCACACACCCACTCCCCAAGCTCTTTTTTTCGCTGGCAGAGGGTTGCAGGCCATTGCAGCCAAAAACAGAGCTCAGGAGCCCGTTTTCATTGGTAGAGCGCTCAGGCCACCACAGGCAGTGGTGTCATGCTGGCTACGCCCACTTTGGCCACATCCACCCCAGCCCAAGGTCAAACACAACCCTGATGCGCCCCTCAATGTAATCGAGTTTGACACCCCTGCTCTAGACAGTCAACCACAAATGCCCAAACACAGCTCTCTCCTCAGTAGAATGCCCAGCCTACAACTAGTTGGATCTGGGTGTGCCGGCTGCACAAGAGCTTGCTCAAAAGCTAATTCTTCCTTCTTCCTCTGGATACACTTGAATGACATCACAATTTAATGCAATACAAATGTACATCTATGCAGGATTTCCAGCAAAACTGCAAGTGGACGGCAAAGATTTTGAACTAGACCAAGGAATCTGTCAATCACTGAACTGTTATTTTCTATTTTCTGACAAATACACACATTCCCAGGGAAGGAGTAAAACGATAGTGTTTAAACAAGAACTTTCAGCAAGAATGTGTTCCAATTTATTCTGGAAATAATACCACGGTGGGAGTCATACCCTGCCCTTTCCATTCCGCACACGTACGCTACGGAACCAATGCTAATTGACATAAATTTTCCCAGGGACAAAAGCTTGTTTCATGCCCAGTGGTGAGAAAAAAGGAAGTAAAATTCACTGGGGGGGGGGGGGTGACAGTGGACAAAATTCATGCCTAAGTTAAAACAGAAAAGGCCTTTTTAGGAGGGAACTGCAGCACTCTTCTGCAGTTGAATTTTTTTAAGTCAGTCAATTATTTCCACTTAACAATTACACCAAAAGTTCATCTTTAACAACACTGCCTATTACAAGAGCCTGACAGTAAAGGTAATAATATGCAGTTTTATTAAGAATAATCCAATAAAAAAGGAAAAGTGATCTTTAAGAATGCTGTCCATCAGTTACAGAAACTCAGGTTTTGAACAAAGAAATTATTCCTGTATACCTGTATCCTATTCAGTCACTATTACCATATTTAATATGGGGGGGAGGAGAATTCAATTATGATTTTTTTAAACTTTTCCATCTTCTGAATACTCCAGAACGGACCTACTGGCAAAACAAAAACTATTTTTCAAAAAATTACAAGGCTAAACTGTCAAACCTTTTGGATCTTCTTTAAAAAAAAAACACGTGTCAATCTGATAGTGAAATACAATATAAGAAGTTCTTAGCCTGATTAACCTTTTTAAAAAAAATCAACAGAAGGGGTCCCAACATTCTGAAAATCCACTGGTTCGAATTATACCAGGCAACGATTTATGTATTTCTTCATGTTGTATACTCCCACGTACATGCTTGGTTCATCAGCCTATTCTATCAAAGAGCAATTTGGAAAAGATAATCAGCAGAGAGGGAGAAATGATCAACTTATTCAGTATTCTTTTTTTTTTCCTTGCAGCGTCCTCACATCCCAAGCTGAATAATGTATTCATCTAGGTCTCCAAAGCCCCTGAAAGCAGGACAAGAAGTAATGGATGGAAAACGAAGGAGAGAAGCAAGCTAGAATTGAGAAATTTTCTGACAGTGAGAACAATTAACCAGTGGAATGAATTGTCTCCAAAAGTTGTGAATGCTCCAGCACTGGAAGTTTTTAAGAAGAGATTGCATAACCATTGTCTGAAATGGTATAGGGTTTCTTGCCTAGGCAAAAGGTTGGACTAGAAGATCTCCAAGCTCCCTTCCCACTCCGCCATTCTGTTCGGTTCGGTTCTATCTTATTCTCCAAAGCACCCGGGCAGAATAAGGTAAATAAGGGAAGTTAACCCGAACCCTAACCCACATTTTATCTTGCTAAGCACCAGTCAAAATTGCCAACTAAATGGCTCCCAAATATGGCCCTTTGTAGCTTTTAGGAACAGCTACCTCAACTATTGCCAACCTAGGTACTTCCTTCCCAAATGTTCCTCAGAAATGACCTGCTCCGAATTACTCCTAAAGTTTTTTTTTCAGATTATTTAATTTGCAGTTGTTTTGCAGAAATTACCAATGTTCTTACCCTTGCTAGAGACTTGTTTATCCCTCTATGCCAATTTTAAATTTAAATTTAGTTAGTTTCATATAGAATTGATACTTTCTCTACCTACAATTGTTCTAGTTTATTCATTTACTTATTAAATTTCCATGGTAGACTATTTCACTGCTGCAAATATGGGAGATTTACAGCAGGGGTGGGATTCAAATTTCTTAACCGGTTCTGTGGGTGTGGCCTAATTTGTGGGTGTGTCTTGGTGGTCATGTGACTGGGTGGGCATGGCTTATATGTAAATATTATATTTATGTAAATATTTTATTAAAAAAAAGCAACTTTTACCCAAAAGCAGGCAAAGCAGGCAGGCAGATTGAGTTGCTCACAGAATCACAGATTAATTTAGAGATCTATTTACAATCGGCTACCTGAGTCTGCACTGAAAAGCTTCAGTCCTAAGGAAGGTTCGGCTCTGTGTTTAGGTAAGCATGAAAGCAAGAAATCCAAGGATTTCCTGTTTTCTAGCTAATCTAAATCTCCCAGCAGAGCAGAACAGCTGATGGTCGGAGGGAAAAAAAGGAAAAACAGCAGCTGACCAAAGTTGGATGGCTCACATGCCAGGTAAGGAGTGAGTGGGCAGGGAGGGGAGGGCCAGCCAGTGGAGCGATTTGCCGGTTTTCTGAACTGCGGACAATCGTGTGTGTAGCGTTTGCAAGAAATCATCAGCTGTGCCACCTGAACAGCTGCGCTTGGGTGCACACCGTTTGAAAATCCTCATTTCCTGCTTTTTCAACCTCAGCTGCGTCGCGCAAAGCAGCTGAGGAGGGAAAAGCAGGGAATAAAAGACAGCCAAGAGCCCGGGCAGGCGGGTGGTCCAAACACCGAACTGGTTCAGTGTCAGCTGCTCTTCGCAGCTACAGGTTCTATAGAACCGGGGCGAACCGCCAGTATCCCACCCCGGGTTACAAAATTAAACAAGCAATAGAGAGAGGGGGAAAAACCCTGCAAAAACCATGAAAATGATTAAACATTAAAAGAAAATCTGCAGGGAAGCACCATTCCATTCCTAAAAACATAGTTACAGGTAGTACTCAACTTACCATCACAATTGAGCCCAAAACTGATGTGAGAAATTTGTTGTGAGTTTTGCCCCATTTTACAATTTTTCTTGCCGCATTTGCTAAGTGAATCACTGCAGTTGTTAAATTAGCAACACGGTTAAGTAAATCTGGTTTCCTCATTGACTCATTGCTTATCAGGTCGCATAATGTGACCCCGGGATGCTGCAATCATCATAAATGTGAATCAGTGGTCAAGCATCCGAATGTAAATCACTTGATGCTGCATTGGTCGTAAGTGTGAAAAGCGGTCATAAGTCACTTTTTTCAGTGCCATGGTAACTTTGGTTGCTACGTGAACTGTTGTAAGATGAGGACTACCTATTAGGCTGTCTTCTAACATGGCCAGATTCCCCAGACTAGCTGGCAAAGGGGAAATAAGGTTCCAAAGGACAGGTGCTGTTTTTTTTTACTCTCCTCTTTTCCATGTTCCTTTTTTTAAAAACAGGATTCTCCTTTGACACTACCAAAATCCATCCCACTCCACCATACTCCACACCTCTGCCAATTGCCTCAGCCAGTCATCATAAATAATCAAACCAATCATGCTTTTCAATTAATATGAATTCATTTGCTATGTTAAGAGTAAACATGCTGTAAATCACACACTTGACTTTTTTTTTCTAAACTGATACTCATCGTTGACAGTTCTCATTTATTCAGGCACCTTATCTATCAACTTTTAATCATTGATTTCCTACATTTATTTGAAATCAATATTTCCACATACTACTGTTAGCAAAAACAAAACAAAAAAAGCCCCAAAATAGACTTCTGCTGCCCATAAGGAATAACATGTATGTGGCTAAACAAGGCTTTCACAGAGTTTTTTATTATTTATGCTGTATAGAAATGGAGTATTTTATTCACATACTACTTACTATGCAGGTAGCACTACTCGATGCTACTGAGAGCACAAATAGACTAACACTTGCTATAAAGGAAAAAAAACAGAGTATTATATGACATGGGAGCTATGCTATGGATGGAGAATAACAACAGAAGTAAGAAATAAATGGAGATTAGTAAAATAAAGAATGTATGTTAAGACAGAGAAATAAACAATATTATTACTAAGTATTAAGATTGTAATACTAATATATTTTCATTAGAAAATATGTTAAGAGGGAGAAATGAACAGAATTATAATGCTTGATTATTGTAAGATTAGAGAATTATCAATATAACATATACTGTAAATTTTGATTGTAATAGCAGACATTTGCACCCAAACAACACACTGTTTAACGGAAGATATATTCAAGTTAAAAAAAAAACTTTAAAAAGCATTAGCACATTCTCGTCAATATGCCATAACTGAAGCCCACTTCCAGCCCAAGCACCTTAATGCTATTCTGTGGCACCTCAGATCTGTATCCTAGAGGTTATTGTGAAAGCTAATATACCCTCGCTTACTTCCCATCAAGCAGAGTGACATGCAGTATACTGACGTACATTCATGATGCTTTGATGACTTTCCCCTCTTCTAACTAAAGTAGAATCATAAAGCTGGAAGGGACTTTGGAGGACTTCTAGTCCAACCCTTGCCCAAGGCAGGAGTCTTTGTTCCATCCTGGACAAAATGATTTTCCAAAAAATTATACAGTATGGCATACTTATTAAACTTAATTGATGCAACCATTTTTTTCTTTTTAAATGTCTTCTAATCCCAATTTTATATGTATCAAGAATAAGTTTTGTTGCATCCAAGGACAGACATATCATTGTCAGATCATTTTCTTTACCTTCCCTTTTCATGAGAAAAAGGCTAGACTAATATTGATATATTATGAAAAGAACAAAGATTCTAACAACTTCTTACTAGATGTGACCAGTAAAAGTTGGATCTTCTGCTACCTTTGTATTTTTATTGTGAAGTACCATGTCTTCAATTCAAATTGTAGTGATTCTAAACAAAGCATGGAAACAGTAGCACTATAATAGCTCACACAGAAAGCTCCCACACTAACTCACAAACTTTAATCTCTTTTATGGAGAAAAACACCGAAGTGTGTGTTTCTAATCTTTCTCTATAACAGGGCCAGTCTTCCAACTCTCACACCAATAAGGCTTAGAGGGCACTGCAATGATTAGAGATTCAGGTTCAAAGCTCTATTTAGTCATGCAAACATTTGATTAACTTCAAAGTGATCACAAAGCCCAACTAACTTTGCCTAGAACGCTGAGTCAGTTAATAATACTGAATGAGGATTATGCATACTAACAGAGCATCAATATTTTAGATCACTGTATGTGCTATTAAGTTCGTATTCCCTCTTAACTTTTTATTTAGTAATAACACATTACCTCCAGGATAAACTATTTAGCCTTACCCTCCTGACAGAAGTATTATATACAAATAGTCCTTGACCTATGACCCCAACTGAGCCCAAAATTACTATTTTTGAGTAAAGTGAGTTTTGCCCCATTTTACAACATTTCTTGCCACAGTTGTTAAGTTAATCATTGGAGTTCAGGGTGGGTAAAAATTGATTTTTAATTTTTTTTTTTAAAAATGGATTTTATTAAAATCAATTTTTTTATCAAATTTATTTTAATAAAATGCTTTTGGAGCAAAAATCTATCTAAAAAGTTTTCCATGTAAGATACATTAATAATTTAGTTTATTCAGAATGAATGGGAGCTTAGTTATGTAGCATGAGGCTGTATATTCTGCAATATTGGGACTGTCAGTGGATCAAAATCAATCAGAGGAGCAGCTGCTGCGGGACAGAGATGACAATTGCTCTTTTAAAATTATGATTTAAGTCAAACTGATTTAAATTAAGCCTTTTTACTAGTGATTTAAATCATGATTTAAATTCTAATTTAAATTGACTTGATTTAAATCAAATCTATCTGCTGGAGTTGGTAAGTTGGTAACTTGATTAAGTGAATCTGGTTTCTCCATTCACTTTGTCAGAATCACCTGATCCTGAGAGGCTGGAATGGTCATCAGAATGAACCAGTTGCCAAGCACCTGAATTTTCACCACACGATCATGGGGATGCTGCACTGGCTGTTAAGTGTGAAAAATGGTCAAAAGCTGCTTTTTTCAGCACCATTGTAACTTTAAACAGTCACTAAATTAACTGTTGTAAGTCGAGGACTACCTGTATCAATAGCAAGGTGGCAGAAAGGAACTACTGACCTCCGAGCCAGTCTCCTATAAACAGGTATTTGCAAACAATCGTTTGCAGTTTTTTAAGGATTAGAGTAATCTATCCCTGAAACAAAGCTGGTTTCAAGAGATTTAATTCACAAGCAGGATTCTCATTTAGCCCTTTTTCTTAAAATAAACTAATAAATGACTAGCATCCACTATGAGATCTAACATTTTACTTAACCTACACACTGCAAGCTATGACCTTACTCTTCTCCTATATAGTCTTGTAAGATAATATAAAAGAATATTTCTAGTTCAGGACTTCGGTGCTCACTGAGCTGGACCGCTGGCTGCAGAAATTTCTTCCAGATACTGATGTAACCTAGCTGGGTTATGAAATGTCTGCAAGAAAACAAAATAACAGAGTTGGAAGGGACCTTGGAGGTTTCCTAGTCCAGCCCCCTACCCAGGCAGGAAAAACTATCCCATTTTAGACCAATGCTTCTCCAATCTCCTCCTAAAAACCTCCAGTGTTGGAGCACCCACAACTTCTGGAGGGAAATCATTCCACTGGTTAATTGTTCTGTCAGGAAATTCTTCCTTAATTCCAGGTTGCTTCTCTCCTTGATGAGTTCCATCAACCGCTTCTTGTCCCGCCCTCAGTGGCTTCTGGAGAATAGTTTGACCCACCCCCTTTCTTTGGGCAGCCCCTCAAATACTGGAAACCTGCTGCCATGTCCCCCCTGGGCCTTCTTTCCATTCCACAAAATCACAGCATCGAAAAAGGGACCTTTTCTAAATAAATTGCTCCCCCTCCACACTGTCCAACTATTTACGAAGTCTGCACTACTATCACTATTAATCTTCTCATCATTCCTTATCACCCATCCCCTCCCACTTGTGACTGTAGGACTGTAACCTTGTTGTTTGATTCCTTATGACTTACATTGACTGTTTCCTAGTATGATTTGACTGCTTTTGTACCCTATGACTATCATTAAGTGTTGTACCTGATGATTCTTGACTCTTGACAAATATCTCTTTTATATGCACTGAAAGCATTTGCACCAAGACAAATTCCTTGTGTGTCCAATCATACTTGACTAATAAAGAATTTCATTCTATTCTATTCCCATTCCCTTATTCTATTCTACATTTATTCTATTCTATTCTATGAGGTCCTCTAGTCCAGGGGTCTCCAACCTTGGCAACTTTTAAGACTTGTGGATTTCAACTCCCAGAATTCCTCAGCAAGCATGGCTGGTGGTGGTGGGGACGAAATTCCGGGAGTTGGAAGCCCACAAGTCTTAAAGTTGCCAAAGTTGGCGGCTCCTGCTCTAGTCCAACCCCCCTGCTCAAAAAACAAAACAAAACAAAACAAAAACCACATCATGTTCGACAAACGATTTGCTCCCCCTCCCGCCCCTTCAAAACAACGTAGCTCGGAGAGCCCCGCGCCTCATCAGCTACCGTTAGGTAGGCCATTTTGCCTGGATATCTGGAATTTCCGTGCCTCAACGAGGGGCAGAGGATTCCGACATGGGGGCTTTTTAGAAAAGAGGGTCAAAACGTCGAAAAAAATAGGGAGTGGAAGGGCCCTCCCTGCAGGGGCTTCCGGGCAAAAAAAAAAAAAAAAAAAGAGGCCTCTCCGCTCGCCCTTCCTTCCTTCTCTTCCCTCCGCAACAATGGCGCTGTGGCCTCGATACCCGGCGTGAGGAAAATGGCCGGCCCGGCCTACCTTCTTTCCAAAACTTGAGGCCTCACTGAAGAAACGCGACCCTGAAATTCGCTCGAGTGGGGGGAAAAAAAAGGAGGAGCCAAGAGCAGGTCGCGCGCGCCGGGCAATTCCAAGGCCGGTCCGGGGATTATGACGCGTTCCCGCGCCCTGTGATGTCATAGCACGCCCCGCCCACGTAAGGCCGCCTGCGCCGCAGCCTACCTCACTCCCTCGCGCGCCCGCGCAGGCGCGGGACGCAGGCCACACCCCCTTCGCGTCACATCAGGCCGCAAAGCAAGCCCTTCCCCATTGCCTACTCCTCCCCCCTCCCCCCACTCACTCCATTTCCCCCCTCTCCCGCGGCAACCGCCTCGGCCGCGCTCACCTGACGATGGGCGCCGAAGAAAGGCAGAGGAAGATGGCGGCGGGGAGAGGGGAGGGGAGGGACGAAGAGGATGGAAACGGCGGCAGCGAACCGACGGAGAGGGAAGGAACGAAAAAAAAAAAGGCTGGCAGGAGTCCCTCCGGCCGCGCGACGAGTCGGTCCTTCAATCAAGCAGCAGCGGCGGCGGCAGCAGCAGGAGAAGGAGGCGGGTGGCGTCGCTGGCCGCGCCCCCTCCCCGCCTTCGAGCGCCGCCGCTCATTGGCGGCGGCGCGGCAGATGGGCGGCGCCCATTGGGCCGACGCGACGCCGTTCAAAAGCCGCTCTGTCTCGCGGGCGCGGGCGCGCGCAGGCGCTAACAAGGAGGAGGGGAGGAAAGGAGAGTGGCGCCGGCGGGGGGGGGGGGTCGTGTGTGGCTGGAGAGCGGCGCCTGCGCAGTTGCGCCCGTTTAGGTTCGGTCCGTTTCCCACCTTATTTTCTGGCCCGACGCGAGTCTTCGCTTTACGACCCGGGCTTCTTTTTTCCCAAGGTGGTCGGCCTATTTCCGTGTCGGGACTGTTAGAAGTGGGTGGGTGGGAGAGCTGGATAATCACGCCTGGAGCGGGTTTCCATATTACACGCGTGGGTTTTCTACCTTTGGAGAATGGAGCTGGAAGGGACCTCACAGAGGTCTTCTAGTCCAGCCCCCTGCTCAAGCAGGAGACCCTACAGTATACCAATTTAGATAAATGACTGTCTCTGGACTCTTTTAAACACTTCCACTGACGAAGCGCCCACGATTTCTAGTGGCAAGCTGTTCCACTGGTTAAATGTCCTCCCTGTCAGGAAGTTTCTCCTGGATTGGTTTCCAACAGTTGTTTCTTGTCCTGCCCTCAGGAGCTTTGGAGAATAATTTAGAATCAGAATAGAACTGGAAAAGGTCTTGGAGACCCAATACCATTCCATAATAGTGACTATCCAGTCTCTTCTTAAAAACTTCCGGTGTTGGAATATTTACAACTTCTGGAGGCAAGCTGTTCCACCAGTTAATTGCTTCTCACTGCCATGAAATTCCACCTTGCTTCCAGGTTGCTTCTCTCCTTGATTGGTTTGCACCTGTCCTATCTTCTTGTCCTATCTTCTGGCGCTTTGCAGAATGGGTTGACCACCACCCCCTTTGTGGCAGCCCCTCAAATACTGGAACGCTGCCATCATTTCACCCCCTATTCTTCTTTTCTCTAGACTTTTGCAACCTTTCTTCGTGTGTTTTTGTCCCCAGGCCCTTAAATCATCTTCGTTTCTCTTCTTTGCACTTTTTCCAAAGTCTTAATCTCTTTTTGGTTTGCTGGGGAATTCTGGAAGTTCAAGTTCCCATGCCTTAAGAGTTTGAGAAATATTGCTCCGTTTTCATCTCCCTACATTTCCCAGTATTGCCATCAATAATTCCCCTTCTGTGATTCCCCTCTCACTTACTCTCATGTTTTTTCATCCCCTCTTCCTCCTCTTCAATCTTTCCTCTGTTCTGGAGGTTTCTCCCATCCTGGCCAGCCTCCTCTTGCATGCAAACCCCACCACCACCACCCATACATCAACTCACCTCCAGTTCACTTCCTTGGACAAACGTCCATTCCTTGCAGCACGCCTGATACCTTCCATTTCTGTAGCTGTGTTAGGAATGTAAGTCATACTTAACAGTTATTTGGGTAGGAAATATATCAACTAGGATAGACATTTCAATACTATGTCTTTAAGAAAATGCTAAAACTGTAATTGGGTGTGGTTCCCCAAATGGCCATAAGATGGAGCCGGAAACCTGGATTGTTTGGAGTGTGTGTTTGAGTCTCAGTGAGTCTCTGTTTCCTACTGTTGGAGAGTATTGCCGTTTTTTCCTAAAGACTGTTACTGATCATTGATGTAAGTCTGTTACTGAACTGTTTTTTGATACTGGACTTTGTTATTTGGATTATCCCTGAACTGAACACTGACTGCTTTACCTGTGAATGACTTGGACTGCTTATCTTGGACTGTGCTTAAACATTTTTTGGAAGTAAAAACCTATATTTACTGTACAGTGTATCTGTGTGCTATGGGTATGTTATTCAACATTACTCTCACTACGTCTCCCTGTATGCGCTCATTCTCCTAAAAGGGAATTACCTCAACAAGCTGCACAACTTAAATCAAGCGATCAAGCAGCTTACAATTCCAACATTACAGAACAGTGAAAATGGTAAAAATAAAAAATAAAAACATTCAGAAAAGAATTGGAGCATCTTCACATTTCTCCATCCTCTTTAGTAACTGGCTGACCAACTACACTCAACGTGTAGTCCTCAATGGAATTGCATCTACATGGAGGGAAGTATACAGTGGAGCACCCCAAGGTTCTCTTTTAGACCCAGTACATCTTCATCAATGGGGAACTCATCAAATGTGCAGGCGACACCAAGCCGGCAGGAATAGACAACACTCCAGAAGATGGACTTAAGATCCAGAAGGATCTGGACAGACTTGAACATTGGACTAAAGTTCAATGCAAGCTAACAAAATGAAATTCAGTGGTGAAAAAAGTAAGGTTCTACATTTAGGCAAGAAAAACCAAATGCACAGGTACAGTATATGTGATATTTCGCTCAGTAGTAGTAACTGGAAGCAGGAACTTGGAGTCTTAATGGACAATTACTTGAATATGAGCCAGCTGTGTGCAGCAGCTGCAAAAAAAAAAAAAACCACAACAGCACAGTTCTGGGCTGCATAAACAGATGGATAGAATCAAGATCACATGAAGTGTTAATATTGAGTTTGTGTTCATGGTATCTCAGAGCCTCCAGCCTGGGAAGGGTCTTTAGTTTATTGTCATTGCACCTCATACAATGAAATTAAATACCATCTTCAGTGTACATTAGGACTATGAAAATAAACGTTTTATACATTGAATTGAAAACCCTGATATTGCATTAATATTGCATTATACAGGAATGTTGGGGAACATTTGTCAGAAAAACAGTTGGAAGGGACGTTAAGAGTTCTTTTAGTCCAACATCCTCTGCTCAGGCAGGAAATTCTCTACCATTTCAGATAAATGGTTGCCCAATCTCTTCTTAAAAATTTCCAGCGCCAATAACTTCTGGAGACAAGTTGTTCCACTAATTAATTGTTCTAACTATCAGGAAATTTCTCCTTAGTTCCAGATTGCTTTCCTCCTTAGTTTCCATCCATTGCATCTTGTTTTGCCTTCTGGTGCTTTGGAGAATAGCTTGATTCCTTCTTCTTTATGGCAACCCCTGGTATATTGTAATACTGCTATCATGTCACCTCTAGTCCTTTTCATGAGACTAGACATACCCATACCCAGTTTCTGCAACCGTTCTTCGTATGTTTTAGCCTCCAGTCCCCTCATCATCTTGGTTGCTCTTCTCTGCCCTCTTTCTAGAGTCTCAACATCTTTTTTTACACCGTGGGGACCAAAACTAGATGCAATATTCCAAGTGTGGCCTTACCCCAAGGCATTATAAAGTGGTATTAACATTTCACATGATCTTGATTCTATCCCTCTGTTTATGCAGCCTGGGACTTTGTTGGCATTTTGGGCTGGTGCTGCACACTGCTAGCTCATATTAGGACTCCAAGATCCCTCTCAAAGTTACTACTGGTTCTATTAAGTGAGGTACACCTGTACTGTCCCTTTGCATTTGGGTTTTCTTGGCTAAATATAGAACCATTGAATTTCATTTTGTTACATAGCACCCAATGTTCAAGTCTATCAAGATAGATCTGTATCTTAAATCCAGCTAAGCAGGGAGTTGGATTGGAAGACCTCCAAGGTCCCTTCCAATTCTGTTCTATTTCTATTTTGCCTATGCTCTAAAATGTAAGCTATTCCTGCCAGCTTGTTGTCATCTGCAAATTTACTGAGTGTCCAGGTCCAGCCAACTTGGCTGATTTCCCAAAGCAAAAGTGTGATGCTCAGATTTTTGGATGGGGGACCACTAGGAAATCTCAAATGGGGAACCAAGATCGCGGAAGAAAGGCAGGGAGAGCAGCCCGCTTCCACCCTGCGAGCACGAAAACTCCATGCAGGCACAAGCCAAAGCTACCAGAGATCAAGCTTTCCTTTTTTTTTTCTTTTTTTTTCTTTTTCTTTTTTTTTTGAGGCCTTTTAAAACTGGCTAGGGGATTCTGGGAGTTGCAGTCCAGGTGTCTCAAAATGGCTGCTTTTTTTTTTTTTTTTTAAAGGAGGGAAACTGAACGAAAGGCGAACTCGGAAGTGCTCTCCGTGCTTGCACCTCTAAACATTGCGAATCCACGGAGAGGAACAGCGAGGCCGGCATAGGCGGGGCCTGTTGCTGGGGGAAGCTGTTGAGTCGGCCGGCCGGCCGGCGCATTACCTTATCCCGACATGCTCAGCGCGCCTCCTACCCCTTCCTTCCCCCTCCCCTCGTCGTTTCTCTCCTCTCTTTCTGAGGTAAATCCAAGATGTCGGCTAGTAGCTTCTCCGAGTTGGAGACAGCGGCCGTCGTTGAGCCCCAGTGCGGGTTTTTAGAAGGGAGTAAAGGCCGCTGTGGAGGAGGCGGGCGTGAGGCGGCCGTTGTCGCATGCCCCGGAGCGCCGGTAGATCCTCTTGTCTGTCTTGTACAACAGCCTTGCGAGGTAGGCCGCTCTTTTGGGGTGGTAATGGCGCTGGGCCGGCCTTGTTTCTCTGCTGGGTAGGGACGGCTTTTGCGTTATATTTATTTATTAATTATTGTTTAGGTTTAGACAGTGTATATGATAGACTCACGTCATCCTCCAGCCCCGCTACGGGCTGGGGATAATAGGACTTGAAGTCTCCCGAGAAGCCTGGTGGGGAGGACGGAGGCCTGATGGGGGAAGTCTTGTAGGTTGTTGGAGGCTTTTTGGGGGGGAGGTTTTGTTTTCTACAACAGCCCGACCAGGTTGGCCAGAGCTGGAATAAACCAACCCTTGGTTGTGCCCTATGAGCCTTTCCTGCCTGCTGCTCTGGATCTCCCTCACGACAGCCCTGCGAGGCTGTCCAGGCACACGGGGGTGGGGTTGCATTGCTGACGGTCCTTCTGGGGGGGCCCTTAACTCCCTCACTAAAAGGCATGAAGGGAAGCAGGGAGCTGGCAATGGATAACCAGAGGTATAAGTCCAACTGCCTTGCCAGATAGACCACTGCTCAACCACCTAAATAGATGGACTTGGAGGTCATCTTGTCCAACCCCCCAGCCAAGCAGGAGACCCGACACCTTTTAAAAAGTTGACAGTCGGAAGGGACCTCAGAGGTCATCTTGTCCAGCCCCCGCCCAAGCAGGACACCCTACGCCATTTAACAGTGTCGGAAGGGACCCTGTTGATCATCTAGTCCAAACACCCGCCTAAGCAGGAGACCCTACACCATTTAATAGGTTAACAGAGACAGAAGGCCCCCAAACCAACAAGCAGAGCAGGGGATTAATGCTCAGCCTTATTTCAGGTGTGGGAGGCGCAGCACAAAAGGCTCTTCTTCTGGACCCCACCAGCCAAAATTCCTCAACCGAAGGGGCTCATAGCATGCTCCTTCTGCCAGAACAGGGAGGGTGGGCCAGTTTAATTGGGGCAAGATTGCTCCTCAGATATTCTGAATCCACGCCATAAAGGATTTTCAAAGTGATAGTCCGCTCCTTGAATTGGATCCACAAGCAAACCAGCAACCAGTACAGGTTGGGTTGCATTGTTACATGCGGCACCCAAGGGGCATACAGATCTAACCATAATCAAGGGATCCTTAACTTTGGGGCCATGAACCGGGACTGGTTCATGGCCTGTTAGTAACCGGGGTGCAAATCTGGAGGGGAGTGGCGGGCAAGAGAAACCGTGCACACGAGGAAAAATTGTCTTCCACAAAAAAGGATCCTTGGTGCCAAAAAAGGTTGGGGACCACTGTTGTATACCATTTGCAGCTTCTAAATTACTCTCCATGGGTAGCTCCACCTAGAGAGCATTGCAGCAACCCAAACGAGATTGGACCAGGGCATGATTTTTATCTCAGTCCTAAAAGTGTTGTCTCCTCAGAAACCTCAATCTGGAACTTGCTATCTCATCCTCCCTGTTGAAGTCCCAACAACCATTTGCTCACCATCCGATTTGTGTTTGTGCCAGGTGACCTGTTGTTAATTTTGCCTTTTGTTTTTGTGTTAATTTTCTGCCGCCTTAGGACTTCCCTTAGCCATCCAATTCGGATTACCTTCACTCCTGAGAAGGAAGTAGACTCTCATTGGCAATTCTTTTCCTGGTCCTTGCCCTGGTCTTTTGAAATGGGACGCTCATTGTCCTAACTGAATGGCAAGGGCTTGGGAGAGGTTGCCTGTAATTCTTACATGGTTCCCTCGAAATTGCTGTAAGGTTCATGACTTCGCAGAAGCCGCAATTAAGGGCCAATACATTAAAGGTTTAATGCATTGAAGAAAAGGCCCAGAGGAATGGATTATCACTGTGTTTTCTTTAACAAGCAGTGATAGTGGCACTGCAGTGGTGCAGATAAAAATACCCAAACCACCTCAACGGTTAGCAAACATTTGCAAACTGCATGATCTAAATTTAGATCATGAATATGGAAAACAATTATAATCCTATGGGAGGCAAGACATTTCATCCAAGGCACCTGATCCTCTTCTCCTTTAACTCTCCCTATTTGTGTGCCATTCAGGCTCCCACGACGTCTTTGACCACAGTATGGTCTAAGGACTCTGACCTCTCCTTTAATTCTGACCTCCTTCCCTGTCATCCATTCCTAGAACATAGACTCATGGGGCCAGAAGGGACTACAGAGATGGTCTAATCTATTCCCTGTTCAAGACAGAGTTCTTATACCACCCCAGTGAAATGGTTATCCAATCTATTTTTGAAACCCTCCAGTGGTGGAGCACCCACAACTCTGGAAGGCAAGCTGTCCACTGATTGATTGTTTTTGGGAAATTTCTTCTTCCTTCTATGCTGGCTCTCTCTTTAACAAACTTCCACCCATTACTTCTTCCCCGCCCTCTGGTGCTCTGGAGAATAAGTCAATCCCTTCTTTTCTGTGACAGCTCCTCAAATAAAACAAGACAGTTATCATGTGTCCCTCCAATCCTTCTCTTTGATAGGCGTTAGACATACCTACTTTATTTATCTGGAAAATTTATATTGCTGCTACTCACTAAGGGTGACTCAAGGCAGCTTACAGGAAACAAAAAGGCATAAAAGAAATTTAAAAATTGAAATAATCTTCCACCCCCCACTCACTCTGGCGATAACACGTACTCGTGCCAGCTGTTTAATGGGCTCCATCCCGCTTTGGGTTCCCTAGGCCCACTGGAAGTACCATATCTTCAAGGCCTTCCGAAAGAGTATCAGAGTGGGGGCCAGCCAAATTTTTGAGGGGCTGAGTTCCAGATGTTAGTGAGCCACCATGGAGAAAGTAGTTGCCTCAACTGTTCATACAATTTAACCTCTAGCCCCCCTGATCATCTTTGTTGCTCTACCATGAAGCTTCCATCCCCTCTTAGGTGCTCAGTGAGGTCTAGCCATTTCTCCTCTTCCTTCCTCCCCACCATCATAGCCCCATGAGATTGGCTGGGCTCAAAGCCCAGAACTGGCCCCGGAGTTTCCATGCTAAACCTGGGTTTGGCTCTCCCAGGTCATACTGCAGCGTCCTTGACTATCACAGACACAGCCTTTTCTTTCGATAAGTCAGGCAGAGCCAATTTCTTCCCCACTACATGTGGTACCCTGTGACCTTTTTTTCCCCACACAGGTCAGCCTTGGTGAGGCCTGAGCAAGTCAAGTCAAGCCAAGCTGGATGGAGTCGAAGGGCGAAGCCCAGTGTCCCTATTCCTTCTGCTTCTGCAGGTCAAGAGGGGAAGATGATCCACCTCTACTGCAGGCTTTGTTAGTGCAGCTTCAACAACCCAATGCGAAGGACATGCACCTCATGGGACGCTAGCATTGACTGCACTTTAAGGTGATAAAACCAGCCTGGCAGCACTCTTTATTCCAGGGGTGTCAAACTTGATTTCATTAAGGACCACATAAGGGTTGTGTTTGACTTTGGGGGGATGGATGGGTATGGCCAGGTGGGCGTGGCCCGCTTGACATTACTCATGTTGGGGGCACCTGTGGTGGCCTGGGCTGGGAGGACTCACTTTTGCTAGTAGTTTGTTTTTGTAGAAGTCTGCTAGTGAAAATGGGAGCTGGGGGGGAGGGGGGGGCTGTGCGCGGCCCTCCTGATCTCAGTTTTCACTGGCAAAGGGCTGCAGGAGGCAATCACAGCTGAAAATGGAGCTACTCCATTTTCACTGGCAGAAGCACCGGAAGGCCAGTCCTTTGCTGTTTCCAGGGTGGCCTCATGGGCCAGATTCAGCATCTGAGGGCCTTGACATCCATGCTTTATTCCCTCCTGAATAGCCATAGTACTTATACAGGTAATCCTCGACTTACGAACACAATTGAGCCCAACATTTCTGTTGCTAAGCGAGACATTTAAGTCAATTTTGCCCCATTTTATGACCTTGCTTGCCACCGTTAAGTGAATTGGTGCCATTAATAAAACTTTGGTTAAATGAAGCAAGCTCCTCCCTTGACTTTGCTTATCAGAAGGTCACAAAGTGGGAATCACATGACTCTGGGGCTCTGCAGCCGTCATAAATATGAGCCAATTCCCAAGCATCTGAATTTTGATCATGTGGCCAGGGAGATGCTGTAATGGTTGTAAGTATGAAAAACTGCCGTAAATCATTTTTTTCAGTGTCATAACTTCGAAGAATCACTAAATAAACTGTGGTAAGTCAAGGACTACCTGTACACCACTCCGCAGTGCTTTACAGCCCCACTCTAAGCAGTTTACAGAGTCGGCCTCTTGCTCCTGGTCCTCCTTTTACTGACCTCTGAAGGATGAAAAGCTGAATCAACCCTGAGTCAGGCTCGAACCCTGGCAGTGGGCAGAGTCAACCTGCAATGCTCCATTCTGACCATTGCACCACAATGGTTCTTACAAGAAGAAGGAAGGAAGGAAGGAAGGAGAAGGAGGGAGGAAGGAAGGGGAGGAAAGAAGAGGGAAAGAAAAAGAAGGGAAATGAGAGATGGAGGGAGCAGGAGAGAAAAAATGGAGAAAAAGAAGGGGAGAGTAGAGGGAATAAAAAAAGAGGGAGAGAATAGTACTCACGCTTACTTACATACCACTTCAACTGCTTCACAGCCCTCTCTAAGTGATTGAAACAGTCAGCCTTTTGCCCTCAACAATCTGGGTCTTCATTTATCAACCTCAAAAGGGAGGTAGGACAGCTGACTCTACCTTGAGCTGGTCAGGATCGAACTCGTGAGCAGTGAGTTAGCCTGCCTGCAAGCCTGCATTCTAACCACACCGCCACCTGGGCTCTTAATGCCCCTTCTCTGGTAGCACCACCTGCAATATCCTCACGCATCTAGTCTGGGAAGGTGGCAAATGGCAATCACAGCCCCCTGGGATGCAACAGTCACTATAAATATATGCCAGTTGCCAAGCCTCAGATTCCTGATTACCTGTCCACAGGGACCCTGCAACAATCATAAACTCAAGGACCAGTCAGAGGTCACTTTTTTCAACAATTGTCATAACTTCAAACAATCACTCACTATATAGTCATAAGTTAAGGACTACAATTTTTATTCTGTTTATGTTTCATATTTCTAAACTGCCCATCTCCCTCAGGAACTCTCTACAATACAACCGATAAAGAAAACAATGTGTAAAATTGAAAATTAGATTATTAAAAAAATTAAAGTTATAGAACTGTGAAAATTAAGCATCAAAAGAGGGTGGAATCCTAAAATGGCTCTAAAAATAAACTGACAGGCATGCCCAGATTTTGACAGGTTAGGATTCCAAGGCAAGGCTGTGGGGGCAGGAGGGGGCAGTTTGCTTTCTTCATTCTCTTCCCCAGCTGTTTAGGAAGAAAACTCCCATCATACCCAGCCAGCACATATGTGTTGTGGTTCAAGAGCCTCAGGTTAGGGAGGCTGTTTAAGGAGACGCGAAGCAACTGTCAAGGCAACATATCAGTGTTCCTTTCTGGGGTTAGACAGGGACTGATCCAAGGTGAGCTTGGACTGGCACCCTAGCCTAAATCCACCAGTCCCTATTTTGACTTAAGAAAATAGCAGCCAAGGTATTAAGCCTGTTTTCCCCAAGCTAATCCTCTTCAGCTGCTTCAACCTTTGGCCCCTGAAGTTCCCAGCAGATGTGGATAAGCTAAAGTCGACAGGGCTTCATGTAACATGAGGACCCAGATGGTTGGGGGCAATATATTAACTCTGTAAATGGCTTAAAAAGGGCTGTGAAGCACTACAAAGCAATATATAAGTCTTCAATTCAAATTTGCGTCAGGATTTCTGAGTTTGGCAGTGTGTGTATCAAGCTACATGCATGCAAACCCCGATAATCATTCTCCTCTTCACTTTCTGCCAATGGCAATAGCTATATGGCAATATGTACACAAACACACACACCAACCCCTCAGTAAAGTTTCCTTGTCACTTGCCCGTATCTTTTTTAATCTTTTCTCCCTTCCTTCCTTCCTTCCTTTCCACCAGAGTTATCCTTAAGGGGCCAATAAATTTTATAAATATATGGGCTAAGGATAAATGATTAAAATATTTCAACACTCCTTTTATCTCTCCTGTAGTTTTCAGCACTTGGATAGTTGAAGTGCCCCCTGTTCAGCAGTTGGAATGGTGCAGACCATGCTCTTCCTGCATTCCATGACCCTCTGTGGAATCCAAAGTTGGATTTTGAAGAAGCAGGCAAGACAGACCATTGGCACTTTTGAACTTCGCCATTGGAGAAGACCATGAACAACCAAGAAAACAATAGAATAAATCAAGCCAGAATTCTTATTTGAGTCCGCAATTTCTTTGCCAATATTGAGGAACACTAGGCTAGGTGGTGCTTCCCAAATACCAACCACATTTTGGACCTGGTCTGACAGGAAGGGCCAGGAGTGTCCCCAAGGCTCAGTCCTGCTGAATGGTCAAAGTGACACCTCCATTGATGGTACTGAAGCCCAGTGGGAAGAAACACATCTCTGTCTCACAAAGCATTGACAATCTCCCCATGGATTAAGCCACGAGTAATATCCAGAGAGCCAGTTTGGTGTTTGTTCCCAAGTTCTAAACTAGAATATGGTAAGTTCTAGTACTGCCTTAAGGCATAAAGCAACTGGAAGACTAGGGCCAGTCACTATGTCTCAGCCCAAGGAAGGAGACAATGGCAAAGCACTTCTGAAAAAACTTGCCAAGAAATCTATAGGGACTTGTCTAGGCAATCTTTGAATCTGAAACAATTGAATGGAAGAAAAAGTATTGTCCGCATCCTTCAGAGTGATAAATCCTGATTAATCATGAAATTGTGGCTTATTTGCTGGGTGACCCAAGCTCTATAGACTCATTGTTTCAAGAGATATTTCCTTACCTAAAAAGAGAAACTAAATCACCAAGGGTAGGGGAAAAAAGCAGTGGGAACTTCCAAGCTTCCTCATTACGTTTCCTTGGAATGTGGTTTATGTTTCCAAGAAGCATCAGCAGGCAGGTTAGTGGCTGGAGAGAGAGCAAGGGATTACAAGACTGGCTGGGAAACTGTCACAGAACATTGAAAATGAAGACCGCATGACCTTCAGCAGCCAATAGCATTGAAGCAGCGACAGCTTTCCCAAATGTCATTTCCTTGAGAGTCCTGGGTTTTGGACCCCTTCTGTAAGTTAGCCCAACTGAGGTACGTTGGTGCAAAAATTGTTGCCCTGTGATGCACCACTTCACACAGCTAAAGGTCATTATAAGAAGAGTTTTCACAGCCTATGTAGTGTTACTCCGTTTTCGGTGCTGCTCAGCAGCACATATTTTCTGAACCAGCTGAAATTTCCAAATTATTTCTGTAGCTGTTCAAGCCTAAAAAGTATAGAATATTGGCCAAGCCGATCCAGGTTTAGGATCTCAGTCAGCATTCCTGGATAGGGTCAATCAGTCTGTGCATGTCTGCGTGTGTTAATAAAACATAAAGTTTTATAACTCAACGGACAATGAGTAGACTCATTTTCTTACCATCTTGTTCCTCAACCATACCAGGCAGAAAAGTGCCTTATTCCTCATGCCACTTGCATTTTCAGCTTAATTTTATCAATGGGAAAGAAATGCAGGTTCCTGGCACTTTCCACAACTCTCCCTTTAGCTGGGAAAAGAATAGAATTTGGAAATAATTAGCCTTTTTTGTTCTTAAAAAAAAGTTGGATTTAACTCTTAAGGGATTCCATACTAAGTGTTTTGGTAATGAGTTCTTGAACCAGAAGATGTGGCAGAAGAGAGAAAGGCATGAGCAGGCCTTTCTGAAATTGAGCCTTTTGGTCAGAATGTTTTCTCCTGTTTGAAGCTTCCACTTCAGATGGATTTAGCATTTTTCCCCCTTTAATGCATTGCTATCTTTTCCACCCGATCCTAAAGGAAACGCGACTCTTGACTTTTCTTTGGAAGGAGAGACACTGAAGCTCAAATACTTTGGCCACCAAATAAGAAGAAAGGACTCTGGAAAAAGACCCCGAGGTTGGGAAGGATGGAAGGCGAAAGGAGAAGATGACGGCAGAAGAGGAGATGATTAGATAGTGTAATCGACACAATGAATGTGAATCTTGGTAAAATCAGGGAGATTGTGAAGGATACGGGGGCCTGGCGTGCTATGGTGCATGTGGTCATGAACAGTCAGACCCGACTTAGCAACTGAACCTGTTCCATGGAACATAAAACAATAGAATAACAGAATTGGAAGGGACCTTTGAGATCGTCTAGTCCAACTCCCTGCTCAAGCAGAAGGCCCTATATCACCCCTATATGAGGGGTGTCAAACTCAATTTCACTGAGGCTGCATTAGGGCTGTGGCTGATTGTGGGGGTGTGGCTGACTGGGTGGGCGTGGCCAGCTTGACACCAATACCCAAACTGCTGGTCCAATGTTTCCTCTTCGCATTGGGTAGACCAGGCCGAAGCCACACAGGGCGGCCCTACGGCCAGAACCAGCCCGTACACCTTGTGTTTAATACCCCTGCCCTATACCATTTCAGGCTAATGGCTATCCAGGCTGTTAAAAAACCTCCAGTGATGGAGCACCCACAACTTCTGGTGGCAAGCTGTTCTGCTTGTTTCTCTCCTGGATTAGTTTCAATCTGTTGTGTCTTGTCCTGCCTTCAGGTGCTTTGGAAAATGGTTGACCCCCCTCATCTTTGGGGCAGCCCTTCAAATATTGGAACTCTGCTCTCTCCTCGTCCTTCTTTTCATCAAACGATTCATTAAATCTGCTAGGTTCATACATGGTCCTCAGTGGTGGACTTCAAAAAATTTTACTACAAAATGCACCAATTTCAAGCACTACAACTTACCTTCTAGGGCAACCCCAGTAAATAAAACAGCTGAGGCGTGGGAATCTATTGTGCTGCGGGAATCAGCTGAGCTGAAAAACCGGAAAAATATAGGGCAGGTGGGTGGAGTCTGTTGATCGTCGAAGCTACAGGTCCATTAGAACCGGTCTGAACCAGCACCATCCCACCACTGATGTTCCTGGTGTGGTTCAACATGTTCATGAAATAATCTGGGTTCAAATACTTTCAGCTGAGCTCAACCAACGCCCAGATTGGGGCTCATGACCACGTGTGACAGGCAGGCACCAAGCTTGTGCAGAGCAAGAGCAGACAGACATCTATTCCTTTCAAATACACCCTTGCAGTTTTCCCCTGCCCACTACTTCTGTTCACCATGTGGCTAGGAAGAGGAGAAGTCAGAAACTGGCTCGGGTGCAATCCTGCCCATGTGGTTCAAAATGAAAGAAGAGAGTGAGGATCTTCCATGCTCCACCTTTTTTAGAAGAACCGGAGACCTCTCCTTGACATGCTTGTAGCCACCCTTCCAGGGTGGTGGACCGGCAGCTCAGATACTTAATGCCTCCCTATTTTTGCCACGGCTAATCTCTCTGGATCTTCTGTTCCCAGCAGGCTAAGCTGGTTGAACACATTTAAAGTACGCTGTAGGATTTGAGAAGGAAGGCTGCAGAGTGGGACCAGGATGGGGGGGGGAGTATCTGGGTGTTTCAACGTCTCCACCAACGGGTCACATCGTCGAAAGAGCTGCTAACCAAAAAGTTTGTGCATAAAATAACTGACTTTGGAATAAATGCAGAGTTGCCCAAGTTGTTTTCCCTTGCAAAGATTTGACATTGTTCAGAAGAAAAGGGGAGGGAGTATTTCCCCAAATGCCCAGCAGGGGGCAACTTACTACAAGCTGCCAGACATTGGTAAAGACAGACTGGATTTTAACACATCAAGATAGTTTCCAAAGTCAAAATTGCACCACCCCCTAACATCTAATTTATTGTTCATTGGTAATTTAGATTTCTGGGGCCAGCCGTGATTCTTAGTGACTCAATGACCACAGTGTGTTAAAACCATGGACTTCCCGTCATAAACTAAGCCCGCATCATAGAATCCAGTGAGAATCAGAAGATCTCAGGCCCTTGGGGGGGAAAGATCAGACCCAAGGCACATTTCAAAGACCAGGGTAAAGGACCCCTGTTACTCTCTGAGCTTGATGGTTTTCTTGCAGATGTTCCATGACCCAACTAGGGAGGGAGCATCATCTGTGCTAGAAGGGAGGAAGGTTTATGGAGTGGAGGGAGGAGAAGGAGGACTGTGGGACAGACATAAGTGTGCGGACCTGTTATTGTAAGTCACTTTTTTTCAGTGCCATCATAACCCTGAACAGTTGCTAAATAAATAAATTTGATTATTTGTATCTTTGTGCCGCGGGAGTGCCACAGGAGGGAACACATCCCATGCATCTTCTGCACATTTGGCAGTGGTGGGATTCAAAAAATTTTACCACTGGTTTGATGGGCGCACTTTGCGCACACATGCAGAGTGATACCATCTACAGTCCTGCACACTCCTTTTGTGTTCAACAGCTGCTGCACGAAACAGCTGAGCTTGAAAACCAGGAAATAAAGATAAGAATAGAGCCAGGGCCAGCAGGAGGGCCCAACAGCCGATCATTGGAGAAAACTGGTTTGCTCATAGATGATCTTCAGAGCTACCGGTTTGGCCGATCCAGGCAGAACCGGTAGAATACCACCCCTGACACTTGGACTACACTTGGAAATGTTGCATCCAGTTCTGGTCATCCCCGATACAAAAACAAGACGTTGAGGATCTGGACTGAGTGGCAGAGAAGAGCCACAAAAATGATTAGGGTTCCTGGAGGCTAAAACATATGAAGAACCGTTTCAGGAAACGGATATGTCTAGTCTTCGAATTAAGAGAAGGACTGAGAATGATATGATAGGACAGTGGTGGCTAACCTTTTGCGGCTCCCGTACCGATAATTGCACCTGTGCTTGCATGCCAGCACCAAGAAGGCAATGCATGGGGTGAGGCACGCCCCCTACACATGCGTTTCCCCCCTTGTGTGCCGTGCATCTGTGCATGCACACACGATCCCACCCAACCCCCAAAGGGAGGACAAGAAGCAACGGAAATAAAAGAAAAGCAACCTGGAATTGAGGAGAAACTTCCTGACAGAATAATCAACCAATGGAACAGCTTGCCACCAGAAGCTGTAGATCTAGACTGGAGGTTTTTAAGAAGAGACTGGGCAGCAAAACTGGCTGAGAAATTCTGGGAGTTGAAGTCCACAAGTCTTAAAGTGGCCAAGGTTGGAGATCCCTGATGTAAACTGCAGCCCTTCCTCCTGTCTCCCAGGGTCCTTTCGACAGACCTCTGTTTTGTGACTCATTGGGGACATCGAAACACACACACAGACACACACAGACACACACTCACTCAGGGCCAATTCTGATGGCTCTTAAACAGCAAGGAAGGCTGGCTCAGGGTGGGACCACATTGCTGCCCATCCCACCTAGCTCTTGGCTTTGCTTTGGGCCCCTCCCTCACCCCCCTCCCGCAATCCTTTGCCTATACACACACACACACACCCGAGTAAGCCGAGACAGTGTCTCTTAAGTGTTCTCAGCCTGGGTGTCTAAGAGGTTTAGCCGAGTATAAAACTGTCATTTGAGCGAATTAAAGCCAGTTGATACCTCCTTGGCTCTCCTTTAGCCAATTTGCCTTCAATTAGGGTAATTGGGAAGCCCACAGAGGAAGGCAGCATTAATATTTTAAAGTGATGAGGCGATTACGGGACCCACCCCGGCTTGGCTTGGGAGGAAATCGGTGGGGGCCTCCACGCCTCCTGGGCAATTAAACCATCTTTTGTCCTCGTAATCTGTCCACGCCTCCATCACCTTTCGCCAGCTTTACACCAGTGCCCTGCTGGGCAGAGGAGGGGACCGGCTGCAGGCGGTGGAAACACTTAAACCCTCACCTTGCCAAGCAGGCCAAGGACGAGGACGACGGATGGCCTGAGAGTGTGTGCCGGCGAGTCCGGGCACGCCCCACCAACTGCTGGATTTTAGGTGCCCAATCCTGATGGCCCGGAGCTCCAATCCAGCATCCTTTTACTTCTTAATTTGGTCCTGGGGTTGAGTGGGGAAAGGAAGGTCTGCTGCAGCTTGCACCCAGGTCCACTGCGAGGGATTGGCACAGTGGGGCACACACCCAGGCCTGTGTTGGCATTGGGCCAGGGGCCTGCTGGCGATCTCCCAAGTGAGGTGGCTGGGGTTGCACTTTGCTCAAAATGGAACCAATAAAGGCGAGTCTTCGTAGCTTAGGGTTGGACGGTGGGGCCCTTGGGGAGAGGGGGTCTCTGAGCTTTGGGCGCTTTCGTGCAGACATTTCATGACCCAACTAGGTGGCATCATCAGTGCTAGAAGGTGGTGAAGTTTGCAGACAGGAGAAGAGGAGGAGGAGGACTATGGGGTCTTTTGTGCTGTCTGAGCCCGGTTGTTTTCTAGCAGACGTTTCAAGACCCAACTAGGTAACGTCATCAGTGCTAGTGAGGAGTGGGTTTGAGGAGGAGGAACCTGTGGACTCCTTGGTGGTCTTTGAGCTTGGTGGTTTTCTTGCAGATGTTCCATGACCCAACTAGGTAACATCAGTGATAGAAGAGAAGGGGGTCTGTGGAGAGGAGGAGCAGAAGAGCGAGGGAGGAGGAGAAGGGAAGGGGAAGAAGACGACGACTAAGGTCCTGGGTGCTCTCTGAGCTTGCTTGTTTCCTTGCAGACGTTTCATGACCCAAGTAGGTAACATAGTCAGTGCTAGAAGAGAAGGGGTCTGTGGATAGGAGAAGCAGAAAGGAGCAAGGGAGGAGAAGAAGGGGAAGGAGGACAAGTGGGGTCCCTGGTGCTCTCTGAGCTTGCTTGTTTTCTTGCAGACGTTTCATGACCCAACTAGGTAACATTATCAGTGCTGGAGGCGGTGTTGTGAAGTGTAGAGAGGGGAGGAGAAGGTCTGTGGGATCTTTGGTACTCTCTAAGCTTGGGATTTTTTTTTTCTACAGGCCTCTCACTACCCAACTAGGTTGCATCATCTGTACTAGCAAGGAAGGAGCCCCTCCAAAATGGAAGCGCTTTATGAAGCAGTTGCCGCAAAGAGAGGAATGTAGTTTGAGGTCCTCACTTTTTCCTCACCCAACAATTTTATTCCAATTAAAAATGTTACCCCAGTAAAATTTGGGGGTCAGAAATGCTTCCACCCACCCGGGACTCTTCCTGACTTTTTCAGGTAATTTTTGTCATCCAATTTGCAAAACAACCAATAATTCTTTCTTCTATGTTGCAAGATGAGATTAAAAACTTCTTTGTTGGCAATTTCGTTCTCCACCTAGAAACTTCCTGTGTCCGTCATCCTACGCTTTCCAGATGTTAAGAGCTACAGGTATAATTCATTTAGCGACTATCCAAAGTTACCACAGCACTGGAAAAAAGCGGCCTCAGGACTGGTCCTCGCCCTTACGACCGTTGAGGCCTCATCACAGTCACGTGATCAAAGTTCTGCTTTGGCCATTCACACGTATTTGAGAGCATGGCAGTAACCCAGGATCCCATGATCACCATATTACAATCTTCCCAGCCATCTTCCAGCAATCAACATTAATGGGAACGTTGGATTCGCTTAATGACTGCATGATTCACACAACAACTGCGGTGATTCGTCCCTAACAACCATGGCAAACAAAAGTTTGTCAGACATTGACTGCAATCCTTGGTGAGCCAAGGGGATTCGGCTCCCAAACCAGTGTTTGTAAAAGGCAGCCAAACGTTACACCTTTTTCAAACTGTCTCATTACCAATTTCTGTTTAACCAAGTTTGTTTCGGGTAAGTCTTGGTTTCACTGCTAAGTGTGAGACAGCTTGCCTCTGGATCAAAGGTGCCTTTTAAACTTGTTGTATAGGCAGTCCTCAACAACTATTCCTTTACTTTTGACACCAAAATATAATTTTATTATATTTTATCTATATATTTAGGCTTCACTACCAAACTATGTGGTTGGGCTTAGTTTATGGGAAGTAAAATGGGGGGGGGGGGGGGAATGTGTCTCTTCCGCCCAGCATCTGTTTTGACCTTAACCTGGTTCCAAGAGAGCAAACACAAGGCAAAGGCAGCAGTACAACGTTTTTATGTTTCAGCTAAGAATTCTGTTTCTTCACAGTTAAAAGGCTGCTTCCAACTAATTAGCTCCGACAAGAAAG
Source organism: Laticauda colubrina (assembly GCA_015471245.1). Lineage (NCBI taxonomy): Eukaryota > Metazoa > Chordata > Lepidosauria > Squamata > Elapidae > Laticauda > Laticauda colubrina. The sequence continues at coordinate 1,676,254 of BLBF01000091.1, read as the reverse complement.
AACCTTGCCAAGTTTTTGCAAGTCTGCCAAAACACAACGGATAAGAAATAGTTTACAATACAAGAGTCTTCAAATACCAACTGGAATGTCCATGAGGCTGAGTTTCAAAACGTCTTTGCCTTCTGCAAAGAATGTCCGATTCACAGCTGGCTTTTCTCTTCTTGAAGGAGGGGTCGTTACCTTGGAGCCTTACTCCCGAGTCACCCATGCTGTTGTAGCTGCTCTTTCCTGCGAGCAGCCCTGCATACATGCGCACTTGGCACAGGATCCTCGGGAAACTTCTCATCGCTGCTGCCAGCCCCCACAATCTCTGAAGGCAGCAGTCCACTCCCTAATGGTCCTAGTCCCTCATCTGAGTCCTTGCTCTCCTAAGCTGTCTGCACCTGCTGCTGGCTAACCACAACAGCATCCATCGGTATTCATCTGGCTAGCAGTGAGAGATATTATCCTGCCAGTGGCGAGAGAATGGAGGACTGTTTGGAAAGTGAAAGAGTGTTCGCTGTGTGAGCAAAAAGGAGATGGCAAGGAGCCTGGGTGTGGCTTACTGAAGCTGCTTGGTGCTGCGTGAAACTGAAACTCCTCTCCTCTGCTTGTGTTTTGCATTTGGAGCAGATTTCTTTTCAGGTGGAGAGGGGGAGTCGAACTCCTTAGCATCAGAGCGTGTTAATAATCATAATAATATAGGAAATACTCTAGATGCTCTGATGGTCATTTCCCAAAATCCTTTCTTAGTGAGCCCCTAGAAGCCAAGAGGAACAATAAGTACCCAATTTCAAGTTTGTAGGTTTTACAGTTCTGGAGATTTTGGGATGATGCCTTGAGTGGTATTTCGCTTTTATATCGATTATATCCTATTTTCAGCATAGATTGTATCTTATTCCAGTTCCATTTTAAATTGCTTTTATCGAATTTCAGACATTTGTTTATGGCCCTCTGCCATGGCCCAAGGGCTAATCAATCAATCAACAACCATAACTATTTGTTTACTAACCAAAGTTACGATGATACTTTCACACTTAGCGACCATTGCAGCCTCCCCACGGTCACGGGATTGAAACTCAGCCACTTGCCGACGGCGTGCGATCGCATTGTTGCGACCTTCTGACTGGGATTGCCCAAACCACTGTGTGATTCACGGTGTGATTTTTCACTTAACGACCGGGTTGCGGAAGGTTGCAAAATGGGGCAAAGGTCACTGATCCGCTCTCTGGCTGAGTAGCAGAACTTTGGGTCGTAAGTCGAGGCGGAACTGTATTTAAACGAAGCCAACGAATTGGGAAAGAGGACGGATGTTCCGGAACGAATAATTTCTCCGGAATGGGAAGAAGAATTCAAAGGGAGGATTAAGAAATCCCTTCAGATTAAACGCATCTGTTGAAAATAACTTTAATTTAAATTTTGGGGGCCCTCCTGTGTCCCCGCAAGGCATTTTCCTCCCAGCGTTTAATGTCTTCAGAAGTCCACATCAAAGGGAGGGAAGCTTTTGAATTGGGGTTGGGGATTGGTTTGACGACCCCCCCACCTTGAATTCCAGGGGCTCTGCATAATTGTATTTAATTTTAATTTTGATTGGAGAGGAGCTTTTCACAAAGGAGGGGAGGAAAAAAACAGGGAAGGGCAGGTGCTGAAAAGCAACACAGGGTTTCTATCTTTCTTACAGGTGGTTTTCACTTCACCAGTTAAGAGGTCAAAAAACCTCCAGCCCCTGTAAAAAATGTTGTGTGTGTACACACACACAACACACGTGTGCCTAGGACCACACTTTATTATGATGAGGAGATGTTATTATATAATAATAACAATAATAAAACTAATAATAATAAAAATAATAATGCAATTTTCTTTGTTATGTATAACATTTCCAAATCTACAATGATAGTGTACGGTCTAGGTGCAATCTCTATTAATTACCAGTAATAAATCTTATACATACAATAACCATAACTATTATTCTCAAAATCAGTTCACCATAATCTTCACTTATCCTTATTAAACACGAGTTCGATACCGGTGCTTTGCTATGAAACTATGTGGTCAGGCTTCGTTTTATGCAGGAAAATAAGGGGGGAAATTGTGCCTCTGCCTCCCAGCATCCATTGGTATTCATCTGGCTAGTGTCTTGTCAGTGTATGATAGAGAGCTGTTTGGAAACTTAAACAGTATTTGCTGTGTGAGCAAGAAGGAGACAACAAGGAGCCTGGGCGTGGCTTAGCTCAACTGTTCTGTACTAAGGCTTCTTGGTGCTGTGAAACTGAAACTCCTTTCCTCTGCTTGTGTTTTGCATTTGGAAAAACACTTAAATCATGCAAAATAAAATATTCTGTCAACGAGGAATGTTCAACCTTCCCCCGTCCTGTGCCTTTTAGTGCATGGAGCACCCAGACGTTTGTTTCCGAAGCATGTGCAGAGTGCACAGGAATCTCTCCCAAGTCTCTGGAGGCTGTTTGCTGTTGCTGATTGTGTACCTCCTGAATCTTAAAATGAACTTACTTTAGGACCCACCTGCAGGCTTTGTCCTAAGTCCAAAATTTTGCAAACATCTTGAGAGTTAGATCGGCCAGATTTCTCTCTGGAATCTCAGCCTTTGCTCTGTGGGGGCCTTGGAAAGTGGGGGGGAGGGGGCAGTTTTGCCATTCTTCCTCCCCCCCCCAAGCTTAGCAAGGAAAGAGCGGGCGGGGGGGGGGGTGTTTGCAGGTTCTTTCTGAGGAAACAACAACCACGATTTGATCTTCAGAACCAGCTTGTCCAGTGGGTTGAGGCAAGAGGGAGTTTCTGGTCATGGCCCCTCCCCACTCAGATTCATGGCCTTTCATGGGAGGGGGAGGGAGGGAAGGAAGGAGAGATGGGAGGGAGGGAGGAAGAGATAGGAGGGAGGAAGGAAGGAGAGAAGGAAGAAAGGAGAGATGGGAGGGGGGAGGGAGGGAGGGAGGGAGGAAGGAAGGAAGGAGAGATGGGAGGGAGGAAGGAAGAGATAGGAGGGAGGAAGGAAGGAGGGA
>BLBF01000091.1:1637188-1652171 GCA_015471245.1 Laticauda colubrina | reverse complement strand
CTTCTTCTTCTTCTTCTTCTTCTTCTTCTTCTTCTTCTTCTTCTTCTCCTCCTCCACCACCACCACCACCACCACCACTTCCCTGCAACCCCCCACTTCTTCAAGCACTGATGAGGTTACCTAGTTTGGTAATGTCTGCAAAAAATCCAAGCACACAAAGCCCCAAGAACCCTACAGTCCTCCTCCTCCTCCTCTCTGGAAAACCTTTCCCTTCTCGCACTGATGATGCCACCTAGCTGGGTTGTGAAACGTCTGCAGGAAAACCACCCAGCTCAGAGAGCCCCAAGGACCCTACAGTCCTCCTCCTTCTCCTCCTCTCCACAAAGCCCACTCCCTTCTCACACTGATGATGTTACCTAGCTGGGTCGTGAAATGTCTGCAAGAAAGCAAGCCAGCTCAGGACCACATGAATCTTCCAGTTGGGCAGGCTCTCACGGGGCAGCTCACTTGGCCACACCGCATTTCTCACTCCTCTGCCTCCACTTCTTTCACAGGTTTGGTTCCAGAATCGGCGCGCCAAATGGCGCCGCCAGGAAAAGATGGAAGCCACTGCCATGAAGCTTCACGACAACCCCGTGCTGTCCTTCAGCCGGCCCCCGATGGCAGCCAACATAGGCCCGATGGGCAACGCTCTCCCCTTAGACCCCTGGCTGACCTCCCCCATCTCCGGTGCCACCACGGTGCACAGCATTTCGGGATTGATGGGCCCCAGCCAGGCCCTCCAGCCCACCTACCCGGCCCACTCCTTCCTCAACAACCCCCCGGCCCTGCCCCAGAGCATGCAGCCTATGGCATATCCGTGCACCACGACGTTCGTGGACAAATACCCCTTGGAGGACCTGGACCAGCGGAATTCCAGCATCGCCGCACTGCGCATGAAAGCGAAGGAGCATATTCAGACCATAGACAAAACCTGGCAGCCCATTTGATGACGGCCCTGCCGTCCGTAGCAAAAACACCGGCCAGGCTGATGCGGGAGGATGAGGAAACACCCCCCCCCCCCGAACGTTCCTGGTGTTGCTTAGTTTTTCTTGTGCGGTGAGCAGCCACCGAAAGCGATCACAAAGCGGATTTATACGCCAGGGAATTTTGGTAGACCTCAGCCACAAAGCGGATTTATACGCCAGGGAATCCCGCTAGATCGGCCTCCGCCAAGGGAAGAGGCTTCCTTTCCATCCCTGTCAGATTGGTGGCAGCAGTGGGATTTGCCCGAAACGAATGTGGCCCCGGCGTGTTCGTCCTCGTCAGTCTGCTGAAAGTTATTCTAGAACCCGGCAGGGAATTTCTGCAGGCCTGGAAAACCTCTTCCAAACCATAAGGCAAATTCTGGAGGAATCGCGGGTGAGAGGGATGTTGTTTTTCATTTTAATTATTTTAATTTTTTGTTCTTTTTCTACGGAAAACCAGCTGGGAAGGTGGAAGCGAAGTGAAATTGCATCGTTTCAGAATGGGTATGCAAGCTTTCTGTTACATTTTAGGTTTATCTCCTGCAATTGTGTCGGACCTTAATGCAGTATCTATGATGGGTTAGTCCTCAACTTACGACTGCTCATTTAGGGACCATTCAAATTTTTGACAGCACGGAGAGGCGAAAAAAAATACGACCTACGACCATTTGTCCGTTTCTTATGACCGAGGTCCCACGATCAAAATTCAGACATTTGGCCACTGTCTCCCATTTATAAGAGTTTGCAGGGGTGTCCTGAGACATCCTATATAAGGACAGTCGGGGGGGGGGCAGCCAGATTCACTTAACGACCGTGGTGCTAACTTAACAGCCGCAGGGATTTGTTCGAGAACTATCTTGCTCAGCAACAAAGATTTTGGCCTCTGTTGTCGTAAATCAAGAACCGCCTGCCCAAATCCCTGGGTGGGATTTTCAGACTGGCCAGATTTAAAAAAAAAAAACCCAGCAAGCACCAAGAAAAATCTTCTCAGGGGTGTTGTCATTGTGGTGAGGAAACAGCCCTGGTCAGAATGGCAAAAAGCAAAGTTTTTTTTTTTAAATTTTTTAAATAAAATAAAATAGAGGCACACATTTTAAATGTACCACCAAATTCAAGAGGAAGTGTATACTATCCGTGCCGTCGTTAAAAAAAACCCAGCATGGGCATCTTTTCGTGTTGTCTGCCATTCATTCCCTGCTGGATCACCCTCTTTTAATGACCCCATAATCCCTTGTGCAGTGGAATCTGGGCAACTGAATAGAGCTGTTAGTTATTGGCCGGATGCCTTTCCTGTTGCCAATCTGGAGTTGTATTCATCAGATACATTCTCAGTGTGCCCAAAGAGAGAAATATCTGCCTCTTCCTAGGATTGAACACACAGCCTCTGGATTGTGAGGCAAGAGCTCCATCTCTAGGCCATCGCACCACTCATTCATTCCCTGCTGGATCCCTGATTACTGAGATCCGGCCAAAGTGATCCCTGCCTCAAAAGATCTGCTGGGATCGATACAACTAGAGAGTCAGAAAGGAAACCCAGACCGAAAGAGATTTGCCCCATGGGAGACATGGACAGTGGCAGGAGAGCTTGGGAGTCCTTGGGCAGGCATTATTCCCAGTTGAGGGGTCAGCCAGAGGGGCTTTGGGGGTCCCCTGCAGTGGGGAGGCCGTTCCCCAAATGATCACTTTAATCCTCATCCTCTTTTAATGGCTCCATAATCCCTTGCAGGTAGAGTCTGGGCAACTGAATAGAGCTGTTAGTTACTGGCCGGATGCCTTTCCTGTTGCCAATCTGGAGTTGTATTCGGCAGATACATTCTCTGTGTGCCCAAAGAGAGAAATGTCTGCCTCTTCCTAGGATCGAACTCACAGCCTCCGGATTGTGGGGTAAGAGCTGCACCTCAAGGCCACCTCTAAACTGCATAGCTGTGGGTGTGGCTGCCCTCTTGATCATCTCGGCGGTCCTTGATGGACTACAAAATCAAAACTGGCTGCGGCAGAAAAGGGTCCCTGCCTTCCCGGGGTGCGGTGAGGTGGGGTGGTGCCTTCGGGGACCTGCTTTTCAAAGGTCGCCTCGTCGACCCACCAACCAGCCCGAAAGAGAGGACCCCCACCCCACCCCTTCTCCAAAGTTAAAGAGTCTGGACTGTCAAAAGGGAGGTCTGCTTAGGAGGCGGTTGGACTAGATGACTTACAAGGTCCCTTCCGACTCTGTGAATCTGTAATGTCTGAAAAGATGACCTGGATGAGAGGGGAGGGTTGTGTGAACCCAACCGAGCCCACCGCCCCTCTTTTCTCTGTCTGCCGACCTCCCCCCCAGCTTTCCAAAGCAAAGCGGAGCAGCGGCACTAATGAAGTTTGATCGTGGCTATTTATGTGGGGGTGGGAGTGGGGGGAGAGCGACCCCGGCTGGCTTGGATCCTTAAATGAGATTGTGGGAGGGAGTGGGAGCCTGACCCTCTGGTGCCTCCCTGTGCTGCCGCCCCTTCTCTCACCAGGGGAAGGGAAAGTGGGGGGCTGGATGCTGCACCCCACCACCCACCCCAAGATCCCCGGCACCCTCGCCCATTCATGGGCACGATCTGGACTGGCTTCTGCCTTCGTGGTTGAAAAGAGCTGATACAGTTCCAGGTTCCGTAGTTGTGTTTGTGTGTGTGTGTGTGTGTGTGTGTGTGTGTGTGTGTGTGTGTGTGTGAGAGAGAGAGAGAGAGAGAGAGAGAGAGAGAGAGAGAGAGAGAGAGAGAGAGAGAGAGAGAGAGAGAGAAGGACACAAAGAGAGACAGAAGGAGACAAGAAAGATAAAGAGGGAGACACAGAGAGAGAGAGAGACAGAAGGAGACAGAAACAGAGGGAGAGAGAAAAATATAGGACAGAGAAAGAGAGGGAGAGGGGGAGAGAGAAAGGAAGGCAGGGAGAGAGAATGGGAGACAGAGAGACAGAAGGAGACAAACAGAGGGAGAGAGAAAGACAGAGGGATAGACAAAGAGAGAGAGAGGGAGAGGGGGAAAGAGAGAGGGAGAGAGAGAGAGAGTGGGAGACAGAGAGACAGAAGGAGATAAAAGAGGGAGAGAGCAAGACATAGAGGTACAGAGAGAGGGGGGGAGAGAGAAACATTGGGAGACAGAGAGAGAGGCAGGAGGAGACAGAAACAGAGGGAGAGAGCAAAGACTTCTTCTTCTTCTCGAGTCACTACACAAGTCCTGTCCAGTGCAGAGCGCAGGATCTGGCTTTGGTGTTGAAAGTCTCCAGGTCATTGACAGTGCATGGCTCTGGTAGGAGGGGGCAGACCAAAAGATGTTGCATTGTCTGATCCTGTCCACAATCGCAAGCAGTTTCTCCATCCCTATTGTAGCCCCATTTCTGCATGAGGACTTTGCATCGTCCTGTTCCTGTCCGTAGGCGATTCAGGCATGACCAGATGGGCCATGCCTCACTTGAACCCGGAGGAAGTGATTCACTTGGTTCATAGGAGAGCTGATGCGTCACAGACTGGAGGTGGTTGGACCATAGGGTAATCCTTCGACCGTGGGCGGTGTCATCAAGGGATTCGGTTGAATGGAGAAAACTGCGTCTGGATTTGAGTCTCTTTTTAGCCGGTTCACGATTGTAGAGTGGGTGGCGAGGGTTAACTTCTTGCTTAGTTTTCTCCATCTGTGCTGAGACCTCTCGCCTGATGTGTGGTGGAGCAATACCACACAGTAAGTAAAGGTCATCTACTCTTGTTGGACGCAGACATCCAGAGATAACTCTGCAAGCTGCATTCAGGACTGGGTCGATCTTTGCAGCATGGGATGACCTACACCAGACAGGGGCTGCATATTCGGCAGTGGAGAAGCATAGAGCAAGAGCTGTGGTGCGGATGGTTTTGGCATCTGTTCCCCATCTTGTATTAGCAAGCTTCTTCAATATGCTGTTCCTTGCTCCAGCTTTCGCCTTTGTCTTGGCAATGTGCTCCTTGTAAGTAAGGGAACGATCCAGTGTGACACCTAGATAGATCGGCTTATTGGTGTGTTTCAGCCATTTTCCATACCATCTGACCCTCAGTTGTCGGTTAGCATCTCTGTTCTTAAGGTGGAAGACGCTAAGTTGAGTCTTCTCCGGGTTTGCACGTAGGTGATTTGCGGCATAGTAAGGAGTTACTATGTTACCTTCTACCACACTACACAACTACTAGAGCAAAGACTAGAAGGAGACCAAGAGAGACAGAAAGATGGAGGGAGAGGGAGGGAGGGAGACCGAGACTCCACACAACCTGGTCCAGAAACGAGGGAGAGGGGAAACCAAGCTCAATTAAAAGGAAATTGATTTAATTAAAATCAGCTTGGCTGGGAGGATCCTAGCCAACAGGGGCTGTAGCTGTCTTGTCACCTGAATTGGATCATGGGTTAAAATTGGTTTACCTGGGAAAGATTGCAGGTGTCTGCGTCAGACGGAGGCTCCGGCCTCAGAATTTCTCAGTTGGTTGGAAACTTGTAGGGTGTTTTTTTGCAACTGGCCAAAGGTGAAATGCCTCCTGCCCAAAATGCTTCCCAACAAGGGCTTGTTCAAGAGACCTCTCTCTGATTGGAAGCTGGTTGATTGGGAAGAGTCCGGCCAGGTAGCCAATAAATCTAAATTCATCAGAATTCATCGGTCTGGTTTGCAAGTTATGCCTGCGGGACTCCATGCAACCCAGCCGAGCAGGGAGGCAGGATGTGTGGAGGGTCCCATTGATCAAAGCAGGGAGGGGGTCTCACTTTTTCTTCCACCCTCCCCTCCCCAAAGGTGGAAGCCAACCAGCTTTAATGCTGCCCCCAAAATCAAAACACTTCCTATTTTCCCAATAGGGTGCAACTAGACCAAAGTCACCCAGCCAAGTTTCATGCCTAAAGTGGCACTAGAACTTCCAGGCTCCTGGTGATTGGCCCAATGTCACCAGGCTGGCTTTCATCCCTAAATTGGAACTAGCACTTCCAATCTGGTGATTGGCTCAAAGTTAGCCAATTGGCTTTTATGCCTAAATTGGAACTAGAACTCATGGTCACCTAGTGATTTGCCAAAGTCACCCAACCGGCTATTATACCTAAAGTGGGACGAGAACTCCCAGTCTCCCGGTGATTGGCCCAAAGTCTCCAGGCTGGCTTTCATGTTAAATTGAAACTAGACCTCCCAGTCTCCCGGTGATTGCCCAAAGTCACCCAGCCGACTTTCATGCCTAAAGTGGAAAGAGAACTCCCAGTCTCCTGGTGATTGGCCCAGTCTCTAGACTGGCTTTTATGCCTAAATTGAAACTAGAACTCCCAGTCTCCTGGTAATTGGCCCAAAGTCAGCCAATTGGCTTTCATGCCGAAGGTGGGACTTGAATTCATGGTCACCTAGTCATTTGCCAAAGTCACCCAGCTAGCTTTTACACCTAAATTGGAACTAGAACTCCCAGTCTCCTGGTGCTTCATCACTTTTTAAAGAAAAGACTGAACAGCCATTTATCTGAAATGGTCTCCTGCCTGAGCAGAGGGCTGGACTAGAAGACCTCTAAAGTCCCTTCCAACTCTGTTATTCTGTTAAGTTTCCAGGAAAGTTTGGTAGATATTTCAGGAAAGTAATCAACACAATATCGTCTCCATCTGTGTTTTGTGTGTGTGTATGTGTCTGGTGGGAAAAATAGCTTGCAGATTTTTTCCTATCCAGGTAGTCCTCAACTTACCCCCAAACTCCTTTAATAACCATGTGAAGTTACACAAAAGCACTGAGAAAAAAAGTCCCTTACCACGATTTTTCACTCTTATGACTGTTGCAGCCTCCCCGTGGTCAGGTAATCTAAATCTAGCCGCTTGGCAACTGACTTGTATTTATGACGGTTTGCACTGATGAGCGGAGCCTCCGATTCACTGAACAACCCGGGTGGCTAACTTAACTGCTGCGATTCGCTTAATGACTTGGAGCGAGGAACATTGTAAAAGGGGGCAAAACTCAACTGAGCTACAGGTAGTCCTCAATGTATGACCGCAAATTGAGCCCAAGAGTTATGTGATGACTGTGAGGGTAACCCAAACGTAACAAAATCCAAAACGTAACTAAATGTCCTTTAATGCCCCCAACTTGGCCCCACTGTTCAATAAAATGTACTCAAAAATAGTCTTCAAAAGAAAGCAATACAGTCCGAACTTAATGAGCAGATAGAGGTGAAATAAAATACCAAAACAAACTACAATGAAGGAATTTCCACAATGGACCAGGATAAGTATTTACCAACTTCAAGGAGATAACAAGGCAGAGTCTGTTGGAAGGACGCCAACCAAGATAACCTCAGCCCAAAATAACACATGCTTTGCTTCTGGCAACACTATGTTGTAATCATCTCTCTTATATACTATTCCTCCCGGCTGCAGCCAATGAGGGGATCATGGCCACTTCCTCTCTCGTAAGCCAAGTTGTTTCCTTCTCCGTTCTTCCTTGCATGCCCTAGGATGAACAGGGGATGGGCCTGGGTCTTCCTCTGACTGCCCAGCCAGCCTCTGTCCTTCCCCAGCAACCTCTAGAGCCACACCTCCACTCCCTATCGGCTTCCTTCTCTCCCTCAGAGTCCAATTCTAACAAGGGCATAAGTTATGTCACTAAGGTAGACATTGCTTAAGCGAGTTTTGCCCCATTTTACAACTTCTCTAGCAACATCCATTAAGGGAATCACTGCAGCTGTTAAAGTCACCCGGTTATTTCATTGTTGACTTTGCTTCTGAAAAGGTTGCAAAAGGGGATCATGTGACCCTCGGACATTGCAACCATCATAAATGCGAGTTGCTTGTCAAATGAATTTTTGATCACGTGAGCAGGTAGAGGGTGGGGGGGATGCTGCAACGGACGTAAGTGTGAAAAATGGCCATAACTCCCTTGTTTGACTGCTGTTGGAACTTCAACAATTAAACTGTCTTGGACAACCTGTACTGTCTTGTTTAGCTGTGCAAACTTTAGGCTCTAATGTGGTCGTAAGTCGAGAACTTGCCTGTGTTGAATTTCGCTGTTAGAATTTGCAGCAAATCTCTACTTGACCACCAGATGGCACCAAAGGTATTTTTTTAAGAAAAGAAATTCTGTTTGCTGCCACCCAGTGGCCATCTGGAGACTAACAGCTATCACACTGATAGCTCAATTCATGGGGCAGTGATGGCGAACCTTTTTGTTGTGGTGTGCTCAAAGCACACCGGCGTGCAATACAATACAGCCCACTCCCCTGCACATGCGTGTGAAATACCCCCACCCCGACCTGCACTGCGAATGCGTGTGCCTTCCAGCTGATTTTTGACCTCCCAGAAGCTCAAGGGAAACCTTTGGAGGCCGAAAAACGGGCTCGTTCTGTCACAATATTTCCAGAAATACTGGAAATGACGAAACAGGCCTATTTTTTCGGCCTCTGAAGGCTGCAGAGGCTTCCCTCGAACCTCCAGGAGGGCGAAAAAGGCCTCAAATGGGCCGGAAATCAGCCATGAGGCGTACAAAGTGACCGCAGTGCAGGTATGTTTGGCTGGGGCTCACGTGCCCACACAAATGGCTCTGCGTGCCACCTGTGGCATGCGTGCCATAGGTTTGCTATCACCGTCATAGGGAAACCGAACAGTGAAGGAGGATATGGCTTCTTCATGGGATCTGCAGTTTTGAGGGCAAACAATTGGAAAGGTTTATTACTAAGACTGAAATCATCTCTGGGACCAAGGAAAAGGACACAGTTGCCATAGAGCTTCCGGCTCCAATTTGGAGAGCCTTTATTTGTTTTGATCGGCGAAAAGGCGCCACTCAGTCCTCTGCCTGCAGGGATCGTGGTAGGACTCCTGAAAAACAAAGAGAAGAAAATGTAAGAAGATTGCTTAGCTGGAAACGAGGAAAGTTCAAGTACCGGTTCGTCGAACTAGGTGTAAATTTGACATCCGGTTCGTGCAAACCAGCCCAAACCGGATGAATCCCACCTCCTGCCAACAGTTCTCCTAGCCCAGAGACAGCCACTTTTTAATTTGATGTGGCTCCAGAGAACCTTGGAACACTAGATGGTATTAGGCACTGAGTGTAGCACTGATGATGTAACCTAGTTGGGTAATGAAAGGTCTGCAAGAAAACTGTTCTGAACAAGGCTTCCTGAGACCATAATTAAGCACACACTTAGTCCAAACAATTCTCTTTTTATTTCAACGCTTGGAATTATGTCACCTCCAAGACTTATTCCCAAATTGCCTCATTTGTCTCAGCTACTCTCGTTTTCTGGCAGCTCTGTGCACACACGCACTGGAAACAGGCTCCCCTTGTTCCTCTGCCTCGCTGCTGCCAGACTCTGGAGGCAGCATCCTTCTCCCAGATAGTCCTAAACCCATCCCTGCATCTGAGTCCTCCCCAGACTCCCAGACTGGTCCCTGTTCTTCCCCACTGTCCAATTCCACTGCGGTCTACACAGGCTGCCAGCAAACCACAACAAAAACCACCAAGCTCAAAGAACACCAAGGAATCCCAGAGAAGCAGGGATTAATACAAGACAAACAATCAAGCCATACCTTAATCAAGGAACTACCAAGGGGAAAAAACATTCTCCCACCAACTCTGACAGAGCAAGCCACGATAGATAAACAGAGAGCAAAGCCCACTCCTTCCTAGTACTGATGATATTAGGTAGTTTGGTAATGAAAGATCGGCAAGAACACCACCAAGCTCAGAGAACAGCAAGGAATCCACAGAACAAGAAATTCAGATAAACAGGGATTAACACCAGGCAAATAATCAAGCAATACCCTAATCATGGGATTATCAAGAGAAAAACTGCTCTCCCAACAACACTGATAGGAGAAGCCACTAGTATACAGACAGAGAGCAAACCCCACACTGATGTTACCACCTAGTTGGGAAATGAAACATCTGAAGGAAGGCCACTAAGAAATTCACAAAAAAGAGAAACTTAGATAAACAGGGATTAACATCAGACAAACAATCAAGCAATGTCCTAATCAAAGAAGCACCAAAGGAAGAAAATACATTCTCCCACCAACACTGATAGGACAAGCCACTGCTATATAAACAGAGAACAAACCCCACACCCCCTACTAGCACTGACAATGTTGCCTAGTTAGGTAATGAAACACCTGCAGGAAGGCCGCCAAGAAATTCAAAGAAAGAGAAACTCAGAGAAGCAGGGATGAACACCAGACAAATAATCAAAGCCCAGAGAGCACCAAGGAGCCCACAATCTTAAAAGAGCCTCGTTCCAGTCTATAAATCCCACCCAGAAAAACTATGTGGCTGATGGGAAAGCCTGCATGCAGGTAGTCCTCAAGTTATGACCATAATGGAGCCTGCCCATGATGGACATTAACTCACATCGGTCGTAAAATGGGTCAGGCATGTCGCTGACCTGAGTTTTCAACTTTTGCAACAGGGGTTAAGGGCAACAGGGGTTCACCACAGGTGCAGCTTTGGCTGAAATTTAGAAGGACATGCCGATTTTTGGCAGAACGGTCATAAAAATGCAGCCACATGACTGTGGGGGCAAAACTGGGAATTTGGGCAGAAAAATAAAGTCTCCATGCCCCTTCCTTGATCAAAGAGAGTCACCCCTCCCAGACAAGATGTGTGGCAATTAAAAGCAAAAGCAAAAAATGTAAAAGCAAAATAATCAAAACCAAAACCAAAGCAATGGCAAAATCAAAAGCAAAAAATTTTTTTAAAAAAAAAACCAAAATGCAAAAAAAAAAAAAAATCAAAATCAATGTCCCCAACCACGCAGCCCTGACGGTGTCCTCCCCCCATTCCAAAGCGTAGGGGGCAGATTGCAGAGTTGAAAACCGGCTCCACTCTCCATCTGATATCCAGTCCATTTCCCAGAATGCCTCTGAGACCCAATTTTTGGGGCATAGGATATTCTAGGATGTGTGTATGTATGTGTTGTGTGTGCAGGAGGACAGACATCTCTAGCCTTTGTCCCCAGGTGTGCCTACCTGCTCAGTGCCAACTCATCAAACATTCCTATGCCTGTTCTTTCAGTTGCCATAAAAAATGGGGGGGGGGGGGAGAGGAAGGAAATCTGGAAGAGCAGTGCAGTGTTTGGAAGTGAAAGTACATTCCAACTCTTCTCTTTAAAAGATTATAACTAAACTACCAGAGCTTTTGCCTGTGAATATATTTAATTGGAGAATGTGATTGATGACACCCAGCCCGTGAATTGTGCTCAGGTGGAGAATCTGATTTATGACACACCCAGCCGGGGTGGGGGGAACAGGGTCACAGGGGACTGTGAATTATATAGGCCAGAGTTGGCTTCATACAGGGCAGGGCCAGGATGTCGCCTCTAATGAATCCTTTGCAGTTTTTGGAAGTTTGGCTCGAGAATCATGATTTTAATTAGGGCGATTGCTGGAATCCTGACGCTCAGGACATGTAAGAGTAAGCCAAGGAAATGCTGATCGCAACGGAGCTCCAATTCAGGAATCCAGGTAAGCGGCTTTTCCTCGTGGGAACACCCTGAATCCAGCCACCAGACCGCTCCCTCCAGGGAGGACACCATGAACATCCTGCCTTCCATTTTGCGAGTGCGCCTGCAAGCCCATGGATTCTCCCCCTCCCCCTCCTCCCCCCCCCCTCCACAACAGAGGACATTGTGATCACCTTACCTTCCCGGGAGGCAGCGGAGGCCACGCTAGCAGCCTGGCCCGTGAGGTCGCTGAGGACGCTATCCACCGTCTGGTGGTGCTTCAAAAACCACGGACGGATCAAGCTGCGGTAGAGCACCTGGGAGCCGTTCCACGAAAAGGGCGCCATGCACCACAGCAGGAAGAAGCACTGTGGGGGAGGGGGGCAGCAGCAGAGGAGGGTTAGGATCCACCCAGGAAGGAAGGGGATCTCTAGGAACTCCCTCCCTGAGCAGCCAATCTTCCGCTTGCATTGAGGCCTGAAGCCCAACGCTGGCCATCAAAACAGGCATCCTCAGATAGACTACCCCTGAACAAGGAGTCTCCGCTGATCAACGCCCAGAGTGCATCTGGTGGGGACCGCCTTCCCGCCTCGTCCTCCCTCCTGCCCTCCCTTCCCCGGATACCTTGCCGGCATAGTAGAAGGGGAACCAGTAGAGGAAGATGTCAGAGAAGAACTCCACCACGCTGAACATGCCATACACCACCCAATAGGTCAGCCAGGTGGTATCGTCTTCCTTGGCTGGACTCTCGATGGCACGGATGCTGAAACCAAGACGGGGAGCAATTAGGAGTGGGCTTCTGGGGGATTTGCAGGGGTTCGGGAGAGCCCCTAGCTAAGATTCTGCACAGTTCAGAGAAGCCCCAAATCCCACTCCTGCCTAGTGTCAACTCATAAAATATTTCAAGGGTCTTTTTAGAATTACCAACAGAAAGGGAGGGGGGAAAGGGCTTTGAAAGAGCAGTGCAGCAGCTTGCAAACCAAAACTGCATTCCATAAATGTTTTCAAAGATAGTAACTAGGTGACTGAAGTTTCTGGGCTCAAAATTCTAACTGGAGAGCCTGATTGATGACTCTGGGCTATGGATGTGTCCCATTGGAGAATATGAATTATGATACACCCAGGGGGTGGGGGGGAAACCAGGGTCAAGGGTGACAGGGAATGATGTGTTTCAGAGTCAGCTACATCCAGGGAGTGCTGGCATGTTAACTTCCCATAAATCCCCCCCAAAAGTTGTGGAAGTTTGGCTCCAGAGTCATGATTTAAACGGGGTAACTGCTGGAATCCTGACACCTGGCCCCACCTGCCCTGCCCCTCCCAGGAGTCCCCACACAGCCCGTTTTGGATGCAGGCAAATGCAGGGCACGCACAGGGGCTCAGGAAGGGTGAAAAAGGGGCCTCCCGGAAGTTCAGGAAGTCCAGAAACGGGCCCGTTTCAGCTTCCAGAGAGCCTCCTGAGCTATTCATCTCCACCCCCTGCCTTTTATCCCCAGAGCTAGGGTGGGGCCTCGTTAGCAGCAGTGGCTCTTCCATCCTGAGGACCAGCCCATAGATTTCCACTGCTCTCCTCTCTTCTGCTTCCTGCACAACCATGCTTCAGGCACTGAACCTAGCTGTTCCTCCTCTTCGGCATCAGCCACTTCCAGACGTGGGGGCTGTTGACTCACCATCAGAGGGCTGACGGATGGCCCAGTCTCCGCCTCTGTCTCTTTCTCTGCCAGCTCCATTCCCTCTTTCACCCTCGGAGCTCCCAGGTTGCCCTGATGCTGACTCTGACTCCCACTCTGCTTCCTCCTCCTCCTCTGATTCAGCTGCTGGAGGGGACGGCGGCCAACAGGCCACACCAGGGGGACTACCGAGCCAGCTGCCAGCCCCACAACAGGCAGGCAGCTGCCCAGCCATGCAATGAAGCAGGGATGCCTCGCGCATTGCGACAGGTACGGGCCCCTCCTCACAGGAGGGGATGGACAAGACTTACGAGACGTAAGCTGGGTAGAGGAACCCGATGAGGTTGCAGATCAGGGAGGCCCCGTAGCCAAACATCAGGTAGAGTCCCACAAAACCCAGGAAACCTGCAAGAGACATAATGAAGAAACAGGGTTGAGTTTTTTCCCCTGCCTCCTTCAGGGAGCAGGTCAGGACGCATCAGGCCTTGGAAAGATGATGCCCAATTAGGAGGTTTTTCATCCCAAGCCATCTCAGCGGGGCGAGGAGGCCTGGACAGGATTAGAAGCTGTTTGGGGGATTGGGGTGGGTGGGTGGATAGGAAACATCATAATTTTATGGCAGAAAAGACAAAACTGAGCAGAACGAAGAGAAGAAAGTTTTCTTTCTTGCTTTCCCTTCCTTCCTTTCTTCTTATTTCCTATCTTCTTTCCCGTCTCCTTTCCTGTCCCCTTCCTCTTCCCTTCCTCTCCATTTCCTTGCTTCTTCTCCCCTTCTCTTCCCTCCCTCCTCCCCTCCCTCTCCTTCCCTTCATCTCCATTACCTTTCTCTCAATTTCTTTGCTTCTTTCTTTCCTTTCTTCCTTTATTTGTTCCTTCTTTCCTTTCCCTTCCTCTCACTTTCCCCTCCCTATTTCCTTCCTTCTTCTCTCCTTCCTTCCCTTTTCCTTCCTCTTCCCTTCCTCTCCATTTCCTTGCTTCTTCTCCCCTTCCTTCCCTCCCTCTTTCCATTTCCTTGCTTCTTTCTCCTTCCTTCCCTTCCTTTTCTTTTTTCTCCCCTTCCCTTCCTCTCCATTTCCTTGCTTCTTTCCTTTCCTTCCCTCCCCTTCTTTTCCTCCCTCTCCCTTTCCTTGCTTCTTCTCTCCTTCCTTTCCTTTCCTTCCCTTCCCTTTTCCTTCCTCTCCTTCCCTTCCTCTCCATTTTCTTGCTCCTTCCTTCCTTCCTTCCTTCCTTCCTTCCTTCCTTCCTTCCCTCCCTCCCTCTTTCCATTTCCTTGCTTCTTCTTCGTCTCCTTCCTTTCCTCCCTCCCTCCCTCTTATCCATCCCCCCATCCTATCTTAGAACTGTCCATCTCACCACAGTCATTCTGGGCATCGCAACGAAGATTAAAACCCCATAAATTCAATATACAATACAAAGGACCCAAATGCTGGCTCCAAATAACAGCAATGCTAACAATATATGACCCCTGCCCAGGGTCTAAAGCCATTCCGTTCCATTCAGTCCGTTAAAAATCAAGAATATTTTTGTTTGTGTCTTTTGGGCTCTGGCCAAAATCGCTTTCATTCTCGACTTCTACAAAAAAAAAAAAAAAAGGCTGCTGTCACTTTTTCAACTGACTTGCTACCACCACACTTTTCCTTTTTCTCACAGGTGTAATGTTGATTACGCCGCCTGCAAAATGCTTCCACCTATTGTTTTTAAGCCATTTGTATTTCAATGCAAAACACCTTGGAGAGTTAAGGAGAAGAGGGAGGCCTGGGAAGGGTTTTTTTAAGAAAGTAAATGAAAAGTTTTAAGGAAATGAAGCAGATATGGATGTGACTGTAAATATGTGTGTGTGTGTGTGTAAATGCACAGTGTATATATATATATATATATATATATATATATATATATATATATATATGTGTGTGTGTGTGTGTGTGTGTGTGTGTGTGTGTGTGTGTGTGTGT